>JAUCMT010000039.1:3118603-3159667 GCA_032357475.1 Enteromius thamalakanensis
TTTATGTTCACATACAGCTACATGACACACTGCATGAACAATAATTTTTGAAAAAGCATAATAGGGGCACTTTAAAGCAAATATATATAAGGGAATTTAAATATTTATAAAAACAAACAAAAAAAAACATTTGATTACTTAAACCATGATATGTACTACATATTTGTGTTTATTGTGTGTTATTTCTTATTTTATTTTGCTTCTCAAGTAAATGTCGGGAGTGTTATTTTTGTCAACTCAACAAATCAATCAGCTAGGGACTTTACAGTTGTACAGTACTCTATATGTTATGCTTTCCTCCTCCTGAGGGCCAATCAAAGTTTCTTTCTACAACAAAGAATAAACTAGTATACAAAATAGAAAAGTTTTGTGCATACTGTATATACTCATGCACAAAGCGGACGATATTGACACTAAAGCATGCACCCACACACATATTTCCCACTCTCCTCAGATCAAACTGTTTTTTGCCAGAGAGAGTGTATATGCGCTGTGCTGTGTGCAGGTCGGGGTGGTGACCTCTGGGATTTCCAGCACTGGGGTGGGAGTGTGTTCCGGGAACAGGCGCTGCCTGTGCAACCTACAGACCTGGACAAAGAAACCGCAGCACCGCAAATGCATTATAAGTTGCGTAAAGTGTAAAAGCTAAAGGACAGAGACTCCACTGCCTCTATGAATAATGCATTGTAATGTATTTTAAATATATGTTTGTAAAGTAAATAGTATCCTCTCTTCACTGGCTACTTTATGTACTACATTCCAAGTATGGAGGCCTACATAATAAATTAAATAGGCTGACATGAATACGATGACATGGATTGGATGAGAAAACGAAGAGGAAAGCATGGTCTCCTCTAATTATGCTCTTCTTAGAGGCAAGCATCTGTCAATGTCTGACTCTGTTACCTTATTACTGCAGCCTACAGATATACATACACCCATAGAGCGAGAGAAAGACAGATATGTGTTCGTTAACCCTTGAGGGTTACACGCTGTTTTATAGACACCGTGCAACATGTATGGTAATTAAACATCATGCGAAAACAAAAAACGCATGAAATTGTTCTTTAAAGCCGTAAAAACTGCATAGTTGAGATTCACCCCTCAGGCCTGTTGTTTCTAAAGCCGGGACGATTTACACAGCTGCCCTATTTTCATATTTCCTGTCATCTCCATACCTCAGCATCACCTGCACAGCTCTGTACGCAGTGGTGCAGAAACAGACCACATGCTAGTGGAGACAAGATGATATTCTTTCTCTTCTCAACCCCACGTGTGCAGACAATGATAGGGCCGGCAACAGGATGTCCCACGCCTCTTCCCAGCTTGACACCCCGTCTCCTCAGGTGGATGGGCGCACACACCTCTAGTGACTCCCCTTCAGGGGGCACTGCTCATTCCAGTAGCAAGCCGCAGCAGCACCGGAGACTGCATATTACACTACGGCTCCAAGAAAGCCTCTAAAAATAACTGCTTGTGTGTTACAGCAAGGCTTAAACCGCTTCCTACTTGGCTGCAATAAAACAGCACTGAAGCACAAATGGAAGGGCTCACGCAATAAAGTTCAGTCTGTTTACTGCTAGTGTTAATAACAGTATACACAACCATTCAGAAATTTGGGCGTAGTAATATATATATATATTTTTTTTATGAAATCAACTTTTTTTTTTGTTTTGTTTTTTTTAGCAAGATCACATAAATTGATAAAAAGTGATCATTTATGTTGCTAAAAACATATTTCAAATAAACATGCTCCTTTGAAATTCTATTCACCAAAGATTCCATGCATCAAAAAATGTTTGTACACCACAACTGTTTTCATAAAAAAAAAATGCTTCCTGAGCTGCAAATCCACATATTAGAAGGATCGTGAATCCTTAAAACTGGATTATCAGCTGCTAGGAAATTCATCTTTTAAAAAAAAAATAATTTTATTTTAAAGTGCAACGATATTTTTACTGTATATGAAACTCAAAATGTATGAATGGTAGTGATTGTAACAAACAGATGAAAGGAAATCTAATCTTTTATTTACATTATTTAAAATTATTAAAATGAAAATGATTTAAATCTGAACTGCGCAAATACCTCAGCGTGACATGAGCGAATCATACTGGCTCCTTTTTGGTATTGTTCAACTGGGATGAAATGATTGAAATGTAATTCAAATTTCAATCTCTTAAATAAGCACCAAAGCTCAATGTACCTATGCTTCTTTTTGCCACTGTTTAATCAACAGGAACTTATTTTACCAGTATCTGGACATGACTTGGCCCAGATTTAAACCCAAAACTCCCACATAACCACAGAAACTCAATGAGGCTGGAGTATGTGTGTTAACCCTCTTAGTACTCCAAACACATCCAGGGAAACACACTTCCTATTTTTCTTCTTTTTTTTTTTAAATCCTAAAAAGAAAAATCTCCTTTGTGGATTAAGTTGTAGTGGGTGTTCAATAATATATTTAATAAAAAATGATCCAAAAAATAAATAAATCATTGATTCACAACACTTTACAGCTGCACCCTGACAGGGCAGAGCCAAATGAGCACGGTCTGTTTTCCGCCTTGTGAAAAGTTGCTATTAAAGAGCAGAGTATTTTCTTCAAAGAGGGATTACACAGATGCGTTCTCTAACCTGAGGTTACTAAAAGGGCCATAGAGTTGAAATCTTGTAAACAGTGGTATGAAGTCTTACCAGGAAGGCTGTAATACTCCTTTGCGTGTTCTCCCAGTGGAAGCAGCTTTTAATATACTGCAGCGTATAGAGAATGGCCATGCTGATCTTCCTCACTCGATAGATATTACGTGCTAAAAGCTAATGGGGACAAAGCAGTAGTTAGCAAGATGTGCCTGAGGACGTAATGCTCACAACATGACATTCACTCAGGTGTAAAGAGGCTTTTAAACTGAAGGTTCATTGGTGATAAATATTAATAAGTCAAGTCATCTTTGGTGTCTAAAGAGCTTCAGGCGGTGCTGGAGGAAAAACTGAACATAATGAGTCTCTAAAGGTGCCAACAACAAACCTAATATTAAGAGAAAGTAGAAAATATGGTGGCAAATTATGTTGTAATCGTCGATGAAGCTCACCTTTTTGTTAAACTTTGGGTTTTCCTCTGCAAACTTTGTTTCCTTGGGCTTGAAGGTTCTCACACCTGCTTTAATCTGGAGAAAAAGAGTGTTTCAATTATGTTTTTTTCAGGCTGTCATCCATATTATTCAATAATTATTTAATATATATTTAATATGATGGTCTTACAGGGTTGTAGAGAACATTCAACTCCAGTGTGATGCTTCCTTTGGTCGTCCTTGATAGAGTATTATTCTTCAACGTTCTGGTTATTTGTTGGCCATTAGAAATCTAAAGGCAAAGTAGTGGTACTGTATTGGCTCAATGATTAAAATGTACAATTAAAAAAAATATTGTTGAGGTATTTACAGTCAACAATGGAATGGCAACTTTTCCCAGGACGTCTGGAGCTTTATCCCCATCATCATGAAAGACTGTGAGCACCAGAACATCATGGATGTCCTTAATGGGACTGAAGACATGTCCAAATTAGTCCAAATCAATACCACGAACATGCATATTGATAGAACAAGACATCTACAACATCACCGTAACTTACAACGTTAGGGCTGTTCTCCATTCAGGATTCAGGGTTTTGGATATTGTGTGAGTTTGCAATTTGCTATTACCAAGCTCAAGGGTACAAAAAGGGTCACTTTTACCTGTGAAGAGATTGTGACATCATTATGACTGAATAAATCTTTATAATAGGCTATACTTTGCTTAATAACTATCTACAATAAGCATTATGGCATTTTATTTAATATAGATAAGTACCACTTAAATCTGTTGAAGGAAGATCGGTGGCTTTTATTAACTTGATTTGAAGATAGCCAACATCCTTCAAGCCTCGCAGACAGTTCATCAGCGCCTGTAAATACAAATGATCCTTTAATGATCTTTATGATAAAATAGTCTTTCTTTTTTGCTTACAAAAGATAAATAAAACATTTAATCATATAATTTACACATATGTGTAAGCTATACAATTTACAAATCATTTACATGGACCTGGAAGGAAACCATAGAATCAAATAAAAACATAAACACATAAAATAGAGCAATGTAATGCTCACATATTTCTCCTGCATCTCCTCTGAGGTTGTAGGGTCATCTAATGGAGCTGACTGAATGTCTGAGATGGATGCACCAGAACATGGGGTCAGTGTAACCAAAAACACCAGCCGGCCCTTGTTTGTGTCCAGCTCATGAGTATGTAACTGATTCTGATTGACAGGAACTCTGGACAGGTCAATATCTAGTCTGAGAAGAGAAGAACTAATTATTATTTCATCAGTGGATAGGCATGTGTGTTACTAAAAAAAAAGTACAACAAATTAATAAATAAAATAAAATTAATTAATATGTGTGTAATTTGAAACTAGACTTTACTCAAAAATGGCACAAAAGTTCAAATTCAAACTTTCTATTCCATAACAAATCCTGGAATAAAGCATATCTGGCATCTCTGTTTCCACTACAATATTAAGAGTTGAAGTGTTTTCAACTGTGATGATAATTAATGTATATTGAGTTTTACAGTAAATCAGCATATTAGAATGATTTCTGAAAGAGCATGTAACACTCAACAATGAAGTAATGCCTGCTAAAAAATACCTGTAATTGTAATAATATTTCACAATATTACCGTTTTAACTATATTTCTGATCAAATTATACTGTTTCTGATCTTGTGTTTCTTCAATGTAAATGTGAATACAGCCCATACACCTTTATTTTTAAGATACCATATATATTTTAAAATATCATTTACAGTATACTGTTTTGATAAAGGTACAATACAACATCTAAAATATATGTATTCATACTTTGCTGTAGGCACATTCTCCAAATGTTATTTGATAGCAGTATATTTGAGCATTTTAGTACCTTTATCACATTTCTAACTGCCTACAGGACAGATGAGAAGAAAACTGGCTTGCCCCGCTCTTTCTCTAAATTTTCAATGTTTTAAGACAGCAGTGTCGCTCCAGAAAACTTACAATCCCCAGCACTCCTCTGACTTCCTGCCTCTCTTGCAACAAACCTCCACCACCAGATTCTCCTGCACATCCTGGAACTGGTTAAAGTCAAAGGATTCTCTCCACTGTGGGTTTGCCTTAATACATAGATTCTGAGACAGAAAGATAGACAAGCACGAAAGGGAGAGAGAGAGAGACAGAGGAAGTTGTGTCAATTTTAAGGCACTCAAAACTGAGACAGCTAACATGACAGGTGTATTAAGCCTTATTCAGTAAGTCTTCAATAAGACATGTGGTGGAGGAGGGGCAGCCGTCTTTTGGAGAACACATCCTCTCTTCTCGCTGGGATTATCAACTCTGACAGCATCCAATTAGAACTAGTTTTGTTCAACAAGCAAACATGCCCAAACAGAGCCAGGGGGCTCCATAAAAAAGATGACATGAGAATACAAGACTAGCTGGTTGGAACCATAGAGGGGGGGAGGTAGATGAGCAAGGCATTCTGGGTATGCAAATGAGCCGAACAAGATGCATCAGGAGAGACGCCCTGCCAGACACGGCCGATCTAATGAGTAGCCTCCTCTGTCACCAGAGCAGTGAAGCCTGGGAGAAGCGATCCGAAAGAGGGGGAGGAGGAGGAAGGAAGGTGTGTAAAGTGGACGGGAATATCTAAAGCGAGGTATGTGAACTACTAAGAAAGTACGGGAGGAAGAAGAGGGGGAGGGAAGGGTTTAATGAGGTATTGAGAGAAACAGAGGACAGAGGTTTAGAAACAAAGAAAGCGTGATGATGTAATGAGCAAGGCAAAAAGAGAAAGCAAGAGAGAGAGGGAGGATCTCACCTTGCTCCTGACCCTCTGGTCACCCACTCTGAAGCGCACGTAGACGTCTCCCTGACCGCAGTCGGGCATGTCTTTGCCTTCCACCAGGATGACGGTGTAAATTCCTGTCCAAAGCTGACTCTTCTGTCCAGACGTGAGCCGCAAAACCTGCGCCTGGCTTATCGCCTGTCCCTAGAACAGCCAACACATACAATATAGTAGTTTAGGCCAATGCTTGTTGATTCTAAACATGCTGCTACAATTTGCAAACTGAAACATTCAGTTTTCTGTGTATTTAACATTGTTGCTACAAAGTCTGATGACTTAAATATGTTACCAAGGTAACATATTGTACTTGGCTCTGAAAGATGAGGTTTTGATGAAATTGCCAGAATGACTTGTGATAGTCCTGGAACCAGGAAGAAATGTTTGTACTGTAAATGAATGTTTTTCCATCAAATGCCATCATTTTACAGATATCTTGCGGTTATGGATTTAGAGATAATGTGTATAGTTTCCAGCTATTGCTGAAAAAAAAAAGTCAAGACACAAGACCTATCAAATAGGAAAATAGTGTGTCATGTAAAATGACAGGATTAAACACTCATTAGCAGTTATTAAATACTGATATTAAATATTGTCATGGTCCAGCTTGATTTAGTTTAAAAAGTATCTGTTATCAAGTTGATGATATCGCTGGAAATGAAGTGTCCCCAAATAAAGCAAGCCAGAGGCGACAGCGGCAGGGAACCAAAACTCCATCAGAATGGAGAAAAAACCTTGAGAGAAACAAGGCTCAGTCGGGAGCCAGTTCTCCTCCGCAGTCAGTACGATTTTTAATGTTTTTGAAAAGGCTCCATAAGAAGAGTTGAATAGCATATGAACAGATATCAGATTTTTTTATTATTTTCACAAATAATGTTTTTTTATTATAGTATCTTGTTTTTAATGTTTTTTATTGTGTTAGTTAGCTACGATTCCTTGGTAATTTTTTATTTAATGAAAATAACCCAACTGGAGTTTGATTGAAATGTACAATGAAAAAAACATTCTTTTTGAAAATTGTTAAATCTGTTTGAATGAACTCATTCATATTTGATCAAAATAACAAGAAAAAGTGTAAAAAAAAAAATAAATGTAAAATAGCTGTTTGAATATTTACATTTAAAGGTGATTATTCCAAAGCTGGATTTTCAGCAGCCATTTCTCCAGTATTTCACACAACATTATCCTACAAACATTCGAAAATGCTGAATAGCTCCTCATTTAAAAAAAAAAGAAGAAAATAGTGTTATTTTTAATGTTAAAAACAGTTGTGCTGCTTAGTTTATGATTTTTTATCTTTTTTTTGTTGTTCAGAATTTTTTGATAAATAGAAAGTTAAAAGAACAGCTTTTATTTGAAACAGATATTTAACTGTCACTTTATTATAAATATATGTCTTTTCTGAATAAAATTATTTATTTCAAAAATGGTCTGTCAGTGTTAAAATCTGGTAGTAAAAGCAAAGGAGCATATACAATTATAAGCTAGGATCCTCTACTGTAAATAAAATGTCTGCATAAGTGTGACATCTTAAAGAAACTAAAACATACTTTAAATAAAAATTCTTTCCGTTTTTGTAACAAAATACATTATAAAATAACAGCTCAGAACAGCTCGATGAAATGCGCAGGTGATCCCGACAACTCAGAGAGAGAGGGAAAAAAATAAAAAAACAGGTCCATCAACAAGACTGCAGATGGATAAGTACACAGTACAGAGATGACTTGTGGGTTGATAGCCCTGCACTTTTAAAAAACACAGCATCAGGAAGAGGCTGGTCTGTTCTGCCAGTAATCACAGACCAGAGAGCTGTTTTCCCACCTGGCTGCTCGGAGAGTGTGACTGAGCCTTTGCTCCATTAGAATCACACACACACACACACACACATACACAGCAGACAAACCAGCATTAACATTTAATGTAATGGCCACATCTCCATAAACAAGCCTCTTTAAAGTGAGAGAGAGGGATGAGGGGGGTAGTTATAGAGGGAGCGGAGAGAGAAATATAATATCCATCCAAGCCAAGTCTTCCCAAGTGTTTATTTTGGACAAATTTGTGATCGGTGTGGCCAATAAAACAATTCCGCTTAAGAGTAAGTGGCCCCTAAAGAGAGTCTATTCCTGGTGCTAAAAGAGCTGGGGGATTGCCTCCATATGGTGGAGCAGCATGGGGACAAGGGGACAAGCCCAAAGCCGTACCCATTTGGCTAGAGCTTCAGTGCTGTCCGTCCACAGCTGTGATATTACATCCCAACATCTGGGTTATAGCTCACCATGCCTGGGAATGAGCCATCGCACATATCCTCAGCATCTTACACTGGCATAGTGCCTCAAAGACTACACACACATGCACACACACTCCAGACGCTGTCAGGAAGAAGAACCACATGCTATGTGCCAATACTGCTGCCCGTTTCCATCTCAAAGACAGTGTGGCACGGCTGTGAAGAAGGAAGTGTGATAGAAGAGGAGAGATAAGAATTGAGAGACATGATCTGCCTCTACTGATAGGTGTCAAATAGAACTAGATCTCAGTTGTTTTGGCGAAGGACACACTGTGGCGGAAACACCAACAAAACACATACTGATCTATACCTGATCATATAATCTAGCAGGTGTCCGTTTGAGTCAATCTTACAACTAATTTGCTGAAATGTCAGGGACGTTTTACGACAATTATGGCATAATTAAAGCACATTTAACATTTAAAATGTTCAGAAAATGCATTTGTTACAGCAAATCCCATTTTAACATTGTATCATTTTTTTAAATGTATGTTTAAATTGTAGCATGCATTTTAAACTTCAGCATTATTGTTACTTAAATTTATTTTCGCATTTTTAAAAACAGTATAATTTGAATTGTGAACAATTTTAACATATTAAACAACATATTCACAACACATATTTAAAGTGCATTTACAATTTAAATATAAATAAATAAATAAAAACTATTAAGTGAGAATAGTCAAGGGAACATGCATATAAACATGCAGAGTCTGTAACTAATGTGAAAATAAAAAAATAAAAACTCTGTATGTTTACACTAATATATATATATATGTATATGTATATATATATATATATATATATATATATATATATATTTATTTATATTAAAAAAAGAAAAAATTACCAATGACCAAAATTACCAATAACCAAATTACCAAAAGACTAAATTAATTTAATGACATTTAAATGTACTAAATGTCATGAAATTAATGTCACAATGAAAAAAATTTTATCTCAAAAATAGCCTTTATTGTCTGTCTGTCTGGCTGTCTTTCTTTCTTTCTATTTTATTTATTTGTTTATTTCTTAATTTAACTGAATTCAATTATTAATTTATTGATTTTATTTTAATTTTGGAGTTACATTCAACCCAGGAATGTCTTTAAAAGATTCACTTTTTTAAGACAAGACTATGTCTACAAATCTAACAAGAAAAACATTTCTAAACTTGTAAAACTCTTTATCTTTATTATTATATGCTATAATAATATATAAAACAGGCTATAAATGATATAACATACAGACTTTTATTCTTCAGTGCTTCTGATATGAAACTGAATGCTGGTCATAAATACAGTGTACTAAAAGCAAACTCTCCACACAGAACAATCTTAAATTGCAAGCTTTAAACATCCTTGAACAATAAAAGCTATTTGCCAACCTCTGTGAGGTAAATAAACTCTCATCTTGACCTGCACAACATGCCAGACAGACTTGTGCTTTGTTTAAATCACAGTGATATGTTTACTTTGGGAATCATGGACTGGTTCAGTGCATCAGACAGTCGCAGCCACAAACAAAAGTTACCCGCTCGGTTGCAGTCTTGGAATTTTTAACTAAGTGAAAGTAAAAGTCAAGAAACTTCCATAAATGTTGTACATAACATCAGTGAAGTGCCTGTGAGGGAAGATGGTGAGGATCTACTGCCCTCCAGTGGACAGATGAGTAAAGTCACTGCTGTGATATTTTTAATAAATAAAATTGTGTATTCTGTGTATTATGGTCTGGTAACATTTCATTCTTGTAGTCACTTAAACAAACTATAAATGGCCGGTACAAAAAAATTACATACCTTATTAAAGCTTCCCTTTCTTCTTAGTAGCCACTTCTGGAAAATGAATGATGACAAATGAAAATTATATTAGGAAAAACTCCTGATACTCGACTCCACTAAAATAAGAATTTCTTTAGGTGCCGTACATTTCGTTTGGCGGGCTCCTCTCTGATGGACAGACAGGCCTCTAGAACAATCGCTCCCATATCGGTCTCTGCACTGTTAGGGTCCTCCAAAGGTAGCATCATTGAGATTATTCTGCAGATAACTAATTCTTTGAGTTACATGTACAAAATAATTCAAAGGTTATGGAATGACAAAGTTTTCCTCACCTGTCCAACTCCAGTTTATAGATAGGTATACTGCTTGATCCCATGAAGTCATTGGATCTAAGGTCTCGATCATACACCTGCATCAGTCACAATTGTAAGAAGATGACGAATAATGTTCAGAATTAAGTGTAGATCTTATATATACACAGTCAAACTATTCACATGTAAAAATAAAAATGAGACATTATTTGGTGGAACTAGTTGATTGCTATTACTAGAATATTAGCCATGTATTAGCCGGCATTAATGCCTACTCAATAACTAATATTAACAACTAGGGAATTTGTAGATGGGAAAGTTGCAGTTAACAGTCAGTCATTTTTGTTCACATATTCTAAATAAATGATTCTGAATAAATATCTGTCCCTAAAAGAGTACTGATAACTGAGAAGGAATCTAAAGATATATTACTCTTTATGATAAAGTGATATGATTTGAATGCCGAACTAAAAGTGCTAATGGTTTATCACCACATTGTCTCTCCCTGGTGTAATAAAAAGGAATTACAATCTTCCAACATTGTTTTCAGGCTTTGTCAAGTCTTTTTGATTTACATTAGAATTAATAAAAGAGATATAGAAGTTCATAGTTCAACACTTGCTTGAATTATGCAATAATGTAAACACTGCGCAAACCTTAAGATGTAGAGTCTGATCGAGGTCTCTGATGGGAAAGGAAAATGATTCATTCCAGATGGGATTCAGGTTCTTGTTCACAACTTTGCTTTTGTAGATGTTTTTGCCATCTAATTTGAATTTGACGAATGGGTCACTTGTACCTGTTGAAAGCAAAAGAAAGAGTCCTATTTGAGTCATATTTGCTGCACAATGATTGCAAATAAAGATTAAATGCATTCATGTAGTTAGCGATGATTAACGCTGCAAATCCTGTTGATTCACATTGAAGTAGAAACATTTATTTAATGACAAAACCTGGTGGAAACTGGTTCATATCATCACACTGTACAAGAACTCAGATACAGGCACCCAGACACTGAATAATCCAGAAGACTCATTATTTAGGCTACTGTTCTTAGCGCAGAGAGGCGGACGTTTTGTGTCTTTCAGAGTGATGGGAGCTGGCTGATTGTGAAAGAGTAAAAATTATAGCCAGCGTGAATCAGTTCATTTAATGCCGGTGCTTTAAAACCCCAGAAACTGGGAGCAAGCAGTGTTAATCTCCAAAGCCTGTTAAGAAAGTCTGTCTGGGAGAGGGGAGGGAGAGCGGTCCGTCTTTGTCTATGCTGTGGTATGCAGATTGGCTGGTAAGAAAAAAAAAAAAATATGAGAGAAAAAGAGTCCATCGCTTCATTTGTATGGATGGATAAAGGAGTGCTTGAGAGAACCTGCGGGGAGCCTGGAATCACATGACAAAAGCCCTGTGGGGACGGGCTGTCAGGCCTGTCAGCTCGCCTCTCCAAATGAACATCTCCAGGAGGCAGCTCCTCCCTGCCAGCCGCTGACAAGGAAACCTCCAGGCAGCTTGACAGGAGGAAAGGGGCTCAAGCAGCCAGGGGAAGAGCTCCGGCGTGACTGAAAACGGTGACGGCGGAAATTAACAGAAGGAAAATGGAGGACGGCGAAGAAAGGAGGGAGGGGACTCGCCGGCTGCTTTTCCGATGTAGTGTCAGTCGGGGAGCGAGCTGGCCGTTAATTGTTAGGCAAATATAGGTGCTGGAAATGGCACGAGAGGTGGACTGCGTCATCGGCGTCACGCTGTCATGACAGATCAAGTTAGGACTCAACTTATAATGCAGATGGCTACAGGCGGACAGAGACAATGTCTGAATCTTATTGATAAAGCATTAAATGGATAAACCTAACCTATATAGTCTTATTTTTTGATGGTGCTTTAAATATAATAATTTTAAAAAACTTTACAAAACAAAGTTTCTAAACAGGACACACATTACCTAGAATTTAAAACAAAAAAATTACAGAATAATAGAGTCTGAAAGTGAAAATAATTCAATGTGACGAAGAAGACTTTTCACCTGGTGGTAAGACGTCTGTAGTAAAGTCCAGTATCAAACTCTATTATAGACATGAGGTGGTGTGTTATTCTCAAAGACCACCACACGAGGTCGCAATTTCCATAAAATCAAAAGTAAATAAATAAAACTCAATCCAATTCTTCATCATTCTGTTCAGATTTGTTAGCTATTGGCATTCAGTTTCTCTCATCAAACTGAGAAGGTGGTTGCTTCCTTATGGAGAAAAACTTTATTATTATCATTATTTTCAAAACCATGTACATATTCATAAGGGTAATATGTAAGTATTAATATTAGGTTTCTATTTAAAAGAAATAATATAAATATATACACACACACACACAACCAGTCAAAAGTTTGGAGACTGAAAGATATTTATATATATATATGTTATATATAACAGAAATATATTTTATGTGATGCAAAGCTGAATTTCCATCAGTCATTACTCCAGTCTAAAGTGTCACATGAGCTTTTATAAATCATTCGAATACGCTATTAATAGAATTATCAATGCTGGCAAATATTTTTTTTTGGAAAGTGCAATAATATTTTTCAGGATGTTCTATGAAGAACAGCATTTATTAAACATCTAAATCATTTCTAACAATATAAAGTTTTGCCATCACTTCTTATCATTTTAACAAGCCTGAACAAAAGTTTCATTTCTTTTTAAAAAAAAATGAAAAAAGAAAGAATAAAAATGTACTAACCCCAAACTTTTGAATGGTATTATATATATATATATATATATATACTATATATTGTTAGAAATTATTTCTATTTAAAATAAATGCTCTTCTTTTTAACATTTTATTCATTCAAGAATCCTAAAGAAAATATCACTGGTTTCAAAAAAAATATTAAGCAGCACAACAGTTTCCAGCACTGATAATAAATCAGAATATTACTGTTTTTTAAAGGATCACGTGACACTGAAGACTGGAGTAATGATACTGAAAACACCGCTGTGCATCACAGGAATACATTTGAAAATTGAAAAATCGAAAATTAAAAAAATATATATTTTACATATAGCAATAATATTTCACAATATTAAATAAATGCAGAATATTGATGAACATAAGAAACACCTTCAAAGTTTCCAAATTGACATATACACATACACACACAATAATGTATTTAATTATTTATTTAAAAATATATGTTTTATACTTTCTCCAGCAGGTGGCAACATATCCCCTCTACTCTCAAAAGATAGCCCTAATGTGTTTGATTGCACAAAGTATAGAGTACATAAAGAAAGAAAATATGGGAAAGTCCTTTGTGTTGTTGTTTGGCCTTCATTACACTAAAGGCTTTGATGATTGCACACAGGATATCTGGTCTGCTTGTACCACCAGTAACCTCACCAAGTCTATAGTGTGCACGATCATTTCATTAAATTCAGTTGGCAGAGAGGAATATCACTGGAATATATTCTAATTATGAAAAATAATGAGGTAGAGATGGTAATTAATAGCCTCTGGGCATACACCTGTGACTTTGAACATGAGAATGAGCTGCCCAATCAGCTTGGTACAGGCCTGCCAGATACACTGGCATTAAGTCTGAAGAACTGTTCCGGGTATCAAATGCAAATTCAGTACAATCATTTGCTTGTAGGATTTCAGTAAACCTTAGGCTAAATCATTCTTTTCTCTCTCTCTCCCTTTTATATCTGTCGCTCTCTGGCATAAACAAATAGTTAAGAGATAAAACAGACATTTTGCATCATGACACCAGGGACTGTGTACAGCCTCTAGGTAACAACACCTCAACATGACTCTATTTGCATTGGCTGTGTAGTAGGAAAAAAAAAAACAGGGCCAGCTCATTTGTTTCCCAGCATTAGTATTTTTCTATTCTATGATTCTGTGCAACAAAGGTACAACATTTAAATAAAAGACCGCTGATGATGACTTCTAACTCCAAAAAGTCATTTTAAAAATAGCTCTTGTTTTCTTAAACGTAACATTGTTACAGAAACAAGACAGACGTGAGAGTCACAGAATGCAAGACTTTCTGGTCCGACTGCATTCTGCAGATTTGGAATGACTAGATGTGCTGAACTGAAGTACTGTAACTTGAAAATGTTCCATCTTTAAAAATCTCTGCTTTTCCTGTTACAGTAATTAGCTTTTTAACTACAGTACTGTGCGAAGGCCACTAGTATTTTCACCACTAAAACAATGCTTTTAAGTTGGTTATTTCAATCTTTCTAACACGCTACCGCAAAAGATACAAATAACCGACTTCAAACTATTTTTTGTTGGTGAAAATACTAGTGGCCTAAGACTTTTGCAAAGTACTGTACATAATGCATTACATAAATATTACTCTGTAAATAATGTTATTTTATTTTACCTTTTTTATTTACATTTTATCATTTTAATTTGTTTTATTCTTCTGCACAACAATCATCACAATCTGAAGAATTTAGAATTCACAAGATTCATGGGGCCTCATTTATCAACAGTGTGTTAAAAAGATTCTATATTTTCTAATAAAAATTTAATTTACAATGTGTCCAACTATAAGAAAATCACAGGACATGTGAATTGCTTCATGCATTTTGTGACACTCTTAAACGCTTTTTATGTGTAGTGTAGTGTATATTCTACCACTGCATTCTTTGCATAAGCAAAGAATTTACACACATTTCTACGTATGAGTACAAGTTGGCAGATACCACACACTGCGTGAAACTGTTCTTACGCACTCATTACGCACACATCTATGTATACGCCAGGCATGAAAATGGGTCAGGGGTGAGAAGGGTGCTCGAGGGGTGATGTGGTCTCTGATGGGAGAGTCCCACAGAATAAATATTACAGCCTCATTAGGGGACATGCTATAACTTAACTTGTTTATTCTTTCATGATTTAATTTTTTGTACATACTGTATGTACTGTACTTTCTTTAAATAAAAGGACTACGGTCTACGAATGCGGGACGCTCAGCTTTCACGATTTGAAATTGCTCAAATCCTCTTTATATTAAGTTTTAAATAATCAATAAATACCATCCAAGACTTTTTTGCAGATTTTCCAGGTTTCACCCGCAGGACTTTACAGAAAACTCAGATGATTACCACAGAATAAGCCTGATCGTTAATAAAATCACTCTTAGCCGATAACCCCATCTTCAAAATCAGTAAAGAAAAAAATATTAGTTACTTACTGAACATTAGAAATCATCAGAATAAAAATAATCTGATAAACGTTACAGTAAGAATGTAGATATACAAGATCCTCAGCCTACTATCATGTATATGCACAAGCAAAAATCTCGTATCAGCAAGTTTATCATTTAACAAACCAAAAGAGAAAGAGAATCAAGATTCAACTTGTTCTTCTATAGTGGCACTGGCGGCTGCAAGTGATGACATCTACAAACCACTGAGAGGCACCATGTTCATTTTTAATTACAAAAACTAACAAAACTAAAATAGTATCAGATTATATGGTATTAAAAGTTTGAGGTCAGTAAGATTTTTTTGTGTGTTTCTTGCACTCATCGAGGCCGATGATTATATGAATATATTAAATTGTAATTTATTCTTTTGAAAGCGAAGCTGAATTTTTAGCACAGTGTCACGTGATCCTTCAGAAATCATTCTAATTATTAACAATGTTCAAAACCATTGGAAACATACATTTTTATTATTTACTGCAAGAGTTTTCAGGACAAGAAATACTTATTTTAAAGAACAGAATGTATATGAAACAAAAGCTTTTATAACTTTCTAAATGCCTTTACTTTCATTATTTACATTCATCATTTATTTAACTTGGATTTATTTACTGCATTCTTGTCAGAAGTACGTACAGTAGGCTATTTATTTATTTAAATCTTACTGACCCCATTTTATCCAATTCTGCAATTCTGGAAATTTGTATTGTGACAGTTTTTAATCATGACCTAAAATGAATCATGTTTGTTAAAGCACTCATTATTATGTATTTATTTGTAAATCACTTTGCACAAAAGTGAGTAATGTAACATATCTTCCAGGCCCAGGCTGACCCATATAAGATACAATAATAAGATTCAATGCCACATAATAAACCATGAATAGTCTACACTAAAACAAGTTCAACAAGACTATCAAGAATCCAATGGTAATCAGGATGACAAAACTGAGAAGGAAAAGCTAAGCAAAAGGTATGGGTGCCTTTCAGACCTATCACTGTTTTAAGGAATTATACACTTCCAAGACCAGATAGATCATCAGAAACGTTCTGTAGAACAGCATCAAGCTGCATGTGAAGAGACATTTCATTTTAGCAGCCAGTTAGAAATATAGAAAGAAGTGGAAATTAATGCAATAGCAAGACAAGTCTCTCAATGCATGAATTATTCCATCTGATGCCAAAGCAGTCAAAACTTCAGGTGGTGGCTTTTACATTTCGAATGCTAATCTATAAAAAGATGTATTTTATGATCTACTTATAACATTACTCATACATTTATAATTACATGAATGCAGTATTTAAGTCAGCAATGCCTAGGGTAAACCACACCACCCAGCATTATCCTAGTTAAAATATTAGTCAGAGGTCAGTACCTGAGCGGTCTCTGATTACCAGGTTTTTGCCTTCCTTTAAGTTGATGGTAAGAAGATACTGGACCTTCTGCATTCCTGCAGCACTCTGACTGTCATTTAATCCCGCTGGAAACTGACAAGTAAAGAGCAAAATAATAATTATTATTATGACTATTCTAAAGTACAAAATACAAAAATATTAGATTGTGTTTTTTGTTTTTTTTTTGCTCTACAAGACAACACTTCCTCTTATTAAAATACTCACGTTTGGTTCTTGTTCTGAAAGTGTGTCAAAGTCACTGGTTTCATTGGGAATGTCCTAAGAAAGAGATTCATGTTCGTCATTCATAAGTCATGCATTATTGACTACAGTTGGTAAGTACAGTGCATTTCTATTTGATGTTAAATCCTGAAAATTCTCAATTTGTTTTCGGAAATTATTTTGGAAATGAAGTGTGTATTTGTTAACACTTTGTGAGACTTGCCATGTCCTCAGCTGACCCTGCAATGAACATATCCCCTGAAGCGGATGTCTGGTAGTCGGTAGGCCATTTCTCCTCAGGTGGAGTATTGCTGACTGACTCAGAGGTGGTCAGAGCTGACATTTCGTCTGAAGCTCGTGAAGAAGTTGTACGTCTGCAAGCACCAGCTCTATTAAGGACTGCAGTCAATCTGTCTGTGGGGTCATCTATGTACCACATCGTGGCTCTTTGCTGATTATCAGTTTCCAATAAAATTGGAAAGTCAACAGGAAATGATGTCTCTGATAGCCCGGGGCTGCAGCTGTATGGCATGTCAGCGACACTTAACTGCTCAGAAAGCGCAATACTGGAGGTTTCACTAGCCATTTCATCCAAGTCACAAGAACCGTCCACGTTATCAAAGAAGACAGAGTCTTGACCTGGTGTCCTGGAATTGTCCTGCAAATCCTGCATGCCACTGGCACTAATCCTGAGGTCTGGTACGGACATACTCCTCCTGTACTTCAGAGGGGTCTTTTTCTTCTTCCTTTGGCCCTTCTTTCCGATCTTCAGATTAAACATGGCTCTCTCACGGAGATTAGGCCAGCCTTTCTTCTTTTGCTCCATCCTGACCGCAGATGAAACTGCACTTCAGCTAAAATAAAACAGCTGTCAAACAAAAGATAAAAGAAACTTATGATTCAACAAAGACACATTAAATTGATCAATATTGGCATTAAAGACGTTTAGAATGTTACAAAATATTTCTGAATTAAATAAATGAAGTTTTCTTTTAACTTTCTATTCAAAAACCCATAAAAGGTTTGGTAGGTACTGTATATTATTAAGCAGCAAAACGTTTTTAACACTAATAATAATAATCAATGTTTCTTGAGCACCAAATAAGCATCAATTTCTGAAAAATCATGTGACTGAAATAATGTCTGCTAAAAATGTATCTGTCATTACATGAATAAATGACATTTGATACTTTAAATCATAATATTCCTTTACATTAATTACTCTATTTATTTATTTATTTTTACAAAATCTGTAAATCTAATTGAATCGTATATCTCTTCCTGTTCTCAGGTAAAATTATATAATTATAAATCACTATGCCTTTATATATTCACTATGCCTTTCAACTGGTGTTCCACAAGGGTCCATACTGGGGCCAATTCCCTTTAGCATGTATATTATTATACTATGATTTTTCCATGGTGTTTCAACAATCAATGTAATATTATGCATGGTTTAACTCCTCCCCTGACTTATTTTATTACATTTAAATCTATTGAAAACAGACTAGAGGTGCACATCAATAAAATTGAATGCCACAGTTAATTAGAGAATGTACATACGGTATGCATCAATTACACTTACTAATTTAAGCATCATTTTAAGAAATGGCTTCTTCATAAACAACATTGTTAACATTAATATTGTTTATGCATCTTAATAAGCTGCTTTCTATTTGAATACCTTTTTTCTCATTTAGTAAATAGTTTTTAATGTTTTGTAGAATTTCTACAAATTTTCTACTATCTTTTTTTTCCTTCACAGCTCCTTCTGGCCTCATAACATCTAGGGACTGCTAGTTTGGGTATATTTACACTGACGAATGTTGATTTATATAATCAGCAATGATAATAAATCATTAAAATAGTTGTATATATATATTGTATATAAAAAAAACGTAATCATAATGTGAACATCTGTACATAAATCTAATGTTTATTCCATCTAGTATTACTGTCATGTTTTTAAGTTCTTATTTAAATACATGTAACTCTTTTCTATGCTCTAACATACCGATATTGCATAGTATGTACTTTATGTAAGTCCCCAGATACCATAAATAGTATTGAAATATTATGGAAAGCATAAATAGCATTAGCATTATAGTTTGGAGAGACATCGTTCTATAAAATTTCATTAGTAACTGAGGCTAACCTTTTGGGAAAGAATGCAGTGCTATTACTACTACTCTTTGAAAATTAAATGGTGTCAAACAGACTAAAGGATACTTTCATTTTAGCTTTCTTTTTGCGTTCCTAATACCTTGAGCTGATATCTGAGCATTCAGACAGATGCTGTAGGCTAATGGGTGTTCTTGCTGTTCTATCTTGACCCTGGACAACCAAAATCCTGCAGTTCGTCTCCAACTTGTCCCAATGCAAGTCGAGTAAGTTGCGGTAAACCTGAAGACCTTGAATAGCTGGTTCAGGTGTGTTTATATGGGATTGTAGCAAAACTCTGCAGGTTAAGTAGGACTGGTCATCCCTGTTGTATGTGATGATTTCTACATGAAACTGCCAAAACGCAGATAATGTCAAGCATTTACACTTTCACATGAAACAATGCGTGTAGATCACAATCTCCTGCTACTGCAAAGTGCGCAGAAAATCTGCTGATTACATTGTCACATCACAGACCATGAGGCCACATCTGCTGTGGAACTGTGAAGTTTCTTAAGAACTGGTCACGCTGCTAAACCTTTTTTTTCCTTCACTGAGCTGAAAGGTCTTATATAAATGTACACATAACAGAATCAATCTATCACATGACAATACAGAGGACTATGACTATGCTTTTCATGTCTAGATTAGAATTTCATCATCTGTTGAAACTGATCAAATCAAGCGATTGAGCGAATATTCTTAATAGAGTATGTTTCATGCAGAAACATAAAACAATCTATTATATCACAATAACTTTGCCTAAAATAAATTCAGCAGCAGCTGATTCCGCAAGGAGTCATTTGTGGTTTGTCAGTAAAATAGACAAAACTAATTTCAGTTTTAAAACTGCTGTGTGCCTTTAAAGTATAAGAATAATTCATTTCAGTAAAGATTATTTCCAAACTTCAAAAATAGCACTTCAGAGCAGAGCTGTTAACACCACATCCATTGTCTTTTTCAGCAATAACAAACACACAAACAATGCTACAACAAATCAAACTATTCAATAGGTTCGGTGTGTTCATTATTAAAGCAGGTGTGTTGGACAGGTTTTTACATTTTCGTCGATATAATGCTCGGCAGCTCAAGGGATAAGGTCAACAAACTTCAATCATATCAAACATATACAAACAAAATAAAGTGTATTACTACTTAAGTAGATCATACATCTGTGAATAATTATAGACTTAAGGTTATAACAACATCTTGGTTCTAAACTAAGTAACCATTGCAGAATTACAATTTGACAACCGTTCAGACACTTACCTTTTTCCAGAGAATTGACTAGACGTGTATTCTTCTAGAAAGCATGTCTGATAACAGCAGTGAGCTTTCACATTTACCTGTAAGTAGCAGCTGTGATGTACGTGCAGAGGTTTCTGCTTGGACCGGTTTGTCTCTGTAGTAGGGTGGGGTGGTGATACTTTTGAAACAGTTAATGGAGTTTCGGAGTTGGCATGCAGGGTAAAATTAAATGCTTTGTTTACTACATACTTTTCTAGATCCTTTAAAATGTCAGTAACACCCATAGATTGAAATATAGTATGATTGGTTGTGGTTTTGAGTTTAAATACTGAAGTAACCCTTTCCTTCCAGTGTTTCTTCGGATTAAACCGCAACGCTTCAGTGTTGCAGATAATGTCCATTTGTTTGGGCTGCGCGCGAATTTAGTGCCACCTGCTGGACGATTTTCATATTGCATGTCTGTGGATCAGTAAGGGGGCGCTTTTTTCTTTTTTCTGTTCAGGTATGATTTGTTTTTTGACATTTGCCATTTAGACACAATGACTTCATTTTCATTACAATTTCTTTGACATTGATATTTGTCTGTAATGTGGTGCTTTTATGTAGGTTGAAATGTGTTGCTATGTATATGTATACGCATGTATACATGTATAAAGGTCAAGATATTACATATGTAAAACAATATATATATATATATGTGTGTGTGTGTGTGTGTGTGTGTGTGTGTGTTAATTTAAATGGCATAAACCTTAAAACCTGTATTCACACATGTATTTGTTTGTATTTCTTTCCTTGTATTTAACTTGGGCATTTTTATTTGTCACTGACCCACACATAAACCTACTTCTGTAACTTGTATTAGCTATTCCATGACTGAAACGCATGTCCATATTCTGGACTATATGGTTATTAAAGCTCCTAAACTAAATCATGGGCAAAAAATTTGTCACTTACATCTATTTTCCATGTGCACCGTGTGTTTCTCAGAGATGCAGTATTAAGGCACATAGAGTGAGTATTTGAGGGTACAATGAGGTTTTTAATAAAGCGGACAGATTCTAATGTTTGGGACTTCACATGTGGACAAAGTCTACTCAAATTCAGAGAACTGTTGACGTCAGTTTGCACAGAATAAGCGAGAGAACCTATGTTACACAATAAAAGCCAATATCTTTACTTTAGTGAATGCAGAATACAAATTTGTACAACAATCTCTAGCATAATATCTTAGTCATTCAATAAAAAGTTCACTAGAATATTTATTGTATAATGAAGATAAAACAACACATTCAAGGGAAATATAATGCAGATTAACTTAAAGTTCTCTCTCATGTTTTTCTCTTTTTTTTGTTGTTCTTTTTTTTTCTTCTTTTTTCGAAACTTCTCGTTTCAGTTATGGCAACAAAGTCCAGCTTGTGCCGCCAAACGGTTTGAGCGTCCAAACCGCAAACAGCTTCTTGAAGTGAACTAGTAACTACAAACAATTACCAAATACATAATTCTGATTTAGAAAAAGCCATAAAGCAAAGCAGTGTACTCTTGCACAGCAAAGTGAAGAAAGTACGCAACAAACAATTGTTGTTTCCTTTTTATCCCTTCCTTTCACATTCAACAGTTTGTGACACAGCACTCCGCACCAAAGGAACAGCCTCCTCTCTCCAGACCTCTTATGTATATCTCATGTGCATTTATAGGAACCCCTGACGAGAGGGTGATTTTGTTTTGATGAAGTCAAAATGCGATGAGTGATATATTTGATTCTGAACACCAGCAACTCTTTGGAATAAGGCTCTAATTGTGCATGTAGCAGAGAAACTCCCTGATTCCTAATCAAGCACTAATGTCGAGTGTTTGTGTGTGCATTCATTGCAGTCTGAAAATCCTGCATGTTTTTTTTTTTTTAGGCCGCAGTGCTTTCATAACACCGGGGCTGGCATTATTGCTTGTCTACCCTGAAAAGCTTTGATTGTGATCAACTTTAAATTATTTGACAGACATGGTAAAACTTTCTAATGGGCGTTTCGGTTCAGCTGAGACAACAAAGCTTGGACACATCTGAGGTTAAATCTAAAGCTATACCTAAAGCAGTGTTTGCATGGCTCTTGTGGATTTCGTTTTTAGTCACTGTGCCTTTGTAAGTAACCATAGAAGCATAGTTCACCTGAAAAAAAATGAGACGTCTGTCATCTTGTTCGAAACCAGTAGCGATGAATGTTTCATTCAGTGAATATCAATGCTATGGACATCAGCTAGAATTGTAAAAACATCGTTGTGTTCCAAAAATGAAATGCAATTTTGGAACTACTGAGTAAATGATGACAGAATTTTCATTTTTGGGTGAACTTTATCTTTATTATGCAAGCACTTAAGGGCAAAGGGTTAACAGTCGTTTTCTCACCTGCTCTATAAAGAGCACTTTATTCATGAACTAGGCAGCATAGTGTAATTAATGGACATGTGATAGTATAATATGCATGATTCAAATTTCAATTTATTTTTATTAATATTTTTAAAAGGATAGTTCACCCTAAAATTCAAGATCAGTCATAATTTACACCCCTTAAGTTATTCTAAACCCATTTCTTCATCTCTTCATTCAAGAAAAAGTCAGGGCGAGCTAATAACCAAATTCTGGTATTTGGGTGAACTACCCCTTTAAAATGTCACTTTTGATGTGAATGCTTTGTGTTCCTGGCTATGTGTGGGTTGGGGACTGCATAGATTAATATCAGCTTATTGCCAGTTGCTGCGGTGCTCAAGAGGGCAGGGAGGTATGCGCACACCAACCGAATACATAACAAATCTAAAGAGGAAGGCGTCCGATGGCAAACTCGAACATACAAACTTTTTGTGCAATCCATTAGAGAGATTATGTCCAAGTCAGTTTGCATTGTCTAGTATTTCCATCTTTAGCTGCTGAATCCCCTGACGCTTTGCCACCCGAGGGGCAGTGAGGTGTGATGCAAGCCGGAGGCCACTGCTACCGGACGTTTGTGCTGCACACACAAACAGCCACACGTGAAGAGATATGCACACAGAGAGCGAAACGCGACAGCGGAGAGAGCTACAGCGCCCCCTCTTGTCCAGCAATACAGAACATTGCGACTGATGCCTCTTTTAAGGTGTCTCCGTTAGGAAATCTGTAGATGAGCCAATTCACAAAATAACTGGAAAGGTGTTCTGTACATAGTATGCATGTTTGTATTGGGGTTACCTAAAGTCATGGTATTTACAATATACGAGGGATTCGGTTGAAATGAATTTAGCAACATGAGCTTTTTGTCTATAAACTTGGGGGAATGTCTGTAAAGAGAAATGTGTCTTGTACTGGATAGTGCATCTAAGCCGTGATGGGTTAAAGTAGGCAGTGTATTCAGCAGCTGCAGGCTAATCCCTCACAAAACAGTTGTAAGAAATGCAACCATATATTTTTTCTTCTTAGCATGACGAGTATCGTTTTACAAAACAAAATAAAGACAGCTGAGCTTGAATCATACAGCTCTGTTGTTACAATTTCTTATGGACAGACATTCACCACCATTAAAGGGTAAACGACCCGAAAAACGACCTTCTTGGAGAAAAAAAACACTTTGTATATTACCAATAATAGTCAGATTTGAAGAAAGTACAGTATAGTTAACAAAATAGTAAATATTAACCAGTGAATACTCTACTTAATAAGGATCTCGCCTTGTAAACTTGGCATTAATCCACAAAAATATACTTTTTTCTTGAATCTGGTGAAGGTACAATACATACGTACTTACACCAAAAGTGATATATATTAAAGTTGCTATGTACATAACAAAAAAAAAAAAAAAAAAGTTTGGCTCAAATCTTTAATTTACAAACAGAACAGCAAGTGTTCATGGCTTTAGATATCTTTTCAAGATCTGCTTTGCATGTTAATCGTTTTCCAATGTTTGTAACAACGCACACTATGACAGAACTAATAACATCGAGAGAGAAATGCTGAAAATTCCCAACCTACAGTACAACGAAATTACATAGAGGCTTTGGCTTGCTTTACCATTGGAGCTGCATGAATGTACAATGACTTGCTATCGTCTCTAAATCGACTGGGCTACCTGTTCTTTTCCCAATTGCTAAAAACGCTGTCAAGAGAGGACTGCAAATTGATATTGATATTAATTTAGAGACATTTTCATTTCTTTCGCTTAATGTCTTAACTGAGGTGAAATGTGATTTTATTATAGATGCAGGCCTTTAACCCGATCCAAATCTATCATCAAATACCTTTAAATAAATTAATAAGTGACATACTTCATATAAGGGCGAGTGCAGATTGTTTAATACATGAGTCCAGCAGGCAGAAGCCTTCGGACAGAAAGCCGCCCCTAAACTTTCTTTGATTGTTTTCGAAATCAACAGCGAAAACAGCTATGAGTGTCAAACTGCACCAGTGACGACGATAATCGAAAATGTTTTCTTCATACATTCGCGCAATGGAATTTTCATCAAGTACCTGATAACACCTGTTTGTTTGAGTACACCGTTCATTCTGACTGCTTGACTTGAGATTTCCTCTCTCTCTCTCCACTCATCTGCTTAATTTCGATATGTAAGGACATTTTCGATTTCTTTCCCCGTCTACCTACTTACAAAAAAAAGTGAAATGACGTTAAATTAGAACAATAGAATAATAACAATAATGACCCTCCCTGCTGTCACTCCTCTCTCCCTTTCCCCCTGCCCAGCCCTGCTTGTGACTGACTGGCTGTCTGGCTTGGGACAGCTTTATGTCACCCAGGTGTCCATGCGCATGCGCTTGACCGTGGGACTCTCCCTCTCTTCGCCTCCGGCGGCTGGGGGTCGACCCAGGCCGAGTGGGGAGTGGAAATCGTGCCGGTGATCCTCTCGGTCGCTTCCGTCGTAGGAGGAGCAGGAGGAGCTGAGGCTGTCGACGGGCGAACGGCCCATGTCGGACCGGCCGGAGGGAGGCTGCTGCTGCTGCTGGGGTGGGAAGCCGGACGGGGTGATGCGCTCTCGTGGAGGAGAGATGGGCTCGGATTTAATGTTGATATTCTGGCTGGTGTTGATGGAGAGATTTGAGCCCTGAGGTAAGTGACCGCCACCTCTGAACAAAGAGAGGAAATTACAAAATGAAAAACGAGTGCATAAAACTTCGTATGTGAACTGCAGAAATTTCGAAACTCAGCAGCTACAATGTGACGCTAACACAGAGACCCAGATAGCCCGAGTAATAATATCCCACCCTCCATCTGTTTACTCAATGGCGCTTGCAGCAATAACAGCACCTGAATCATTTTAGAGGGTGGTATCTAATTAGAGCATGCCTGGCAGAATGTGACGAAAACAGTTCACTAATGTTTTGATGGCAACCACTGCGTTTAAATAAAAGCTTTCATTCACAGGCTCTGAAAGCATAACATTTCAGTTTTTTAGTCTGTTTTTTTCTGTCTGTGAGTCACGCACTCTGCTATTGCAGAGAAACACAAACATATACTTATATAAATGCATAGCCCTCTATACCACTATCTATCTATCTGTGTTAAATCATATGCGTTTTTTTTTGTTAATATATGCGTAACAAAAAAACTTTTTTAAGGACAGATAAGTTTTAGCTGTATAAATACTATTATCTCATATAAATATTACTTATATTTTAAACATTAAAATCTAAAATCTTTTTAAACAGTAAACTAAAAATTAAAAATTCTAAAATAGGTTTCATAAAAAATTGTGAAAAGTCTGTGCTGCAAAAAATATTTTCTCACATAATATCTTTAATAAAAGATACTCGAGAAGCACAGTGACTTAAGCTATTAATAAGTGCCAAAAGTTATGCTCAAAAACACTTTAGTTTTAATGATTTTATATTATTTAATTTTTGTAAGTGTTACAGGCATGGACATCAGTGTAATGGACATCAATCCATCCTTCCATTGTACTTTCTAGAGGGAAAAAAAATCTAATGAAAACATATGGCAACTAAGAATGCATTTGACCCCATGCCTGTGCACATTAGTTAGTGTTCTGCAAACCTGTGTGTGTGTGTGTGTGTGTGCCTGCACACATCTATGTTACTCACACCAGCGAGCTGAGAGCTGCCTGGCCCAGTTGATGCTGTTGCCATGCCGACATTGAGCCTATAGAGAGCCCTGGAGAGCCAAAGCCTTGCAGAGAGGAGAGCTCAGCACTGCTCAGGGAGTATTCTGGAGCAAAACAACACAACAATCAACAACAGAGTTTATGAGTCACTTAAACACCTCTGCACTCACACAGTCAAGCGTTTCAAGTATTTTTGTTATGCATTGAGCTCTGAGCTGGATGATGTCATTAATTGTAGGGTCTTACTCTTGTTTATTAAGCCGCTCAGAGAAGAATTAAATTTAATCAATTTAACCATGAATGAAGGCCTACATTACAAAGCAAAGGATGACTTTTTATATTCACCAGAGTTGTAGGCAGTAGGCATGCCTGAGTAGACCAGGCCTTGTGGTGCCAGACTCGGGGTGGTGACGGAGACCACCGGTGTGGCCAAAGCCTGGGTTGACTGGGAACTGCTTATCCTCTGGGTGTTCTGTACAAAGAGCCAAATACACACAACTTAATGAGACAGAAATCCCGACACAGAAATACATGCACACACTAACCAACCATGTGAAGCACTGTCAACAGAATAGTCTGATTTTGTGGTAATACCATTTTGTACCAATAAGAGGCGCTGCAGATTCATTCTACTTAGAAAATCAAAGTGTTTTGAAGGTTGCTGTCAGTTAAACGGCTTTAATTCAGTAGCCCCTGGATAATGTAAGAAGATATCATATAAAATAGAAGGCACTACAGAATAACACTACAGTTTTTATAACATCACTGCTCATTTTTGATAAAGAATTTGTATTAAAAGTCTCAAAAATCTTCTGATCAGTAACTTTATCCTGTCTAAACAGTTTCCATGGGACAAAATGCTTAGAGCTTGCTCATTTAAAGCTGTGGGACTTATTGGACATGTCAGTTTAAATTCAAATTTATCGAAGATGACTCTACTTAAATACCTTAGGAGAAATAAAAATAAGTGATCATTTATTGACTTGAGTAAGAAACAGTTATAAGGAACTATGAGGAACTTAATTTTTTTGAGAAATATTTGAGGTTATATATAAATCCGAGCCCAGTTTGAGACACAGTTGTGGTCTCTTCTGAAACTCTGGAGAGATGCGAGTTAAATTTAGTCTTTTTCTCAGGAGGCAGTAGACTTAAAAACATCTTAAATAACTCTTCATTTAACGCCATTGCAGTTTAAGAGAAACAAATGATATTAATATTAAAGAGATCCAAGTTTATTTACTGAATCTGAAAATGTGTTACTCAAGAAGCATCCAGCATGCAGTGAAATTACATAGTCACCCCAAGCCAAACGTGTGTACATGCAGTGCACACACACACACTCACACACTGAGACAAACAAAAAAAGTCATTTGGAGATGCGCATTCAAGTTTTCAGTTTTACATTAGCTGAGGGAGATGAATATTCAACATTGAGTTTGGAAGGGACATTATGTACAGTCTTTTTTTAATCTATAGAAAATTTTTATTTTGGTACTTAATAAAATATGTAACAGTGTAACTGTTATTGAATAGTGGTACTAATTCAACCCTGGATTTGTTTTAGTTCCGTAAAATGCATTCACATTAGTTTCCTCTTGCTAGTAAAAATATTCTCTGACAGCGTTTGGCATTCTCCACAACTGATGACATCATTTTGGACTCAGTACCATTTTACCGACATCATCACAAGTAAAGCAATCACAGCCCAGGCCAAAAAACAAGAAACACAACAGAATAAGAATTTGGGCAATGCTCAAATATGTTGACTTTTTTTCATGTGGATTGTGTTTCTTAACAATTTGCTTTGATTGATCCAGGCTTTTATGTTGCTTCAATATTAAAACTAATACCAGGTTTATTGGTGAGATCTTAGGGGAGTATTAAATAATTACTGATGATTGCATGGGGGATTTTATGGATTCATCATTCTCCTTTCTTCGAATACACCCACAACACTCTTCCTTTAGCTCAAACACATACATTTCTGAACATACTGTGGGTCTTTTAAACTTCCTTAAAAAGGCTCCGAACATGCAGAGTGAGTCACACACAACGCAGACCAGACACCCGCACAACACTCGTAAGTTCATCCAGTTCATGTTGGGTTTAGTCGATGTTCATCTCAAGCAGTGGAGTCACTTCTTTAAGCTAAGTGTGGCTCTGCTCATTAAAGTAGTGTGATTTTAAAAAGCTTATCAGCCTTCCCAAGGCATTCTGTGAAACTCACCACCAGCTCCATCTCTTCCTCTTCCGACTGCTTCCAACAGAAAAGAGCAGAGGATGCTGTCAGTATAGAGCCAGGTGGCACACCTAAAGCTCAGCAGGGTCAACCCACCATTCTCACCAGGACGTGCCTTTAAACTAACTTATTCAAATTCAGAGACTGAAGCGTGAACCGAACGCTGCCTCAGGTTACTTGCAATAAAACTGGAAATTCAAATTTCAGAGTCAAATTCAAATGAAAAGCCAAATTTGTTGGCACTAAATACACAATGTTTTCATTCCTCATGGCTATGTGGTTTGTCCGACACAGCAATTAGGTAAATGTAAGATGACTTCCAGTGCAACACACTGAACAAAGGGAGAGTAATAGTTGAGTAAGAGGAAATAATAATGGGTTTTGTTAAGTCGTTTGAAGGAAAGGAAAATCATTGAGGAGCTTGACCTCACAGGTAAGATGTTCTTAACCTTTCACCTCAGACAATCATTCATACACCAGCCTGTGTGTCCAATAGCTCCATCAATCATTTTGCATCCATTGGCAGAGCCCTCCACTTGCCTTAATTGATTATTTAGAAGAGAGGACCAATAAACACTAGGCTAAATGAGAGGTAGAAAACGCAGCTGATAACTCATGAGAATTTAAGAATTAATTATATATATATATATATTCACACATTACATTTATGTAATATTTATTTGTAATTAATTTGTAATACAAAAGCACTCTGTGTGTGTGTGTGTGTGTATAAATATATTACATTTGAGCTTTATGTAATATTTACTTATAATTTAATAATATATCTTTTTAAAAATATATTTATTTAATATTTATTTTTTATTATTTAAATATAAAATCTTTGAACAAAAACAAATGTTTTTTCCATGCACTGTAATGTCACTCCACATTGTAAAACTAGACATTTTTTCTTCTTCTTTTTCTCTCTTTCTCTTTCTCTGTATATTCTTGTGTTTTATTTATTTATGCTTTTTTTTTCTAAATAAATCTATTTACAATTATTCATATTTAATTAACCAAAACTTTACAATTGCAACAAATTCACTGAATAAAGTAATAAATATTATAAATTTAGGAAGTATTAACCATTAAAAACAGAAGAAATAGATGGATGATAATAGACAATTCTCTCACCTTTTTTTCTTTTTTATAGACAACGTTGTATTCCACCGCTTTTCTCTCTATGTATATTTTCATTCAGAACTTGGAAGTTCTGTGCAATACTTTTGGCACAAGTAAGAATTTTTAGGTGTTAATCCTCAACTCTTATTTATCTCTTTGTTGAAAGCCAGCTGACAGTGTGGAGATGTACTGTATCACGGACGTTGAGCTTTCTTCTCAGTAGTGCCGGGCCAGTTCTGTCTTAATACCAGCACTCAATCAATAACAGTGGGGAGACACGACAAGGGCGACAAGATATTATCTAGCTCACACTCTGGGCTTCTGATTAAGCCTTCATCCCCACTCTGTCACACTGCGATGTGATTAATTTAATACCATTATGTTCTAATGACAGCCTGTCTGCAGGCACACTCACAGGCCCTGCCTTAGTCTGTCTGTCTGAGGCAGTTCATTCTCACACACACACACACACACACACACACAAAAGGACACTCGCCATACACATAAATATAAACAAATGAATAATCCTCTGGGCTTCTTACTACTGATGACTTCAGATTCCACAAGCTTGGCATGTGGGATTTGTTTTGATTCATGGCGTGTAAGAAACTGTAACGCTTCCAGATGCTGGCGTGGTATTCCATACACTCGCATACATATGTATATTTACGCTAAGCAAAGAGAGCCCTGCATTACCTCAGCACTATTTACCAAACAAGAATCGCCGTGCTGTGGAAGAAACCTGAGCGGCTTCTACAGTTGAAACGAACCAATTATTGAACATATTTAAACATATTAATAATAATAATAATCTTTTCTTCTGCTTCCCATTTTATATTTGAGTGATTAATGAGGCTGACAGCCGGGTGTAGCCTCAGGTGCTGAATGTGGCCAGAGCTCTCTGCACCTTAATTATAATCATTTGAGAAGCCCTCTAATTTCTAAATGAATAATAGAAGGAGTGAGGGTACCTGGATTTCTGACTGCTCTGCTTGTTGTTTCCTGCGACTATTTTAGTGTAATTTCACTGATCTGATGTAAAGACCATAATTTCGCTGTGCTGATGAGCATCTTTTTTAAGAACATTTGAAGCAACAATCTCGTGGATGCGTGCATGAATAATGAAGTCTTCCGTACTCACCAGGGGTGGCATCATGCCCTTGCTGGATGGGGGGATGACGACTCTCAAGTCTGGCTTGCGGCTACCAATGCCCATGTTGCCCCCCGGTGGTGGCGATGACTTCGCAGGCATGACTTTACCGCTGGATGTACCCAGAAGCCCCGGCGAGCCCCTCGGGTTAACAAAGCCGTTTCCTGCTGAGAAACACATACGGGCAGAAAGCATCATGGGATTGTGCTCTAATCGACCAATCCCCAACAGCCATCAGTCGATCGGACGACATGCCATTTCCCAGCTGCAGTCGTAGCATCTCATAGCACGCAACGTTAAGTGTTCCCGACCCTCTGGGAAAGTTCTAATAAGACTCTGGTAATTATCCCGCACATTTACGAAAATAAAACATAAATTTTGAAATTGATGAGCCTTTGGTTCTGTTGGTGTACAATGGCGTCAAAGCTGTCTTTGTGTGTCCCAGGATGAGGAAAGCAATTCAGTTTAACAAATGTAGTGTGACTTGAGCTCTTTAAGAAGGAATGGCTAAAGTCATTACAAATGAGTGCAGCCATTCACTGCTATCAAAGGCAATTAAAGTGCCATTTTAGAGAAGAAATCTAAAAACTTTGGTGGGGTGTCAATGGCATGTTTACATCTGCTGTACTTTGCCATTCCTTCTTCGAAACAGCTACTTTTATTGGAAACTTTCTTCTGCTTAATCTCGTGCAAACTGGGTACGTTTAAACGCTAGCACATGCTTTACTGACCCAAAAAGGCACAATGAGAGGAACCCAGCCTCGGTCTGCAGAACATCAACAACAAATACTGAAAAAGTTTGTGCGCGAATGATGTCATCACATGAGAACGAACAGGCTAATCCATCAAGTCCGCACCTGACTGACCTCACACCCGTATACTATATATATTGCGGGTTTCTGGTTTCATGTGAACGTCAGAGCTTTACAAAGATGTCTTTCTACCATCTGCTGGCCCACATTGTTAGCAAGTTCCTTCACACAACCATCTGAAATATTCTCTAACAATCATGGGTCATTTACCCACACAATGCGTAACCTCCAAAGACAAACACAGGAATTACAACTGGCCGACGTTCAAACCCAAAAGCACAGTCACCCCGAAGGTCTCTATTTCGATGTTTTCTCGCATAAGTATGAAAAATGCTGCGCAACTCAACAACAGCCATCAGCCAAACAAGTGTGATGCCTTTTGGTTTTCAGAAAAGGTCCATTTCATTTCCATTTGCTTGGAGCCGTGCATACAGTAAAGTGCTATGTCATTTCCGTGTGTTTTTCTCCATAACAGCAGCTTGATTAAATGTTAGTCATGGGGCTTTTTTCTGCCCCCCACCCAATGCTCATTTCCTGTGGGGGCTTGCTGTGGGACAGCAAGAGAGAAGGCCATCATCAGAGAGACAGAGAGCAGAGACATGCACTTACTGTGTCTGTTAAAACACGCCTTTGCTGAGAGTGACACGCACACGTAATTCTCACAGCTCAATTTTTTATATACGCCTTTTATTTCTAGAATATATCTATAGAGAGACATACACAAAAACAGACAGGAAACAATCAAGACAAGTGGGTTCAGGAAATGACCCAAGCACGATTTGAACTCGCCCGCACATAACATGTCCATGCAAGTTTACTACTCACCAGGTCACTGTGGCAACTTACTGTATAAGACTTAAAGTCCAGATTGCAAGTGAGTCTCACGGAAGATAAATCTTCATGCAGATGTGTTTTCTATTTTTAAAAGTCATATCATCCATCTTGGATAAGAAAAAAAAACAATTGCAAATTTTTTTGCCTGTAATTAAAAACTTGAGAACTGCATGATGCAGATGTTTCATCAGTTGTCTAAGAATAATAAATACATATCACAAAACTTGGCAAGTGATTTATTATCATTTATTCATTTTGCATATGCTTTTACTTAAAATGACAGAAAATGAGGATAATTCTGCACAAGTAGAAGCAAAAATAATTAATGCATGCATAAGGCCGAATTGAAACATACTGATTATGTGCACTATGCATGATAAATAACTGAACTGCATAATTTTATTTTTATTATGTAAAATGCAAAAAAACATAATAATAATTTGAAATTATTAATTACAATTATATTTAAATTTGTAATGTATAACACATTTACAATAAATATATATTTGTTTATATTTTGTTTTATTTTATATCTTTATTATTTCATCTTAAAATGTAATCTTAATCATAAATATATATATATATATATATATATATATATATACTTATAATTTGATGACTAAATGCAGAACAAGTAGGTGTCTTGATTTTTGACTGGTACTGTAAATGTTTATTCAGTTGACAGGAAATATAAGATGAATGTGAGCACTGGAGTGTGTGAACCTGTAGTGAGAGGCAGGAAAATGTCTTGTAATTACTGTAAAAAAGCACAGCGGCAGTGCATTACTCTGATAATGATCAAAAGGAGGGAGGATGATATCATTATGTTGAAATGCTCCCAATTTCTGAAAAAGGCGCCTGTTCTCAAAAAGGCGGAATGTGTAACTGAGGCCCTACTGAGACATAAGCTGCTCTGATTCTGAGCTGTAACCAGCGTCCCCACCCCTTCGCTCTATGTAAGTCGCACATTGAATCCTCTCATACCAAACAGAGTTAACCCAGTGTCACAATTCCTAAATGAACACCAAATACAGAAGAGTAATGCCTTATTACGTCTCTGTCTTAAACAATGCTGCTTACCCTGAAACAAAACAAGTCTCTCGCTCAGCTCTGAGTAATGCATGATCCTATGAGAGCACGGTTACATAATGACCCGCTTTTACAAAACAAATCATTTGTTTCTTTTCAAAGCAAGGCTGTTTTGATATAAAGCACCAGATAAGTCCTAACCATTTATAAGTCATCATTACCTTGAGCAACGTAGTGTCTTCAAAGGCCCAAAGTATGCATGAATGAGAAAAGACTAATGGATTTCACAATCAAAGCTTCGCCTCCCTAATAGATTAAGAGGAAGGGAGTCCAAATTCTAATTATAGTCTTAATTAATGAGGCTGAACAGTACCTCTTTAACGGGTGCAGCCATATTGTTTTGGCTCCAGAAATCATGCACAGGAACAATGTGAGCTGGGAAAAGTGTTCCAACTGTTGATGCCAAAAAAAAAAATCCTATTCATATTTTACTTGGAGAGCCCGTATAAAAATAAATATAATTTGTAATACCCCCATGAGGAATCTAAAAACGAAAGACTGAGAGCACTGGATCGGGATGACGTGGACCTCAAGACATGGTTAAGTTACTGACAGTCTTTTGAGAAACATTCTTTTGACACACAAACAGGGTTTTGAATTGCTCCTCAACATCTTATAATTCTTTAGTATTAATGAAGGAAGCTGTGCAGCTTCTAAGCACATTGCATAACGGAGATACGACTCCAAACATACTCTCGTTTTTAACAGAGAAGGTCTTGAACGGCCAAAAAGCACATCTGTGAAAGCTACTCAAAACTGAATTCGAGATCGCCTCAAAGATCGGCTCATCAGATTGCTAATTGGTGCTCATCAGAACACAAATTATGTATTTCTGGAACCATTATGTTTGCATCACTTCCTCTTTGTGCACGATCACGCATTGTGAACTTTGGCGTAATCTGCAAAGCTGAGAGCTTGCTCTTGTCAGCTTGAATAAGGTGATTTTAACACATCAAGTCGTAGTGCCAAATTTATTGCAATGCACTAATTGAATGTGTGGGATCTGCTCTTCTAGTGTATCAGCCACACCTCGGTGATCCCATGACGAAAGCACATCTAACTTTATCAAACTTAAAATCGTTTCACGTTTAATTAAATTACAGTAGGATGCTAAACCAGCAACTTAGCTGCTTGAGCATACTGAATATATGGCAATTTAGCTCTTTAATACTTAACACTCAATCATTATTGGAAAACACAAGGTCTTAACATGTTACATACTCTTGGTTTTCCAATTCTGAAGCACAAACCCTTACACAGACCTTAGAAGTGGTGCTGTTAAGATGGAGATGATCGAAAGATCTCTTGGATCAAAGGAGATTGAGCACAAAGCATCAAGGACTAGTTCACCTTCTGGAGTTGTGGGCTCTTCAGCCATAAGTGGTTTATGCTGGGCTGTCTCCATTCTGTATTTACAGGCACACACAAATAAACATCACATAGAACTCTAGAACCTGTGTGCAAGGACAGATGAAAAAATGATAACTTAATGTAGAGAGATAATGCCCAGCTTGAGTTGTAAGTGTGCCATATTCAAGCTTATTCTGATTAAACTACACTTATAGTCATTTTGATTACAAATAGTTAAAACGATATACACAATATGAAAAAATTATATAAACAATACTATTGATTAAATTAAATTTAATAAATTAAAATTAAAATTAAAATCAAAATCAAAATCAAAATTAAAATTAAAATTAAAATTAAAATTAAAATTAAAATTAAAATTAAAATTAAAATTAAAATTAAATAAAATTTTGTGTAACCACTGCTTAAATCCAGGTCTAGATCAACTTAAAAGAAAATCACCATGTGAGAAAATATATTCTTCTCCTTTGCGTCAATACAAAAAACAGTGCCAATGATTTGTTAGTCAACAATGGGATCTGGGTAATTTGAGAGAAACTAGGCCTTCTGTTCCCTGCAAAAGTCAACAACGAAATAAAATCTGAAACGAAAATGATCCGAAACCAAACATTCTGCTGGAGCCGTGCTGAGCTTCTATAACAGAGAACTTTCCTGAGAGGAAACTAAGCCATTTTGTTTCACAGTGCTGATGATTCATCCTGACCTCCAGCAACTGTACATAGTTAGGTAACACTGAATCGCTTCAAAAGAGAAAGAATTGTGCTACAACACGAGCCTGATATTTCACGAACAAAAAGATTCATTTGCACCCCAGCTGGGCATGTCAACATGATGAAAAAGCTTTCTTTCCCCGAAGAGGAGAGCCGGTGTATGTGCTTGGATTAACACTTGGATCCTCTTCACCATTCCTTTGGCTTAACTGGTGATCAGAGCATTGCGCTGAACTCGTTCAGGCAATATGAGTTCGCTCTACTCAGGGGAGAGAGCAGAAGATGAGTGCTGTGAGACGCATTCCTGCAGGCTCTGCTCTGAGATGTCCCTGCTCCCCCAGTGCCTTCTGCTTGTGAAAAATCAGAAGTATGCAAGGAATGGCCATCTGACAGGAGCACTGAAGTGGTTCCTCTCCAAGGCAGCCACGCTGGTCGAGGCTGTTTGGAACAAACAACAGCTGCGCTATGTGATCGGAGATCCAAAGTCTGTGCTATGTGACCACAGAGCCAAAGACCTGAGACCTCTGGGCACACGCTCCTCACCACACCCCATAATGCCACTGTCAGCTAAGCACTGTACGTCCAGTACCTTAAATCCCCCCAGACACTCTGAGCTTGGCCACAGCCCCAAATCTTTTCTAAATGAAAAATACATTAGCTTCAATTTTATTCATTTTAAATCATTAATAAACAAACTAAACTAAAAGTATATTAATCAGACATAACAATTACGAAACTACAGTCAAACGTAGTTGCAGTTTTTATGCACTCGAGATGACGGAAAAAGACGGGAGCGTTCCCAAAGGCAGCACAGGGCGCCGTCACTGCATAGATTCGCACACTCCATTTCTCTATCACTCATCTGCAACAGTTTCATGGGACTATACTTGCTGTCTCTGAGCTATATCTCGCTTCTTCCTCCCCTCTTCTGCTGCTAACTGTCTGCCTATGGGAAAAGTCTTTGCATCCACTCAAAGTCAAAAATGGGGGTTATATTGGCATCATTTATATATATTTATTACACGGCTCTCTGGAATGCTTGATTCTGATTGGTCAGTTGAGACATTTGCAGGTTCGTTCTTTTTAAAATAATAACCGCTCCAAAGTAATAACGCATAGCCGGGACTACTTGTATGTTTCAAATCCCTCCGCGCCAAGAAAGAATACAGTTTGGCGCCATCTTGTGACAAACACTGGACAAACACAATTAACAATAGAAAAGGTTCATATTAATAATTGATATTATTCATATGTAGATGTTACAAATTGTTTTACTAACGTTTGAATGTTAGTCACGTGGTACTATATCGTTTCGCGGAAGCATGAAAATGTTAATTTAAAACAAATATGCCAATTAAATGTTTCAAATTTATATTCATGTCCAGTTTTTTTCCTTATGTGGCAAGTAGCCATGTAGTACAAGGAAGCCTGTAGTTATCGCGAAAAAAGCCCCTTCAGCGTGATCACACTGTTTGGGCTTATTTCTGCAGTAACTACCGGCTGCCTGTCCATTAACGTTATCCCTTAACCTACATATATTTCCATAAAATGCTGTTCATTGAACTTTCTATTCATCTATGAATTCTGATGGGAAAATATATAATTTTATATAGCTATATATACATTTTTTCTACCAAAATATTAAACAGCAAAAAAATAAATAAATAAAAAATATTCAGCATTGATAATAATAAGAACCATTATTAATAACTGGGCTCCGATGATTGTTTATAATAGCTGCACACCAAATCAGCATTTTAAAGTGATTTCTGGAGGATCGTGTGACTCTGCTAAAATTTTAGGTTTGCCATCACACTTGACAAAATATGTTAAAATAGAAAGTAGTCCTTTTACATCTGAATGATATTACTGTTTTAGTTCATGTATAATATAAATGTTGTCTGTATTTGTATTTCGTTCTTTTGTTTGTTTCTTTTTTTTGGACTTTACAATCTCTATCAGTAAACATAATGAATGTCTGAGTACATGCATATTTCTAGCCCTGTAACATGATGTCTTTCTTTCCCTGCAGAGTGTTGAGCACCTGAGCTGGTTGGGACTGTTTAAAGACATGTCAGAGGGCACACACAAGCCCTCCCCTTTCTACCATAAAAGAACCCTGCGCAAGACCCGGGAAGAGTGTGAGCACGTCAGGGAAAAGTTCCTCCAAATGAGGTGACATTCCCAAAATTACATTTTTTTAAATCTAATGTAAAAATAAAATAAAACAAAATAAAAGAATTGCTTCTGATTCATTTTTTGTAGTTCTCTGGAGGTTTCTGAAGAGGTGAGACAGTACCTTAAAACACCAACCTTTGATAACTGGTAGGTTTTTCACAAACCAAAGCATGCTTACAGAAAACATACTCATTCTTTTCCTTATGTCCACACACAGAGTAGTTTTGCCAATTTCATATGAATGACTAACCCGGATATGACTTTTTTTCTAAATAAATGAAAAAACAGTAGTCTTCACAGTAGCTGTGACCACATCAAAGTCATACTGCACCTGTCATACATGAATAGGAAATTGTTAGTGAAGCAAAGCACACCACTTCTAAATTAAGCATAAAAAACATGGCGGCGATCAGGCCTTTCATCTGCCCAAAAGGCCTCATATTAATTTCAATGGTCCTGCTTGAGGTTTACAAATCAAAAGCACTTCTTGTGAGCAAAGGGCCGGAGCTCCATGTTCATTAATGCAACAGTCTTCCAAGTGGATCTGTTGAAAACAGGATTCAGCTTCTGGTTAATACAAGAAGATATGCTCCGGTCTAAGAGGTTAACAGGAAAATGTGTTGTTGTAGGCAATGGGAGGACGCGGAGATCATGGTGCTGCTCCAGGTGATGTACACAGATCTGGACTTCATCTCAGCCTTCAACATTGAGCTGGATGTGCTGCAGCAGTTTCTTTATGAAGTGTACAGACGCTACAATAACATCCCCTTCCACAATTTCAAGCACTGCTTCTGCGTCACTCAGATGGTAAGAGCGTGTGCAATCAGCCTCAGGATTTCTTCCAATTATCCACTTTTCCATCGGCTTGATTAATAAATGTCATGCCCCAGACAAGCCATCATTTCACTCACAGCGCTGCTGCCAAAATGTTCATTTTAATTTGACCAGAATCAGTTGTTTTCTTGAACTGTCTCAATTATAGTGTGTGTACTGAAGGTCAGTGAAGGTCAATTATCTGTCCATCCATTCAACCAATACTTGTAATGAAAATCTTTTAGATTATGCATAAATACAGGACTTTTCCTGTTGGCCCAGTCTATCACATTATATAAACGCGCGTGTGTGTGTGTGTATATATATATGTATATAATTTATTGACTGGACCAACAAGTCTTATCCACTAATATCTGGGTCCATCTGTTTGTCAGATGTATGGACTAATATGGCTAACAGATCTCAGAAGCAAGATAGACAGTATTGACCTCCTCATCATGTTAACCTCAGCCGTCTGTCACGATCTAGATCACACCGGCTACAACAATGCATACCAGGTGAGATACAGTAAATGCTGTCTCAACATCTCCTGCGTGTCAAGCGTGTACAAGATGGTTCCTGGATCAGCATCCTGGAACAACATTCAAACCACAGCGACCGATAAATCAATGGTCGCTGTGATTTTGCCAAATAAGACATGATCCTGGATCAACATTACTGTTCAAAAACATAGGCTTATCCCAATCCTAACCATTAAACCTGAGCCTAACCCAAATGTATGCCAAAAATCTGAGGGGAAATGATAGCTGATTAACAAGGGTGCAGAACAGAAGCCTAAAACAGATATTTCCCTCAAATCTGATTGGCTGATCCAGGAACATCTTGTGAAATCACGCTCACCATAAATAATAGACAAATAAAACGATAGAGTATCTCCTGTTTTAGATTAACGCACGCACTGAGCTGGCCTTGAGGTACAATGACATCTCCCCGCTGGAAAATCACCACTGCGCTGTAGCTTTTGAAATCCTGGAAAAGGTAAAAATGCTGGTTCTGGATAAAAATCACTATGATATTTGAAGTATTGAATTAGACTCACTCTCACAGTGATGTAGAATGTTTAGCTTTTATGGCACTTTTTCATTCTTTGATGTAAAAATGCATTCCGTATGCAACTGACAATAATTTGCATGCTGAATTTTCATTTCTTTCTTTAAAAGGTTTAACCATTTGTGATCATCAACAGTATGCACATTTTCTTTATGCATAAAAACCAGCATGAATTATTTTTCAGAGTGAAAGCAACATTTTCCGAAACTTGCCGACAGAGCAATTCAAAAGAATAAGAGAGGGCATAATTAAGTATATGATTTACTCTTCTAAAATCTCCACAGTCATATCTATATCTAACCAAATACTAGGTTAAATCTGACAAACCTCTCATCACTGCAGGTGTATTCTTGCTACTGATATGACCAGACATAGCGAGATCCTCAACAAGTTCAAAGCCATTCTTCCTGTGTTCGACTTTAGCAACAAAGATCACAGAGATGTGGTAAGAATGATATTCTCATTGATCAAACCTATATTTAAACGTTCAGCTTTTAGGGCTGTTCTTGCTGATAATCCACTTGAAGGCACTTCCTGTCTTCTTTAACAGTTGATGATGATCATGATTAAAGTAAGTGACATCTCCAATGAAGCGAGACCCATGGATGTGGCAGAACCATGGCTGGACTGTCTGCTGCAGGAGTTCTTTAATCAGGTAAATATTATATATGATATTAAATATATAATATAACTTTGTTTAAAAAGAAAAAAAGACATTTCTTCCTGTGTTATGTTGAGCGCATTTTAAACAACAGTATTCTGTGCTTTTATGTTATCTGATGTAAAACAAAGAGTTTTGATCTTTTTGTTTAGAGTGACATGGAGAAGTTGGAGGGTCTTCCTGTCACTCCATTCATGGATCGAGACAAAGTGACCAAACCTTCTTCTCAGACTGGATTCATCCGATTTGTTCTCTTTCCTCTCTTCATTGAATTGGCCAATCTTTTCCCCTGTCTGGAGGTGATACACTTCTGGAAAATCATTGTACATTTTTTTGAAGGGTTTTATTTTCACTACACACATATTTTTAAGGTATTAACAGAGTGGATTTGG
>JAUCMT010000039.1:3159767-3172743 GCA_032357475.1 Enteromius thamalakanensis
TGACAAACACTGAACATAAGGTTCAATTTAATACTTGTAAATAACTAAAATACATCTGTTATTATATATTCATATGTTGATGTTATAAATTGTCTTACTAACGTTTGAATGTTAGTCACGTGGTACTATATCGTTTCGCGAAAGGATGAAAATGTTAATTTAAAACAAATATGCCAATAAAATGTTTCAAATTTATATTCATGTTCAGTTTTTTTTCCTTATGTGGCAAGTAGCCGTGTAATAAGCTTCGAGTCTGGTCCTGATCACACTGTCGGGGCTTATTTCTGCTATAACTACTGGCTGTCTGTACATTATCCCATATATATAGCTCTTTCTTTTTAAATTAAATTATAACTGAAGGTATAAGGTTATACTATTAACTAGTAAAAAAAAAACAACAACAAAAAAACTTACTATTGTCTTCAATATCAACACTCAACTTAATCTGTGAAAAAACTATTTTTGAAATGAGTGTAACTTCTAAATTCGAACGTATATTTATTGTTGATAAATATACATTTAGACAGTTGCTTGTTTCCTAACAGATACATTAAATAATTTAGACATAAAATAAATTAATTAATAGTAAACACCATATTCAGTATTTAGTTGTAGTTTTTTCTGCAGTTAAAATGCAGAATGAGTGATTACGTGAGACATGAAAAAACTAGTAGTAAAGAGTTAAAGGGATAAAGGGATATATATATAACATTTTTACTAATTGCATTTATGTATTTTTCACCAATTTTTTATATACAAATAATATATAAATCATTTCCTAAATCTCTTTTTATAGGCAATATGTTTAATTACTTCTAATACATTTAATTAAAATATTGTTGTCAAATACAAAGGGTATGTTTTTGCTTATGTCTTTTTAACAAACCTTGACAGCAGCCTTCATAGCCAAGTTAACATTCCTTTAAAATACTGAATTCTGATTTAAACGGTGTAGATATTTTTGCATTATGATATAGACTAATAGACTAACCCCCGGGTGTCATTTATATCAAGCAACATCCTTGTTTCAAATCTCTAAATATTGATTCTAGAGATACGCTACTGTCGCAAAGGGACTATGCTAGTGGGGACTGGCTCATAAATGTCTGACAATTATTAAAAGACTGATGAGAGGCATCGGGCACATAATAGCAATGAATTTTCCTCTATGTTACTGAAAAAGTACTCTGAGGTATTCATTACCAAAAAGCTATTATACTGTGTTATACTGTATATGATCTCATAGGAGACTCAAAAGCCAATATTATCTCCCACTGTGTACATTCAATCAAGTGAGTCTCGGACACTTAGCACTCAGTAAGTGCATATCTCTTGTGTGTGTATGTGTGTGTGTAGTTGGCAAAAGATGGTTAAATACCACCTGTCCCTGTCTCTCATCGCCACAGAATGCTTATGACAGGTTGCCTGGTCATTGTGCACAACAGTCTTAGAGGGATGTCATGGTCCGAATGCTTGCAGGGTTCTGCTAGGTCAGGCATTTAGCAGGCTTACGCCAGCCGTATAAGGACTGCTACAGTACCAGGAAACAGATGCACCTGTCAATAGGAGGAAAGAAACTCGAGGGGGCCGGGAGGGATGGAGGCAGGGGGTCGAGGCCTTAAAGGAAATGCTGAGTTTATTTACCTGCCTGTCTGAATCAGCTGGTGAAACACAGTTAACCGTTTCGTGCGCAGACACAGAACTTCTCGCTGAGCTGCACCTGCATTACGTCTGATGTTCCTGGTTGACTTCTGTAAGGATCATTTTTCACGTTTTTCCAAAAAAAAGGAAGCAAATTAGGGCAGGAGAAATATTCAAGATCGCGTGAGAGAGCATGCATCTCACGGCCTGTTGTTCCTGCAGTCAGGCTCTTGTGCTTGGGTGCTTTGTAATGTTGAAAAAGTATCCCTAGTCTATCGCTGACATAGACAGAGCGGCCCACTAGAGTACGGAGGCAACCCTTGTATTTGTAACTGTCAGGGAGGAACAGTTGGACACATGACCTTGTGTGCGTCCTTGGTGACTTGACAGTGTGTGTACACACCAGCAGCAGGGCAGAGACGCTTGCAGCTGCCGCCATTTCCCGTCATCACATGACTGTTTACACCCGCTCTATCAAAACGCCTGAACCCACAAGTCAGCTCTGGCACAACTTAATGCTCTTCCATCTGGGTGGAAAATGCTGCTCAGAGGCCTCTGACACACAACCTCAGAGGTTTTCTGTGAATGATAATTGTAATATGCTAATATATTTCTTTTTTCATGAGAAGCCATAGAAAAACCCTTGATAATATCCTTCTGATGTCCTCATAAAGGGCAGAGTCACTTCAACATCCATCACTGGCTCATAACGGTTTGGCCTAGATTTCCAAATATCAAGAGAGAGAAGGGGGTGGTGTGCTCTACTGTAACATGCCAGTTATACTCTAAGCAGAAAAGAAGTGATTGAGAGAGACCCGCTTATCTGCTCGCATACGGTAAAGATGGTGCCGCTCCATTAGGGCGAAGAAAGAGGGCGACATATGTCCTGAAAATTATATCCCCTATTACAAATCAACCATATCAATCATAAGCAGGAAGCAGATTTAGAAACCCCTTTGAAGCGAAACATCTATTGACACAGGAGCTGATGCAGTCACCCCAGAGGACTTACCCTCAGGGCTGGAGCCAACACCGCTCGCCACTGCGAGCTCTGTGAGGGGACCCAGCGTGTCACCTAATGAGATGCACAAAATGAGACGATTAACCATCTGCATCTTTTATCTCCGAGAGTGTGGGTACATGTGTGTGACAGGCCAGGCTTCACACGCAGCGTTCTGCTCCCTCTTAGTGTGTCAAACACATTTGAATGTTACACAATTTTAAGGAGTGAAACTTCTAACCCGCTAAAACACGAATCGCTATTGCTTGTACTGAACAAGTACATACTACAGACATGAATGATGACTTAAATCATATGGCTTGTTTAGCAAAAGCGGGATGCTATTTATCGAAGTGATTTGACAACTTTCACCTGCCAGGCAAGACTGAAGGAAAGACTCGTATCATGAATGGAGCAATAACTTTAACAGACTTTAAGGTACAGTAGGTCAGTCAACAGCCAAAAAACACAACAGCAAGCACTTAGCAACTAGAACACTTTACAACATTACAGCAATGCCAAGGCAACCATCTACAACGCGACCTTAGCAACTGCAAAACAACAGTAAAAACACCCCAAACAAATCATGGAGATGACCTTTGTTTCATTTCTCTTTTTCGTCTTTAGTTAGTTTTTATCACTTAACATGTTACTACATACTTGATTCAATTTTTACATACTACTGTTCAAATGTTTGCTCAGATGGGATGCATAAAAAACGTAAATCTTTTATACATTTTCTACAAATATTTATTACTTCAAATAAATTCTGTTAAACACTGCTAATATTTCTTGAGCACCAAATCATATTAGAATGATTTCTAAACGATTATGTGACCATGGAGACTGAAGTAATCACGCTGAAAATTCAGCTATGCCATTACAAGAGAAACTAATTTTTTAATTGTTATATTTTATATTTACCGTATTTGTGATCAAATAAATGCGGCCTTTGTGAGAATAAGAAAGGTCTTTCAAAATTAACCACAAACTTTAGAACAGTAACGTATATCTTACTTGCTGATTAATAAAGAATGTTTTCTGTTACCTAACACATTGTACACACAAACTTCTTTGCAATACGCATTACAAAGAGTGTGAGAATCATTTCATATATTGTAAGGTAGAGCTAAACTTTTTTTTTAAATTTAAAACAAATTGTTTATGTTGTACACACACACACACACACAAAGTGTCTCCTGTCCCAGACATTTTCAGTTTCACTTTTAGTTTATCTTTAAGAGAGTCAAAAAGTAAGCACCAAACCAACATCAAAGCATAGAAATGTGAACAATCTGAATCACGGAATCTCAGCCAAACAAGATAATCTCAATCAAATCTTGTCTTGGTGATTTCGAGCAGTATTTGTACTGACGAGTACAACCTCCAGAGAGCGTGTGTCGGCCTGCGAAGGGTATGTGTTTGGGTATCGTGGAGGTCAGTAATGGGTGTTGTTGGAACATCAAACACTATTTTGCAGCGATGCAACGCAGCAGTGTTTTTGCACTTTACTATGATCATGCCTCCCTCCTACATAGCAACAGAGATAAAAGGATGACTAATGTGTCCAGTGCAGAAAAACATGCATTTAACACTCATGTTATAACTTGAAGACATGTAAGGGGTACAAGGGCCAAATGCAAAACAGCTATTTATGGATTTTCAGGTTGCAAGGTTCCTCATAGGGGTCCAGTATAAACCTAAAAAGCTTTCTGCTGCATCTATCATAACAGAAACACATTAACTGTAAATGCATCCACTATTTGCATGACTGTCTGTCTGTCTGTCTGTCTGGGTTTTATTATTCACACTAGGGCTGGTGCGGCCCAGCCACAGAGCCCACTGCTGTCAGACCAGCTTAAAGATCAGATGGTATTAAAGCCCGCTGTCGTCATGGAGACCACTTCCAGGAGACAACTAATTGATCTCACTTCCGTTCCACTCATGCTGGTGCTGAGAAGGTGTGAAACACAAAGCATAACAAGAAACATATAGATGTCTGTGCAAAGCAGCTGGGAAACAACATTACTCTTCCATTATTACAGATTTCTCAATATGAAACGTAGAACAACAACATCTGTATTGAATTTTCAAAGCAAAGCAATAAGACAGAAAACACATCTCTTGATATACAAGCCATTTAAATCCCAGAACCTGCCCCACTTTCTGGTAGAAATGGAAGAACGTTGAGGGAATAGCACTAACCTGCACTGCCTGTGCTGGGGGGCCTCTGTGGGGGCCCGGCAGACACTACGTTTCTGTGCAGGGAACCCTGAGGAGGAGACAGCATGGCACCGTCACTCAGAGAGGCAGCGGCGGCCGACAGGCTCTGGCTGCTCAGAGAGGCCCCGGGGTTGTAGGACATGGCGTTGGGGTTCGTCACTGGCACAGCCACATGCATGGAGAAGTTCTGCGGGGGCAAGCCCGTCGGCTGGAAGAAACAGATACACAAACATAGGGCTTTATGTGGGAGGCATCAGGCTTGTACTTCATCAGAAAATCCCAGTATCAAAATTGACATTCACAGAGATAACCGAATTACATCTCAACAAGCAACGGAGCAATCAGAGAATGGTGGCGAGTTGGTTCTGTGCAGCGTTCGGATTCATTTAGCCTGGATATTCAGGTAGAATGGTCCATAATGGTACACTGCACATATCTTCAGGCTTCTACTAGAAGTGAAAGATGACCCCTGAGCTTTGGTGCTTTTATCATACAATGGAGGAAAACAGGAGATATATTGCCGGGGTGGAAAAATGTAATCTCAGGAGGGAGATCTCCGGATCACCTTGGGCTGTCCAAAAAGCCCGGCATAAAGTGAGAAATACTCCTGGAAAACAATTCTCCTATTGGGAGTCATTTTCACTGTGCACGGAACACCAATTTTGACCCAGGTTCAATACATAAAACAACATCTTGGGATGAGAAATATTACGACGGCATGCAAATTTGGGAAATATCTTGAAATAGCTTGGCTGTAGCCAGCACTGCACTTGGCCAATTTCTCAAAACAAAACAAATAAAACACACAAAAACACAATATACTTTAATTTCTTCTTCTATTTTTAATCAATATACCTACACGTTGTATTGGGGGGAAAAAGAGGTGAAATGACTACATCATTTGACAGCGACACTGGCAATTTAATCATATCAACAGGCAGTGCATTGCTGACTATTAATACAGTTATCCAGAGTGAGTGTGAGCAGGGGCAGTGTCCATTCACTTAATAGTGCAGCGAGCCAGTTAGTGAGAATATTAGTGTGTTAATGACACAGAACTCGAGCTTTGTTCTTGTCCATTCGGTGCAGTGCAAACAATCGTCTGGCACCTATTATAAGGTGCAGAATGTTATGGTCACCACCCAATAAGATCACTATTGTCTCACCTTAAAAAAAAAAATATATATATATATAATAAAAATAACTGCAAAAAATATTTGTGACTAAATACTCCCAGATTTATTTGTTACTAGCTTGGACTTGAAATTGGTTCAGCTATTTGATTGTCCTAGGACTCTGGAAGGACTAAAGAAATTGTCCTGGGAGAACATCAAACAAACCCAGGTGTTGCAACCCACCAGAAAGAGTGAGACTAAAAAAAATCCGTTGTAATGAGCGGAGGAGAAACAGTGAGAGAGTTTTATACAATGGCAAATCTTCTCCATCACATGACCTGGACAGAGCACAGCACTGAGAGAAAAGATTCAATTCCCAGATTGGTTGGGCCGAGTGCTGGGAAGAACACATCAATTACCTCAACCAATGAATCTGTCAGTATTCTAGCCAAAAGGTGGACACAGAGACATTCAGCCTCCCCCAAAAAACAAAAAAACAGTTTTTTAAAAATATATAATAAGGCCCAAAAATATACATTGAAAATTTTACATTCATACATTTGGACAGTTTTGCCCAGGTTAATATTAGCTAATCAGTGATGTTAATTTACAAATTTAGAGAATTAAATTATTTAAATCTAATTAGTATTAATTTAAAACAACGTACTTGACTACAAATAGTAAAAATTGCAATTTTATAGCTCGCTGTATATACAGTATTTATAAAGTGCTTATAATTTAGAAATTGATCAAATAAGGTTATGATCTTATTTAAACAATGTGATCTTATTAGGGTGGGAGAAAAAAGCTGAAAAATTAATGAGAAAAAGTGCACTTCCAACAGACAAAAAAAAAGAAAAAACTAAGAGTATGCTTTAAAAAAAAAAAAAAAAAAAAAAAAAGTCCTTAACTGTTGACAGAGGTTGCAGGGTGAGGCAATGAAAAAGGGGGGGAAGGGGGGAGTATCCTTTCTGCCACAAAGCCAAGCAAAAACGTTGCATTTACTTACGATTTTATGATTTCGCATCATATTATCAAACTCTTCATTAATTTTTTTATATTTTTCTTCTGTGTGAGGGGTGAGGACATATGAGGCGTCAGGATCCGGGCTATCACAGCCTCTGTGTTCTTTCTTGTTAAGCGCCTGTAGTGAACATCAACATAAAAAGAGGGATCAACACAAAAAGGCAGGAAGGAAGCAGTACTTACACCACAGCGCTTGTACATTAAATCACTCTCTTCGTTTAGTTTGCCGAAACGGTCGTCCATGAGGGGACTGTGACCGAAACAGTCATCTGGATCGGGACTGGCACAGTCATTATGGCCTTTGTTTCTTAATTTCTGAAAATGAAATTGGAAAATTCACACATACATAGACATACGTAAACCTAAACAGCTGCTATCGTTGGGCTCATTTAAACACTGCTAAAACAATTGATTGATTAGAGAATATGACTGTTAAAAAAACTAGGGCAAAACATGTTGATAAAATGCATAATTCAAACAATGTTACTGAACTTTGCTACAATTGCATGCTGTTTAGTGAACACAGAAGAGCTGCGATCAGGATGTTGAAATTGCACTGGTAACAGTTCAATGGATAATTTGGCAAATACATTAAGAGCTAATACGCTGATGGTTGCACCATGCCTATTGCATTAGCCCCTGGGGAGGAAATTGAATTGTCACTCCTTATCCTTTCCCTTAAAAACATTAGGCTGGGGAAAACCAAATCGTCTTTTCCCTCTCTCTGTCTGCGTCTCCCTTCCTCCTCTTTGCTCTCTTTCTTAGGAACATACATTTCTCTCAGCATGTGTGTGTTGTGATGCATATTTCATTATCTTTCAGTTATCATAAGCCACCCAGCTGGAAGACACACACACATAAGAGGATCCCACAGTGCAGTGCTTTAGAAGCTCTCTCGCTGTAATTCTGCACACCTGCCATTCACAGGAGCCTATCAGAGTGAAAGCAATGTACAAATTGAACGGATTATCAAATCCGGTCACTAGCATTTTTTTAAGTGTGGAGAGGACTGATTATTCTAAGAGCAAAGTGCAAAATGCAAAGGGCAAAGGGCAGAGGAAACTAAAGGTGTTTTATAGTTTTTAATAAATACAAGTCTATAGAACAGAGTCTGGTAACACATTACTGTATAATGGATTTTAATATTTCTTTATGAATAGCTTGTCCTTATAGCGTTATGCATTAAAGCGCATTACCACAACTTGCAATTGACTGTACTGTAATGCGTTATAGCCTTCAAACGTATAAACTTTGCCAGGTAAAAACTGTTAAGTAGTCTAATATTAAGCATGTACGAAAATAATGATAATTGATAATTGATAATTTCATTACAATTAACTTTGAAGATAATTTAATATTAAAAATAGATTGTGTAATTATTCCGTTTATTACTGTTGTGTAAACGACCGGTTATTATAAAAAATAAAAAATAAAGATTGTGTAATGTAAATTAATAATTTAATGAAATGCAATTTCTGGAAAAAGAAGATAATCATAGTATATGGCGTTAAAAATAAATTCATAATGAAGGAAAACATTAACCTCACATTGTTCAAACTCTCCTTTATTGTTTACATTAGTAGGATGACAGCGAAGGTTGCCAGGTTCTAAAACGAGGGAAATCTTCATTTGATGCCGTGCTCTGTTTCTTACTACTGTACCCAGAGCTCCTGTAATAAGACTACTTAGGTAGCAGAGGTTACATGTTTTTTCAGATGAAAAATTAATGTTTGGAAGGAGGTAAAGCAAAGAACACACACTAACAAACCCCTTAGTCTTTGCATCTATCACGATGTGAGTGAGAGTGTAGGTACGTGTGTGGGTGTGTGAAAGAGTGCCTTCAGAGTGCAGCTGCTGTCCTCTGGTATTTCTGTGACTGTAGAGTGAGATGTTTGTTGATCCTTATCTACTTTATCTAACAACGTGCAAACCATGCTCCGCACGGTGTGAACTCAAACCTCAGGGTGCATTCAAACACATGCACAGGAACAATCAATACCTGTACATGTACACAATCTGCCTATGCCTAAACGAAACACAGAATTCAAGTGGTATAGAGTTCCTAGCAACAGAAACATGGTTTTTCTGGGACCATCTGTAACCATGAAGCTATTTGGTGTGGTGCGGAAGGTGGCTCTCGCTCGCTACGCCTTCCCGGGTCATTTCCTGTTTACAGGGCCCTATGTGGCTCTCTGAAACACTGTGTTTACCAGTGAAACTATGCACTTTCTCCCCCAGAGTGCCACAGATTCCATCAGGACCTGCAAATTATAGTCCCAACCTGCTCATTATGTGGCAAGCGCTGTGGCTGGAGCTGGGCAGCGAGGTCTGTGTGAGCAGGGCAGGGCCGCTGACTTCCACAGTAACCCTAGGGACACACCCGTCCGCTGGGGCCTGAGTCGGCAGGGAGGGGCCCCTGTGGAAATCGCAGACAGCCAGGCAGGCCTTCTCATGGGCACACAGTGCTGATGTGCACAACATTTCCAAACAAAGAATGTGATGGACCGACATTATAGACTTTAATCAGAGCAGATGCTATATTGAACTTTACGCATACTAAAACGGTAAGACTTACAGTAAAACAACGGCATACACCGTAAAAGTCTTAGATAATGTATATTTTTAAACCTGTGAACTCTGAATGATTTTTGTCTACTGAAAGTCTTTCTGGAAAAATGTCAGCTGAACAATTGGCATGTAGTTAACAAATAATAAAACAAAAGTTTGCTACTCAAAATGTTAATGTTTAATTCAATTTGTTACTTTCTGTTTCAACATAATTATTGGTAAAAAATTTACTGTTTTGTTTTTTTTAAGAAAAATACTGTTTTAGTCTTTCTACCTTAAAAAAGTGTTGCTTTCCATGGTTAAATTTACTACAATTTTTGAGTTATTTGAAAGAAAAGCCAACACTACTGAACAAACTATAGAACTGTCACTTACAGCCTCGTTTTCATTTCCTGTCAAAATTAAATACTCCACTAAGCTCTATTGTGCAAACATATTGCGAGTCAAAATCATAAACAGAGTGACATATGCCAAAATAAAGCAACACAATAGCACTAGTATGGCTTTTTGTCTTGTAAAAGAGCGCATTCCCATATTGCACCATGCCCCCAAGTGTTTTGAAGTCTAAAAGACCGGGATGGCACGCTGGTAAGTCCTTCTTAAATGGCTTGGCATGTTTTGGGTGTCCCACGGACACTGCCCGCAGCTCTAGTAAATGGATCAACTAAATCAGCACATGTCCAAACAGGTGTCCCTCTCCCCCTACACCTGTCAGCCCCTTCACCACACGATGCAGCCAATCAGTGGCCTCCTCACGTCAGCACGACCATAAAAGGGTGCGTTATGCGTAGCGATAAAAAATCTGTCTACAGCAGAAAATAAGATGCTGCCAATGAGCGACTCAAGTGAATTCATTAAATACACGCACAGATGGGGGCATGAGGTTGATCACGAGTTTGATTAAACCGGATCATTTGCATTCTTAATTACACCTTTAAGTGTACGGCTGCCGTGATCTCTCATCAACAGGCCAAGGTGGTGACTGCATGCAACATCCTTTAACCTTTGCAAAAAAAACAATGATGTTTGTGATTTGCCAATCTAGACAGTATTTTACTGTGTATTAAAGAGAAGCGTCCAAACAAGCATTTTCTTAATCAGTTCTAATATTGTCTAATATGGTAAGTTTTATCAGTGAAATGGAGTGTTATTGTTATCGGAGTTTGGGGATGGCTGGCTCGTTCGTTGTATGTGTGTGAGACTGAATTGTGAGTGTGTGAAAGAGGAAGAGTGGGCAGTGCTGGCGTAAGCGGTTCTGGAGAGGGAGCTGAAAACTCATATTGTGTAATCTGTTCAGCATGTCCCGCATGGCTCAGAGACAGGACAGTGGGACAGCTGCCAATATTCATGCCAATATTCTTTTTTTTTTTTTTTATAGAATGTATGCCAAACCTGTATTGATAAAGCTTTGGCAGTCCGCACAAAAAATGAGAGACTGACGTAAAGCCAGCACGACATAACTGAGTGCATTTCAATGTTTGTGTGTGTGTGTGCGGGTTTATGTGGTTTATAAGAACAAAAATTTTTATAATGACATGGGTATGACAGAGGTATTACAATATATAGGTGATTTATGTGGCCTTTTAGTGTCCCCGTAATCTAAAAGGTTTAAAAAACATACCAAATGGTGTTTTTTTGAAAATCTTAGGTGTAGGGTCAGTGTAGGACAATAGTACATACAGTCTGTACAGTATAAACACCATTACACCTATGAAGAGTCCCCATAAATCACAAAAACCAACATGTCTGTGTGTAAAAGGAGAACTAAATAACGAAAGAAAGGGACAGAGAAACCAGACAGTTTAAAAAGCCCTTTTTTCCTCTTCTCCAACACACAACCCTCTCTCAGAGACTCCCTGAACAGCCACTGGAAAGATTACTGGAAAGAAAAATACTGTGAAACAAGTTAAACCTCTTGCATAAGAAAGCACAATCAAGCTCAACAAAAAAGACATGATTTGCCAGAAATGTCAAACTGGAGAGGGTTTTTAGCACTAGGGTTGCTCAAATATTAAAATTCAGGCAAAAACCTAAAAACCTTACACAAACACATAAAGCATATGCACTCCATATAAAAACTTCAAGTTTTTTTTTATCTTTCTATTTATCAAAGAATCCTGAATAAATATATACTCAACAGTTTTAAATGCTGGTAGTAATAATAATAAAAATAAGAACAGCGAATCAGCATACTGGAATGATTTTTAAAGGATTATGTGACACTGAAAAATGCAATAATGATGCTAAAAATGTAGCTTTGTTCAGAGGAATGCATTACATTTTAAAATATGTTCAAATAGAAAGCAGATATTTTAAATAGCAAAAATGTTTCACAATATTACTGCTTTTCTTGTATTTTGGATCAAATAAATACAGACCTGGTGAGCAGAAAGGAAGTATTTTACTGTTCCAAAATTTTAGATTGGCAGATTATGTATATCATTTTAAATGTATCATTTAATCATACAGTATATAGTTAAAAAAAAATCCTAATTCCTAAATGAAAAAAATTCTACAGCCATTACTATGATCATAAAAAACAACTCTAAATAACTTAATAAATCATTCTAATATTCTGATGTTTTCAGAAATCTTTGATTAAAAGGAAGTATTATAAAATTATATTATACATTATATGTCTGCCTGTCTGATAGATTTAAATAAAGATATGAATCTTCTGTATAAGCCTTATTCATTACCTGCTCTCCCTTACAACTCAAGGTATACACAGTAAAATTGCTGAAGCAGTATACTTTGAAAAACCATTTCACTCTTACTTCCCTGTCCTGTCAAAGGTCTTTTATATTTGTGTTATTCATTTGCTGTACATGGACAGAAAATGTAGGCATAAAAGCAAAGCATTCAAAATAAAGCAGAAGCTTAAGAAAAACTAAAGAAAGACGAAAAAAGAATAGAGGTTGATGATAGAGTGTGAGCTGTGTTATGGGTGGAGTGAGGGTGGAGAGCTTATCCTCCGTTTCTGATTAAATCATACAGTACTGTGACGCAGCTGTGTGTGTGTGTGGAGAAGAGAATGAAAAAGAGAGAGAATGAAGTGGACAGTATTTTACAAAATCTTGGCGAAGATAAACTATCTCTACTGTAATGTTTGCACGCTCAATCAAATATTGTTGCATTCAAAATGGAGGCCCGGTTGCTCTCTGGTCGGCTGGTGTAATCTGTCCTAACCTCATTTCCAGCAGGCATCTCCATATCTTTAGCCCTGCAGAGTTGTGAAGCAGCCGCCGTCCCTGTAGCAACACTGAGAAGCATGCTTCTCCTTATGACATCACCACTGTGTCAAGTGCATTTTGTTTAGCATGATTATTAAAGTGCCCCTATTATGCTTTTTCAAACATGATCGTTCATGCAGTGTGTCATGTAGCTGTATGTGAACATAAAC
>JAUCMT010000039.1:3172843-3204990 GCA_032357475.1 Enteromius thamalakanensis
GTTTTTTGACCTTGCATACATGTAAACCTGTTTTAAGAGACTCATAAAACAATATTAGCCACCTTTAAAATGGCATATTAGGGGCACTTTAAAGAGGAGCTTGAGCAGTACCCCTAAAAATCTGTGTTGATAGGAAATCTGTTGAGCAATACTGCCCTTACATAATACTGTGGTCAGCATTGAGTGCAAGAAACTGCTCTTACTCTTTGTCCTTACTTGTATGTTGATGCAAATATACATATCCATCTATCTATCTATCTGATTCTATATACATACATATATAGATTTGTATCATTGCATAATGTAAAATATTATTGTCCAGCTCATCTGCTAAATGCAACTACAAGGCATAAATATATATCATCCTCTGAAACTGTATGTATTGTGAATTTGACTTATCAATGCCTAATCAGTCATACTTAGTTTTAATTTTATACAATCAGACTTAGTCTTTATTTATCCTTATTTATTATTTAATTAATGTAAGTCAATAATAACCCTTATACTTAACATATATGTGTAAAATCGCTTTGTGCAAAAAATGTCTGTGTGGGTGTTGCACTTTGTCAGATCTCTTTCTAAGGGCTACTAAATCAAAAAACCAGGATGTGACCTCATGCGTGTCCTTCCTGCCTCTGTGCTATTGTCTGAACGGTCTTCTCAGAGGAAGCTGGACCGCAGGGGCTCGTTTTCAGCAAGCGAGTCCGGTTGAACGTCTGGTAATTATGATCTCTGTGCAGCTGTTTAGAAAAACAATATACTGTGAAATCCATGCCACCTCCCACCCGAAACAATCTGCCTCACTATGCGCGCCGCATAAAACGACAGTCGTTTTAGCATCTGACGCATCTCTTTCGCCACGTACTGCAGTTAATTACCGCCGACTGACCGCTGAGTTCGCTGCTTTTATACGAATACGCCGTTTCATATTAGTGTGTTACACTTCCAGGAGCAATAGTTTCCCACAAAGACAAGCAGATGTTCGCAGACTGTACGCTGGCGGGTTTGATCAAGCTATTAGCAGCCACAGCGAGGGAAGGAACGCTTTCACAATCAAGGGTATTTTGAGACATGAGAGCAGATTGGGAATTGAAACCAAAATTGAGGTGAAGGCATATCAAAGTCATCGCTCAAGTTTCTTTCCAGCGATGTTGCTCTCCAGTCCCACTGGCCTAAATAAATGATCTCATCTATTCAACAGTCAAATCTACAGTAAAACTATTACAGTTAATGACGAACAAAGGGAGGAAGAAGTGGGAGATTTCGATGAGACGGATGCATCGTTTTCCTCATCCTTTGCAGGAGCCATTTCCGATGAAACCGTTAGTCTTTCTTTCGTTCGCTACCTGTCTGTCTTTTCCACCCGTCTTGACCTGCAGACTGGATCATTAGCCATCAGAGCCCTTGAAACAATAGTCCCCCACCCCAGAACCCCTCCGTTCCTGCTCTCCTCTAAAATATTCATAAGGACAATTAGGAGTTCCGATAAGGGAGAGAGGAGAAAGCAGAGAGGGTAGGTCGTGCCAGCAGGACGTCTGTTCTGTAACACTCTATACCCCTGCCACAGAGCAGGCCTCATCAATCTGTGAGAGCGCACCTCTCCTCACGCACTTCGCCCCCTGAAAACCGCCGGCCTTGACCGCGGCCTTGATACTCACATTGTGCGGTGCGGTAGGTCAAAGGACGGGGCGCAGAGGTGACAAATGGGCTGGCAAATATATTTAACAAACAACCCTGTGGGCTTGTGGTGGACTGATTCACACACGCATTTATATATGAGGTGGTCGGTGGTTTTGCCTTTTTTCAGGTCATCAACACTGAACAATATAATTTCCTGAACTCATAAAGCACTCACAAAGTGGTTTCTGGTTGACAACTTGCATGTAAAAATGTCAAGCAAGCCGTCTTTGATTAAAAACACACTGAATATAGGTACTGTAAGCACACCTACAAGTGTCTGTAATCCTGATAAGCCTTTAAGTGAAGCGCACAGATGCGTAATGATTGTTTAGGCTGATCTGAGATGAAACTTTACTTTGAATGCATGGTTGTCTTTCATGGAAAGACGACGACAAGCCCTCCTACACATGACTCAGACAGCGCAAAACTCTGGTTTCCATGAAAAGGGAGGGCATTATGGGAGAGGTTATCACTTTACTCTTCAGTAAACCGCGTGTTCTGTGCTGTGTTGCTGTCCTAAAACTAATTCAAGCGGAAAGGAAGAAACAGAGTAGGTGTATATTTATTCGCTTCTGCGTGCACATAACTCCCCGGATCTTTTTTTTTTTGTTTTGCAATTGCAAATTGGTTTTGTAAAATTAGGTACATGCAACCTTAACACATCTGAGACATTTGGGAATGTGTTAGACATAAAACTTTCTTTGAAGTCAAATTCGTGGTGAGCCGCCAAGTTTTTCCTATGAATCAAAGCATATGCAAAAACCAAACCATAAGCAGTGTCAACTGATTTAAAATCCTTCCTCAGGCGGTCCACATCACCACTGAGATCAGTTCAACCCACTCCTGAACAGAACAAACAATGAATTGCTGAAAGTGAAAGAATTTTAATTGAAAGCATAACATCGCTGCATGTGCCAGTTCCTAAATCCAGAATAATAATTTCACCAAACTCTGTACCCTCTCCATCACAAATCACGCCGGAGTAAGTAAACATGATCTTTGACTTCAGCGCTGAAATCATTACAGAGTCTATCTATCTGGCCTTACGTCATCTGAGAATAATTCATGGCTGAAATCGGTAAACACGTGCCAGATCGCTGAGCTGGGAACCATGGAACAGTATCTGAGGTACTGTAGAAAGAGAGAGCGAGAGAGAAGGTCCCATTCTTGCTCTTATTGAATTACATTCAATCATGTTTGCCCGTGTTGGAGATGCTTTTCCCCCCTCCCACCGGAGCGTAATCAATAGCCAAAGAGGACACTTCCATTAGCTTTTGCGCCTGCTATCTAGGGACTGGTTCTGATGGTAACCAGGAAAAAGAAAGGAGAGAGGAGAGTGGTTTGTTAAGTTCAAGTAGACGGGCCCTCAATTTTTTGTTTCCATTTACTGCATCTAAAGACTGACAATGACTGAAAACCTCTTATCTGTGACAGTTAGGACAGTCTAGCACCAATCTCAAGAAAAGCAATGCTCTATCAAACCCATACCGACCTAGAAACTATCCCCTTTTTAGAAACTGCTGCTTGTTATTGCTGGTTGTCTAGTCCATACGGCATGTATGAGAAATATTATAAGAATTTAAAGATGTCTCACAAATATTTTTTTTTCTGTTTGTCAATCAATGTGATGTTTTTCCTGGAGGACCTCAAGAACCCATCAAGGAGAGGGCAGGCATGGATCTGTCATGGGCACACCTATCAGGACTTAACGGGGCTGAGAGCACAAGGGTGAAGACTACCGCCAGATGTGGCTGCTCTAGTACTCTTTTTAATACTGCTATGCTGCACAAAGACTTGAGAAGACAAAGAAAACAAGAAAAAGCAATCAACAGTCACCTCAAAGATACCAATTTGAACATATTTGAGCAAAGTATGTGCTGTAATAAAATGATAAAAGACTACAACTGTTTAAGCAGGACTATACAAATTTAAGGTTTGCTATCAGTCTTGACTGGACGGATGGTTTTATTGATTTCTGTTCATTACATTAAGCTATTAGCAGATTAAACTCAATAATTACTTCAGTTGATAAACTGGCCTTTAATAGATGGTAGGAGCTATTGTTGAAATCATCGCATTACAAGAACAAGCATTGGGTGTCTCTTAAATTCATGGGAAATGTTTCCAAGTCAAATAACTGTTATTACAGGACAATCAATATGGACAATCTTTCAGATATATAATTTGTCTCATTACAAGTAAAAGCATTATAGTCAGTTCAGTAGTCACAATATGTAGGCAACTGGTTGTGGGCAAGATCGAGGAAAATTCAGTGGGTATCAATTTGCCTAATGTTCCTCTAAAAAAAATCAGCTACCTAATAATACCACTCTGTCAAGGTGGACAACTAGTTTCAGTTTCAGAGAACAAAATGAGAAAAAAACAAAAATGTACCCTTAACTTAATACATTCGTAAATCCTGAAGTACAGATTTACTGGACAGCATTGAGATGCAAACGAGAAACAGCATATTTATCCGGTGATCTAAGAGTGAAAATGATAGTTCAGAATTAGTCATTCATTCGCGACGTGCTTCATCCCCCTCTTGTTTCCTCTGTGAATGAGCACCAGGGTTATTTGCTCAGAGTCAGCGCGTCTATGTTCAAGCACTTGAGATTAGAGCCTGTCTCATTAGTCTCATTGGAGACTAATGTTTACCAAAGACCCACCTCGCTCTGGGCCTTTTGTTGCTTTGTATTCTTTTTATTTTAGCCTCTTGAAGAAGGCCTGGTTTTTAAATGAAAAATATGAGTCTTGCTAGAAAATGAGAGAGAAGGGGGGTGTGGGGGGGTGAAAAGAGGTTCTGACGTCAATGAGGCACGACATGTGTTGAAAACAAGAATCTCTTGGCAGTAACCAGGTAACAAGCATCATGCTCAAAGGGAGCAGGGACGTTCTCTAAGAGCACTGCGAGAGGGTACGAGACCGGTGCGCTTTAGGGCTTCATGTTCATCAATTCAACACATGACCCCTAGTCTTTTAAATGCGCTCTACTAAATGATGTGTCATTGATAATATGGCTGTGTACAGTCCATTTTCCCCATACGAGGTTGCTGGGAAGAATAAAGTTTGGCTTGATGTTGGATGCGGGCCTTACTTTAGATACTTTAATGTGGTAAATCCTTTATGTTCACTTCTGGGAGGGATACTATGAGTAAAAGAGAAATATTCTGTTGCCTCTGATTTTTGCTGGTCTCTGTTATGAGGTAAACATCAAACTGTGTTTCCACAGCAACCTGGTCACACTTAATATGTGAAAGAGAAAAGAACAACAATTACTACGAATTCAGACCTTGCATCTAGAGAGCTGTCAGAGACGCAGGGTCTTATAAAGTGGCTATCAGAAGAATGAACCAAATGTAGCTCTTTGTTTCAGAAGAGAGAGAAAATGGCTTGTTCCAAAGAGGGGCTGTGCTCTTGTTCTAGACTGAAAGCCCAGAGGAAAGGGAGTCCTTGTCCTATAAAAAAGGGCACTTTGAAAAGCTGCAGGAGGCTTAATTCAACACCATTATTGTTGCAGCTCTTAGTGTGGTATATTAAGACAGTGCTTTTTTAACCTGACGTGTGTACTTCACTCCAGTAAGAATAGACTGTTCATTTAGAAAATTGACTTCTTCCACCAGGCCAGGCCATCGAAGAGTAAATGTTCCATGCAAATTCCAAATAAAATGTGATTGCAAAACCAATTTCTTCCATTAATGTCCATTAACATTATGCTACAATCCTCTGGTCAAAGTCAAACTCTTTCTCACACTCTCGTTCAAATATCAATAGCATCCTAAAGAAAGGTTTTATGGCTCAGATGTGACCCTTTCAGAATTAATAGAAGACTCGGTTATGTTTCAGTTAAGTATCAACGCCTTAGATTTTGCCCCTAAAATTCTTTATGAGATGTAAAAATAGAAACAAACATGATACTAGGTGAAATACAGTAACAGTGTAGACCTATTAAATGGCTGTGAATGTGTTAGCTAAGATTATGTGTTCTTGCAAGAACTTGATTAGAAAAAATTTAAGTTCACATTCAAATACCTGAACTGCAGACATTGGTGTCTTGGAAAATCTGAGCAAAGAAATTCTACATAAAGCACTCTTCCGAGCACCCGCAACAGTCTCCATTTATCCTCTGCGTCATTTCGGTGCTGTGTAGGAGAAACACTTGTCTGTAGATCTATCTTCATTCTTGCCCTAAACCTAAACATTTCTGATTCCTCATATTGTAATAAGCAGAAATGACAACACCTTTCTCCAGAAAGACCAAGACTATGCTTACTCAGAGTAAGGAGTGTTTGTTTTTAGTGGGCAGATTGACAAAACAGGTGAACTGTTGCCACAGTTTGGTCATTGATTTACCCCAGTGATAAGAAAACAATTCTACTTGAACTATTTATTAGGTAAACCGCCTCCTTAAAATGAGGTCAAACATTCCTTATAAAATCTTTGTGTACAAGGTCAAATGCAAAAGGCCTTTTTTGCCGCAATCAGACTTGTGCTTGAAGAACTTTCTTTACTAACCCCAAACATGGATGCAAGAACATCCTGTAATGAAAATATCTAACAACCTCTATGTGACTCGTTAATGGTGGATAATTCTCTTTTGTAAAACTATAAAACAGAACAATTGCTTGCACCTGTGAATCATTAAAACAGCTGCTACATTATCAGGACGAAAACTTCAGACTGTACGTCAAAAAAAGAAAAGCTGTGAAAATAATGACTAAAGAGTCTAACTGAACTGCTAATTTAATTTTCAGCAAATTGAAAATACATCAAACCATCCAGAACCATCGGTAAAACTGATGATTAATATATATTATATAACCAATGATTATACTGAAGGATCTACAGCGTTCAGAATGTATGAAACCACAACTATAATTTGCCAAAAAAAAATTGACCCAGTTGCAATGAGGGCAAAGATTTTGTGGTCAGATGAGACCAAGATAGCATATTAACCAAAATTCTAAACGATATGCCACAACTTGCCGTTCACACCTCAAAAACACTGTCAGCGATGTTTGGCGGAAATAGTGAGAAAATCAAATAAAAGTCAGACTAATAAAATACGTCCTCCTTAATGTACACAACAATTAAAATATAGCGTTTGAGCTCATTATTAAAATTCATATTGAAAGGATATTGGAGCACATATATCAGAATATCCTAAAGAAGACACATTTCCTTTGTGTCAATACTGCTGACATTTTGGTTTGACTTAATAAGCACTTTAATATGAAGACAGCTAGATGTGAGAGTAAGCAGCGGAATGAAAAAAAGTAAAGAAGATAAAGAAGGAGGAGGGAATGGATAAGAGTGGCAGTAGATGAGACATTATAGAGCAAGCAGTGGGAATTGAGAATAGACTGAAACGGAGATCGCTGAAATGAAGTGATATGTTTCAGATCATGAGGGAAATTAGACCAGATTTAATAAGTAGTTTATCAAAACAGTGTGAAAATCAGATATGAACAGAACTGACAGCTGCTAAACAGAGACAATGAAGATAACGAAATTGATTAACTTGTCAAAAAATCATTTATTTTATTAGAAGTAATTTTTTTTGGATGACATTTGAATGCAAAAAATCTCTTGAGAAAGTAAAAAAACAAATAATGGCATCATTTCTAAATTTCTATTTCAGGAAAAAGTGTTGACGCTGTCTGTTTCATTTAAAGAGCCATCCAAGGAAGACTGGAGCAGTGTAACTGACCATGCATCCCCCCTCAGCCTTTTTAAATGTCAAACATGGCTTTAGCAGATCACACAGTCAATCTGGCCCCTGGCCAGCCCAAAGTCAAGCCACTAAGTTAAGCGTTTGCCAATTAAAATGCAATCTTTTCTTGCGTGTTGTCATCTGTGCATATCAAGCGCAAATTAAGCCCCTGACCCCTTTTGGATTAATCCTCGCAGACTAGGTTAATAGTCCAGAACCGTAGGGGTCGTTGTCCGCGCCAGAGCGTGAGGTGAGTGGCGTCATCGTGTGACTGAGTGATCCCTTACTGGCGTGCATGCCAAAATCTCAAGGAAGGACTTTAGATGCCCCAGACTCTGCCCTATCGCTGAATGAACTTTCAAAGTGACCTCATTTAATTAACAGTGTGTTGAAACAATGACAAAAAAAGTGTGCAAGATCTTATCCCTGGGTTGTCTTTTCTAATAGTTCTGAATGATAACATCCTGATATCTTGAGCAGAGCTCAAGATCTTGAGCTTTGTTAAGTCTGGTTTCCCCACATAAGGCTGGGCAAATGCGATTGGAAGGACACTCAGGCCTGAATATGGTGCCTGTTAGCAGGGCTTTATTATCTGGGTATGTCACCGTTAAAGATACCAGCACTCCAGCCCTGATCTGTCTCTGAAACAGCCCAGACAGGCCCCTCAGAGACATGCTACCGCTAATGTTTGGAAAATGAGCTTAGCAGTTAAGTCTTAATCAACAGGGCCATATAAAAAATACTCCCATTAGACTGCCACCTAAGCCTGCTAAGAGAGGGATGAATTTGTCATTTTCAAGGTATTAGCAACACAAACTGAGGAGACAACCGAGTTCTCTCTTCATTACAGCAGGCTAAAATGTTGACAAACGTAAAAAGCAATTTCGGAACGTCGCTTAGGAAACAGATAGTTCCAGTTCTGGAAGCTGATTGGTCACCACAACAGCTATAACACTTATATGACTGTACAGTACCTGTAGAATTGTTATATATTATCTTGCCACTCAATCCCATTCTATTCCAAAATAATAAAAATAAAATATAAAATATTTAAATAAATAAAAAATTCTGTAAATGCATATAATATGACAATTAATACAAGGATATATTAATTAAAAGTGGCAGTAAAGGCATTAAAAATGTTTCAAAAGATGAAATAAAGGAGTACAACTGTTAATAACAATAAAAGTTATATGAGCATAACTGCTAATGTTTAAAAAGTTAACTTTAGCATAATGAAATTGCACCTCTGTAATAATAAAGCCCAATGATGGTGGATCTACGCGCTACAAACTACGCGCTACTTTTCGTTGCAATTTAAAAACATCACAGACTAGATTTCCTGTAAAAAAGAAAGTAAAGCCATGATTTCAATTTGTCTTGTCAAAGTCAATTTTACATCTGTGTTGCACGACTTAAATCATTCCATCACTATCAATTTAGTCTAATCAAATCTAAAGAGCATATTTTAATAGGCAGACTTAAGGGATTTGGACCGAAGCGTTCCTCGCCTTCTCTCACTTCTCGCACTGTTGCTTTTCTTTCTTTCTTTCAGCCACTCTCCCTCCATCCTCACATCAGCAGGAGGAGGATAATTGATCAATCACGCTAATTGAACAGTCTGGCCAGCTAGCTCACAGAAGCAGATGTGCCAATTTGCATTCATTAAGGCAGAGTCGGGTCTTAATCACTGCATGAGCTTTGATTGACAGCACAAACAATTCAATGCAAAGCTTCCAACAAAACAGTAAAATTCAGCTCAGCAGCTATAAAAATAAATGCAATTATCTTGTAAAGTGTGCATATTTACAGAAAAAAAAAAACTTCACAAGTCTTACAGAGGAGTTGTAGCGCTAGTACCAAAGAGCACGGATAAAAATGACGATTGAATTAACAGCTTTGGCTGCATTACTGACATAACACAGAGTTGTGTGTTGTGGTGAATGTCCCAAAAATCCCCAGACCCAATGACATCAGCCGTCCCCCTCGTGCCCCCCCTGCCTTTAACCAGAGTGATGAATAAAAGTCCCTTATCAAAAATATCTTCCTCCTCCAGTCCCACAGCATAGCCTCATTTCCTTCCTCTCTTCCCCAGACACCGGCTTCTTACTACATCCCCATCCAGAGCCAATAGAAACTGTGAGCTCTTGTTACAAGCTCAAGAGCTTCTGTACGAGCATGAATATGCATAGTGTAGCTAATACAGTTGCACGGCTGTTTGGAAATGCTCATATGCCGAATTCAGCTTCAAAGGTTCAGATAAAAGACAGAGTGACTGCTTTTTGTCCCATGCTTGTGGTAAAACAATGGTGTTATTCACATGGAACAAAACAGGAATCTCACGAAGAACAGACAGAAGGAGGGCTGATATTTGGGAATGGTCAAAATTTACATATCCTGCGATTCTCGATTATGTCTTTGCCAGGAAATAATTTTCAAAAGAACGTCTCGAGACCAGCTACGAGGACCATTTTCAAAAGAAATTTGAGAACATTTATTTCACCCAATGTGAACATTCTTTCATCTTTTCATTTATTTATTTATTTTATGAATTTCATTTATTTTTCCAATAATAATAGAATTCATTTTCAGGTAGACTTTCCCTTTCTACGTACAACTTTCTCAACCAGTCTACTGCACAGCCTTTGAATACTTCTTCAGAAAAGAAAAAAGCATTTTTTTTTTTTTTTTTTTTTTTTAACCACAAACAACAATGCAAGTCTCTTATGGAGGCCTAAAAACATTTGCCTGTATCATTCCCTGATTTGCTTATTATTTGAGCCAGGTAAATGGCACCTCAGACAACAACCCGAGTACTGCAAAAGGTCAGCCGGCCATTCACAACAGCACACACACACAAACCGGTTCGGTTATTTGCAACATGGTGACAGTAGTGGAAAAAAAAAGTCACACATGTAAATCTAACGAAAGCAAGCATATGCCATGTGAATGCAAGTCTGCAGCTTCCACACTTTACCCAGCATTCAATAGAACGGCTGTTAGCTGGGACCGCTAATGTGTTCAAACCATGATAATTTGGGCTAATGAGAATGGACTGATATCAGCACGGCTGAGTAATGCTGTCGAGAGCATCAAACAGAGGCAAGGGGGTAAAAGGGACAAATGGACGCCACATATCTGCTGTGAACTTGATATCTGATTTCAAGGAATCCTATGTGCACACTGTGAGGCCTGTATTCAGAATACAAGCATAGGGCTACTAAGATTTCATTACCTCCAGTTGGGAGAGGAACAAGAGGAAGAATGATTTAATTATTTTAATTACCTGCAGCAGCTTTTTCATTTGGAGCACAAATAAAATTCAATTTGAAACAACAGGACTATAAGGACTTTCTTTGGACGGGACAACTGTAAAGAAAAGTATTTTTGTTCATTCGTACGATTGTCCTTGTCTGTCCACCTTTTTATTAATCGAAATTGACTTACAGTAAGAGGAAATTCCATAACAAATTAAATTCTGAGAAATTAAAGGAATGTATCGATACAAGTTAAGCTCTATTACCATGGAGAATTATTTAAGCTTGTCCCTTAATTTGTCAAAACAAGCAAATGTCAAATGGACACTACACTAATACATTTACTTGTCACTGGAAAAAACTTTAGTATACAGAGATTTGAAATTAGACTTAAAAGTTGTGCATGTTAACCTGAGTTTTGTGTTAATGTTCTATTAGCCACAATCATATAAAGTCAATAAAAACTGCAAATATCCCATTATACGTACTGAATTTTCACCATTAAGTCAATTTTAATTTAAAATGTAAATGATAACTGGATAATAGCAGGATACTATTATTAGTACTGTCTTAATATATAATAAAAAAAAAACACAAAATTTAATTGATTTAAAAGTTAAATTTAGGGATCACAACAATATAATGAACATGGAAAACAATTAGTTGAAGATTGCATTTTAATCATTTCATGTGAGAATGACTAAAAAGATTGATTATGTCATGTCTCAGATTGTGTCGATAAAGCATATCCTGTTTTGAACATTCCTTTAACTTTTTTCTATTAGAAACACACTGAATATGGCTTAAAAAAATAATCAATATCCTAACTTATGCTTTCACAAAAGGTCAGAGAACTTTGAGGGTCTTCGAAAAGTGAAATGTGTTGGGCTGTGCTTTCATCCACAATCTCTAGACTAAGATCCATCATACATGAAAAGTCCTTTCAACACCACTTCCTTTCAAATTTTCGGAGCAATGCAAAAGGTGAGAACAAGGACAAAGTGTGCTAGTGGAGACGCAATACTGTGGAACACCAGTGGTCCTTAAAGACCCCCGTGAGCCGCTGAATGAACATGCTGTAACCTCTGAGGAAACGCTCCATCAATCCTGCGCTGCTACTCAGTAAATAAAAGGGCTTGCTTCAGACCCACAGCCTTTGAAAAGGGAGACACAGATGGGATCGCGGCCACTTTTAATCAGACAGAGAAGTGGACAGGATCCACAAAGAGAGATTTCACGCAACGCTTCACCTGTCGCCTGGAGTGTTATTGAAGTTGAACCATGGTGCGGCAGGCGTGCACGCACACACCAGAAACACACATGTACATGCTTCGTTTTGCTCAGGCGTGGTGATCTCGGTCTAGCGCTCTGGTACCGACTGCGGGCCAGACTTGAGACCAAGTCCATAGCCCTGAGCCTGGTTGTCACACTGTGCCCCACTCACACATCCATCTGTGGAAAGCAATACATCTGTTCCTCTGACCACACAAAGCCAAACTGAATGTGACTTTTGATTTGGCTTCTCGCAACAGGAATTTATGCTGGTCAATGAAAATGCAGCAAAGTATGCATTTGTTCCACAGGCCGAAAAAAAAGGCAATTGAGAAAAAAATGTGTGATTGTTTGCGTTAAATTTATCACTTTAGCACAGACTATTTATTTAGATAAGTGCCTCCATGTGAAACACATTTCACCAGAAGAAAAAGCAACAGGAAATGGAAATGAGAGGTTTAGAGAGTGGCGTATCGATTCTTTAAATAACTGTTTAACTCTTCACCGTTTTATGACAAACTATTGCATAGCACAACAAAAAAGTAAAGGTTTGAATAACACTGAAGCAATTTCTATAAAGCAGGACAAACATTCAGTCTTGATTCTCTAGAAAAATCTATATAACTAACTTTTATAGCCTGTAAAAATGAGGGATGCACCCCTATTAAAATTCAGGCTAATACTAATATATTTGTTTTAGCTCATGTTATGGCCAGTAAGTAATTTATTAAACTGTTTTAAATGCTACAGTTACATCAGAACATTATTATGTACACAGTAGGAAAAACGCATGTATAGTTTTCAAAATTTTATATTAACATGGTTAAGAAATCATTAGTTTCAAATAAATGGAAATAAGTACAATTAAATGTCTGATATCAGCCAATACTAATAAACTATAATGAATAAAACAGTAATTATATCTGATTTTGGAAGAAAAAAAAAAAACATTTTCAGCTTTCAGTGTAGCCTGATTGCAAACATAACAGCAACCTTACCAAATCCATTTTTTCACATTTATTTTAAACTGAAAAGTCACCTGAATTTACCCCCATTGAACTAAACAGGAACTGCAAAGAGCCTAGATGGCCACTGAGTGGTCTGACTTTTCTTAAAAGGGCTTTGGGTTACTTCATCCTTGTACATGTTTGATTAATAATATCACTATATGGTATCCTCTTTCAGAATGTCACACTGTACAATATGAGAACACAGGCCTGTGTTTTTACGGATAAAATCAATTTTGCTGGGTACTGATATCCTTTGGCTATATCGGTATACTGGATAACTCCTGCACAGATCTTTACATGTGTCTCGATGGAGTCATTCTTCCTTCAACCAGAATCAAAGTCAGCAGCACCTCTGATGGAAGTCCAGGGCTGATATCTCTGCTCCTGGATTCTCCAGCTCTAGCTGGGCAGGAAAAGAGAGTGGAGGCTTCAATAGCTTATTTCTGCTCTGCTTCTTTAAAGCTGAATCATGGCCTCAGAAAGAGAGCTGGCTGTGGGCGATCTCTGCAGCTATGAGTAGATGCTGGCCCAGTGAGCAGGGACAAGGCTGCTTTGTTGGGGTCCTTCATGCAATGGGTCAGGCTCCTCCACAGCGGCCGGAGGGCCGAAGTGGGAAAAGTGGCAGCTTGCAACCAGTTTGTGTTCTGCATCACTAAGCGTCAGAAAGAAATGTGCTGATGCCTGATTGTGTAGATGTACATGTCTCTGCATGTGTTTGTCCTACAAGGCACTTACAGGATTTAACTAACCCTTTTTCACTTTAAAATGGCAATCTACAACAGCAAAGAGGCTCTTTAGTGCTGTACGAGGATGTTTTGCTACATAGCACACAGTGATTTCCCATTCTTTAAAATCACAGAGGGAAAGACATAAAGCCATTGAGAGGGGGCACAGCATCCTCTTTAAAAGCTGTTGTAAAGAGGTAAAGCTGACATGGGGTGGCTGTTACATAAGGGGAGAGTGTGTCCATTCATTTTTAATGCAGGTGAGGGCCCTCTCTGTGCAGGGAAGAGAGCAGATGGGCTGCTGATGGAGAGCTCAGGCCTCGCGGATGGCACTGTGCATTCTTCTGCAGCTCTGCCATGCAGGTAATTCACCAGCAGTGTCATCAGCATGAATAAAAGATAACTCGGCTCAGCTGACTTCTTTTTTAAGTAAAAGACTTTAAAGGGGTAATTCACCCAAAAAACCCAAAATAGTCTTTCCTTGTGTTGTTCTTGTATGAATTTATTTCTTCTTCAGAACACTATCTCAGAAATATCTTTTTTGTTTTCTAGAGGAGAGAAAGTCATACATGTAAACATGTGGGTGAGTAAAAGATGACATCTCCTTTGTTAATGGTTTTAAATGTCTAAATCGCCATAATTATACATAGGATTTTTTTAATTGCCTTCAAATTAAAAAATATCGAGTGCATGAGAATTAATAATATACAACTACCATGCAGACAACTGAGAATATTTAAGAGCAGAAAATATTGATATGCATCATAAGCCAATTTGTATGTAAATTAGATTAAATCTTTCCTAGTCCGTATTGCGGATGCCACACTGATATTTTTTACATCTATTTATTAAGCACTGAATAAATACAAAAAAAAGATCTAAAATGACATCAGAGAGAGGTTTTGAATGCATGCTTGTTCCTCGCTCTCACTGATTGTCCCGACCTATAAAACTGGAATGCTGCTTTGACGAATGAGGACAGTGCGTGCCTGGCAAATCTTGCTTCTTGTGCGCTGAACACTAAAGTAGTGTGGTTTTGGTTTGCACAGCACTCATATGGTCAGCTGGGATGGCTTTATGATGAGCAAACAATTCTACGAATTGTATAAACTGAAATTTTTACACACTCATTAATGGAGGCAAACATGAATGGGGGACCAAAAAAATATGTTCTGTGTGATGTGCCCAGTAACATGATCTATACTCTGTCAGTTGCGGTTCTTAAGTACGTCTGGACTTATCAGCGGCTACAGACGTCCTGAAGCCTATCTAAGCACGGATGAGAAGGAAACTGTTACATGCTGTCCAGACATCAGTTTGTCCCCTGCGGCACTATGGGACACACATGCCGAACATTTGTGTATAGATAATTTCTGAACTTCAACCTAATGCTGACTGCTGAACTAGATATTGACAAATGGCTAAAAATTTTGAGGGAATTACTGTCTTATATTTTGATATAGAGAGGTAGTCAAATTGGGAAACAAATAAATAGAACCCAGAAAGCATTTGGCACATTATATAATAAAATATTACACCATAAGAGTAACTTACTTCATACATTACAAAATAAATGATATTGTGCCATTTAAAAGCAAAAGTAAAGCAAAGATGGTTATAAGATGCACAAATATTTCAGAGAAGAGCTTTAGCCAAATATTTTTGAATGTGTCATTTTCTGTTCCCTAATTTAATAAGATTTTAAAATGTGATGTCAATGTCAAAAATTGTCCAATTACTTTTTGTGGCCATAGTAAATCTGAAATTACATTACACTAAATAGAAAAATCATTTAATCATTGAAGACTGTTTGTTACAGGAATCAGAAGTAGGCCACACTCACCTCTACAATGTCAGAGTTGGTTCTGCTCTCGTGGGGTTCGTTGTATTCTGTGTACTTAAGTAGGACTTTGTCCATGTCAGTGCTGGCATACTGAAAGAGTTTGTTCGAGCTGTTGAATATGATCAGGGCAATCTCACAGTCACACAATACGCTGAGCTCATAAGCTTTCTTCATCAAACCAAACTTCCGTTTTGTGAAGGTAACCTATAAAAACACAGAAAATAAGAATGCTCAGCAAAACGTTAACACAGACACACCACAATATTCGCCTTCCTATTAGTACATAGAAAGTCAATCATGATGATCACTAGAGAATACAGAGGAAAATACCATACTGCTCTAGTTCAGTAGCCCGACAATTAATAACAAATGGAAATCTCATTAATGTTTCATGTTCAAAACAAATTATGCTCTACTGACAACATTTGTGGCAAACCACAGAAAATTATTTTAAGCCAAAAAAACATAAACAAATCAGACACATGCAGTTCAAACATTACTATACTATACATGGTACACATGTACTGTATTACTATGCATTTCCTAGTCATTTGATATGTACAAAGCTTAAATAAAAAACCAAAAAAAATGTATGCTATCGTCATGATTGTTGCACATTTTCATTGGTTTGTTTGAATGTGGGTGATTTCATGTGCAAGAAAAGCTGTCGGTGAATTGCTCACACAAGTGGAAAAATGTGCTGTTGCTGCTACAGTAGGTCTCTATAACCAAAAATCGTATTTTATTTGAAGCAAAACTAACATTACTAAATCAAATGAAAAAAAAAAAGTCACTGCATGTTTTCCTGAATCAAGTTCACTGAAAATGCATCTTCTTATATTTTTGTCCTAAACTTACAGGTACAGTATGTAGGTTAATTGGCAACATGCTTGATTAAACTAATTAAAGTGAACATATCTGAGGTATATATTTTGTGGAGAAGACACCACTTATTTATGTAATATGATGACATACTGTAGATCATGTGCCCTTTTAATCAAACACATTGGACGTCCCTTTAATACAAAACTAAAAAAATATTCAAACTTACAAATTTTAATGATAGATCAAAATAATTGTGGTGGAGACCCCTTACAATAGTTTTGGACTGTCTATTGGGATCTGATAAAGTCTAATTGTTTTAGTGGTCTTCATCTATCCTGGGCTATGTTACTGCGAGATAATGAGTCAAGCAGAAAGCAGAGCTGCCACACTGATGTCATGGCAGGTCAGACAGAAGGTCAGCGTGAGGAACGCAACAGAGGCTCCACAGCCTGTGCAATCAGCCCATTAGGGAGACAGCGGGCTCCATCACTCCTGCCTGCATCCTCTGACAGCCTCTTCCTGCAGGGCCATCGCTGTAACACGAGCCGGAATATATGCTTCTGCAGGTCGCACACGCACGCCCATAACTATCCGACTTTTCTAGAGATGACCAGCCATTATGCACCAAGCTATACGCCTTTCTTTTGATCCAGCTATACAGTGAGCCAAGCCAAGCATGTGTCCTATTATCCATGAGAAGCTCATTCAGGATCCTTCAAAAGCCTAAAAATGAATTATGCATTTGTTCAGCTCTCATGTTTAACAAGTGTTGTACAGCGGAGATAGCAGCAGATTTACTTTCATAATATGGAAGCGTCAGGACGACATCATGGATGAGCATATGAACACTCAAGATGAGCAGGATGTGTCGTGCACATGGCAAAACTTACAGAGATGCCATGGAAAGTTGTGCCTAGGGCGAAAAGACGTTGGAGAGTGTATGCATGAGAGGAAGAGGGGCAGAGAGAGAGAGAGAGAGAGAGAGAAAGAGAGAGAGCTGTATGATTACTTCCGCCTATTTCACTGACCTACAAAGCAGAGCTGAACAGATGAGCTGGCTTTGTTCAACTTTAATTGGTCACAGCTTGCAGAAACCCTCATTTCAAATGGTAAAATGCAGTATAATCCAATGAGAAGCACACTATCTGTGAATCCATACTGTTTTCTGTCCCACTGTATAGTATCACATGTTCTGTATTACAGGTGATTACAATGCTTAATTGTGTTTCCAGTAAAAAAAAAACATTGGGCCACTTGATTTAACCACCTTATGCTTAAAAAGACAATCTATCATGTATAGTAATAGCAATATATACTGTTTAAAAGAAAAAATGCATGTGCAGTTTTTTATGTGCTCAGCACAGTAATACTGTGAAATATTATTGCAATTTACAATTTCTTTCTATAAATGCTGAATAAATTAAATTCTGTATAATATTTATATGGACACTTTTTTAGGATTCTCTGATTAAAGACTGACATTTATTTGAAACATACGTATATATATGGAATATTTATGCATGCATGTGCAGTATATCCACATACATACACAAGACTGCTGCTTAAAATTCCATGACAGCTACCACTTGGTGGCTGTTGAACCAAATCAGATCTGCACAGGACATGTGTTATTTTGATACACATTCATCTAAATCCATTCAACCTCCAATGACACGAGGCAATGACACACAGCAGCTTTCATTATCAATAAACGGGAAGTGAATGGAGTGTGCTGGTGGAGCAGGACTGTATACCTGAGCAGTCCAGAGAGAATAGTAAGTTGAGCTCAGGCAGACAGCAGTGTGAATTCCCAGAGCCACAGAGAGCAGCTCCCTCCCAGCTGTCATTAGATTGTTCTTGCCTCTATTGCAGAGCAAACACAAGGCGAAGCAGCCTCTAAAATCTCTCTGGACAAGCCTTTTCCAAGTATATCATCATTAAATACTCCTTCCTACTGTAAATGGCAGATTTAATTGTGCAACTTAATAGTGGAAAAAGAGATGGGAAGCATAGCCCAAATAGGTGGCATAGTTCAGGTTGAAAATGACCTCTGAGGCAGCAGAGGAAAATGTCACCTTTAGTACAGGATGGGCCCTGCTGTACGGTGTGTGCAGTGACATTGCTCCACTCCATTTCTGTTCAGGGCACTCAAGAGTAGTCGCTTGCTGACCCAGAGTAACGATTTATTCCAGCTGCAGTGCAGGACATTGTCACAGACGTGTAGACACACATAAAACCATTCGCAATCAAACAAGAGCATTTGACTCATGTTTAACTTAAAAGAAGAGCAATTATACTCTTCTCAGTCTTGGGCAGCACAATACACATCTGTGACTGCAGTGATGACAAACGTCATCTGTATGATAAGTACAGTTTACCAGCCACAGTATCAGAATACCACAAATAAGCACTTTAGCTTCAACAAGAGCTTTAGGGTGAGTCCCCAAACAACACCCCCAGTCTATCGGGTCACTAGCCAGATCTGATCTGAGATCTGACGACACTGGGGTTTTTTTCTCACTAGCTCACAGAGAAAACACACTCAGACAGCAGTTGTGCTGGGGTGTGACTGATTTTAGACTTTTTGTGTTCCAGTTCTACGTTACTGTAATATACTGACCTAGTTATTGTCATGAGTAAAGGCTGCACAATTAACTGAAATTAAACTGAAATCTTGATATGGTTTAGCGTGATTAACAAATAACAAAGGCTTTGGTTTAATTTAATTAATATACGTTAAGAGCAGCACTGTATTCTTTCACCCCGAGAGCAGCTCATGTGTTTTCAGTGTCTCAGAGTGGGTCGGTTCACAGCAAATGCTGTTCCATACAAACTCATCTCATCTCATCTGCTCTGAGTTTTTGTTGTTTATAATGTGCATTTGGGAACGCAACATGCCCCAACATCTTCCAATACTTGTAATGAGAAGCGCTTCTAAACCAGCTGTTGTCAACAAAAGAGAAGCTTTTTTTTTCTGCAGTTTTCCACTGAAATGAACATTTGAAATATTCTTATATATATATATATATATAATACATTTTTATTTGTATTTTTTACTATGATATTCTTTTTTCTTAACTATTTTACAGTAAAATGTTACACTATAGGCTATTTCTTTTATTGGTAATATTTATTTATTTTTTTGTTAAAAAGACAATCATAATATTATCCATATAATATCAACTGCTATGCTAGGTAATAGCACAAAAACATATTCAGAATATTCATTCCACAAACGAGATCTCGAGAGCACTTCAACACAGCACCCATAGAAACTAAAGTGTGAGGAAGCGATGTTATGAGTCATGTTTTGTGCTCCAAACTTCTCTTTGTTCCCTCTAACTTGTGGCAGTCTTTGATAAGGTCATTCTATCCCAGCCATCCAGTAATTATATTAGCATTTCTCATCTAATTGTACAGCAGGAATAAGAAAGCTGACCTTTTCACAACTTTTTCAGCATATCAGGTAGTAGCTGGGGTACTAATTCTGCTCTGCCATCAACTCTTCCATGCTTTATCTCTTACTTTTCTCAGTCTGTCCTCTTTTTGCTGCCAGCGCACTGGGCCGACTTGTATACCACTGGGCATTGTGGCTTCTAAGAATTTCAAAGATACTAGTGAATCAAAGCAAATGAGGATGTGTGTAAGTAAAAATAAATCCTTGCTCCCATAAAAGAGGAAATGGGCAATATGTGTGGGTGAAAAGTGTTGAGTAATGCATTTACGTGACCAGATTCTTAAGGAATTCCTTGTTGTGGGCCGTGGTGAGACAAACTAGATCATGAGGAAATGCACCCACGTATTCTAAGTGTATGTGAATATGTTTACATCTGTATGTGTTTGTTTCACCTCAGAAAAATGACAAGGTCTGGCTTGTCAGTCAAAGACTCCATCGCTGGCTGCCCTTAGGGAGGGGAGTCAACAGGAAAAACAAGACATGTAGGCCAGTAATATTCTCTGGCATTGGAGGTGATGTCTCTTATATCGAAACAGAGCATGGTAAGGGACCAGGGGTGACATATCATTGAAAGCAGCATGTCAGCTTCAATGATCTCGATAACAAACGGCAGGAGGTCTGTGAAGTCCAGAGAAAGTCTCTGCCATAGCACCAGCTGGCAGAGTGACCCAAGCCCCCTGGCTCCTGCTTTCCAGCAAAGAGCACTCGGGCCTGGGAGACAGGCAGCGGTCCCTCCCTCCTGTCCGGCTGGATCAGCTTTCACAGGACACAGAGGAAGCCCTGGGTCCACAGTTCACTGCTGGGTTCTGAGCATTTGAGTACCCAAAGGGCAGGGCCAGCCAGCTGGGACTGAGCCAGTGTGACCTTGTAATTAGACTGATCTCTATGCATTTATCCCCTATTCACGACATGAACTTCACCTGTGGTAATTGGCCTCTTATATCCTGTTCAAAGTCAGCTATCAAACCAATTAAGGCAAAACAAGCCATGTTTATATTTTCAACGGCACTTGAATTCAATTTGATTCCATAACCCAAATGCCTATAAAGATTTCAAAGCATCGTTTAAGCAAAAGCTGTTCCTTACATGTATTATCCTGCTGTCTTAAATACATTTTGGGAAAAAAATTGAAAGGCAAATTGTTTTTACATAAAAAGCGTCTATAACCAGTTTGGTAAGATATACAGTATAATACATTTATGTATTACCATAATTAAATGACACATCCAATAGATTTATAATTGATTGTTTTTATTGATTGATTTACTAAATGAAATCAGTGATATTTTACAAAGCGTTGATTATAAATGAATATATTTGGAACGGAGCTGCTGTTTACTTTCTTGAATGAATAATGAGGACAACAGGCTTGACAGGAAAAGAAATCCATGACCAGATTCTTTCGGATATAAAGATCATCTGCATTAGTAAGATTTTTAATTCCCTGTTGTTGATGTTCCGCCACCATGATGAATAACTGAAGGGAGGTGGGTGGAGTTTTCATTGTTCAGAGCATTTCATTGTTGTTGTCATCAAACATGAATTACAGACAGAAAACCACCCACACTATTTCCCCTTACAAACCTACAGCTATACTCTAATGCAGTTAAACCAAAAACAAAACTCCCTTTGCTTCAAATAATCTACTTCAGCTGAAATTACAGCCTATCATTTAAGGACGCCCAATATCGCAAAGGGCACGCCATTTTTATTTTTACTGAAACCTTTTTTTCACTCCTTTTCATTATTAAAGAATAATGGTGTTCTCTCAGAACCTTTTAGGAGACCGAGAAGAAGAGTCTGTAAAAATGGAAGGATGCGCAACACTTTTTCTGGCAAAAAAAATAAGAGGGATAAGAAATGGGGAGTGAGCCTCGACACATGTGACATGCGAAAGCAAAAGTAAGCCAAAGCAAGGGCGGGAGACACTCCACTCAGCAGTGAAATCATCAAACTTTTAATGACTTGGGTAATTACCCCTAGTGAGCCTGCTTAATGGCGTACAGCGGACGTCGTTAGGCACAGAGGTCCAAACGCACACACTGGCACACAAACTCAGTTGTGAGAGAGCATGTCTACTGTATGGAAACAAAGCCAAAAAGCTACCTGATGAAATCGCGTGCGACAATTTTTCTCTCTCGATTTAACAAGGAGTTTTCCTGTGCGTGCTTTTGCAGAACTCTTCCCTTGAGTCTTTACCCTAGTGTTCACGATAATACTTCCCATCTTCTGTGAATCAAAGAGCTGTCACAACACAATCAGAGCTACAATGGAGTGATGCTGTTTTCACACTGACAGGCAGCACTCATTAGGGTCCTTTGAGACCATCACCGTAATTATACGTTTTCTACTAGGGGAGTAATTCAAAAGTATTTTACCACCGCTATCACTCGAGACAGGTGTACGACATCATCAGGACAAATAATTACAGGCTTGAAGAGCTGTAGAGGAAATCAGAGCTTGTACTGAGTGGACGACGGACAGGTGGAGAGCGAGAGGGAGGGAGGGGGTTCAGGATCATTCTGTCCTCCTGCGCTATTATGGCAGTCGTCCCCCTTACACAGCTTTGCAATTAGCATGTCAGCCTGAGCTGTTCAGTGAGGCTCACCAAATCCTCTCCTCTTCTTCTTCTCCTTTCGCTGTCATTCCTTCCTCCTCCTACAGGCCGCACTTAAGGGGCTTTTGGTGGAAAGCTCCAGAAGGAAAGGGCTGCATGCATGACAGGACCTCCAGCTCCTCCATATTTCATAAAGTGTGAGCCCGCTGACGAGCCGCTGAGAGCCGAGACGCTCATGAAATAATGCATTCGTATCTCTTTCTTCCACTGATGGCCCTCAATCAATGCTGGAATCGACGTTTGTTGTGTGTTCAGACTTTTTCCTGGTGAATTTCCTGGCGAATCAATCGAAGAACTGGATCCAACTCTCACCAAGATCTTCCTAACCCCTCGGGGGTGAATAATATTGCAAGATGCGTGCACAATGAACGTCCCGCGGCTTGCCTCTGAACCTATTGTTTTGACAGATACTGCAATTGCGGAACTCTCGACCCCCGCTACGCTCTCCTAAATAAATCCTGATAGGTCAACAGGCTTTTCAGGGCCCTTCTCATAATGATATGAGACGCCCCTGCTGAAGCCTGTGCTGCGTGCAGTACCGCCACTGTATTTAATTAGGCCACTTAAGGCATTCTCTCATTCTAATGCAATGAATAAAGATAGCTCCCGGCACAGCCGTGCAGATAAGGATTTTAATTGTCTTCTTTCAGCGGGCCCAGTATGCTAATGGCCATCTCCCCAGGGTGAGGAGAGCACCCTAGAGCGAGCAGGAGACTGGGTTCATGCTAGCGAGGGGGGAAGAACTTTGTGCGAATGCACGCAAAAGCTTGAATAAAGGGCTTACATCTTTCTCTGTTTGTCTCCCAAAACTCGACCACACTCATGGCTGAGCCTGTGCGCCACTGATAACCGCTCTCTCCATTGAGTGCCATGAAATTCGGATTCTGACGGACAAGAGCCCTTTTAATTACCGTGTGGTGCATTGTCTCTCATGCTTGTGTGTATATAGCAATAACAACGGAGAACAGAAAAGGCGGTATTGTTATATATTTAAAGTTTTGAGTCACAGCTAGTATGAATTCTTAAAGGGGTCACCCAAACATTATTTACACCTTGTAAATCATTTTTGTTGTTCTGAACATATGACTTTTTTTTCCTCAAGTGCAACACAAAGTATATTTAAAAATTTAACAGTGGCGAGTAACAGCTGAGACTATTTTAAAAAGGTCTCTATTTTTTGCAGCATCACTGGAGCAGCATCATACAGTACAAACTTAATTTGGGTGAACTATCCTATTAAGATAACAATAACAATAAACAGAAAGTCACAAAGTGATTTTACAGTAACTTTCTCTTCTTTTCCCTTATTCTTTCTCCCCTCTTTTGCTTTTTTTATTTTTTCTTTTATTTTTGCTGATGTTGTAAGCCGGGGCAGATAGTGCAGATGCTGATGTTTCTAGTAGACATCTTCTCTTTGCCTGCCTTCCTATTTGGATCCCACCCAGGACCTGGTGTTATGCTGATAATTGGCCTGTCCTGTAAATTCGAGTTTCTCACTTGGCTGAACTGCTACCTCCACAGTAACTGTCAAGGAGGTGGGAGGAGAGCTGGGGGCAAGGAGGGAGGAGGGCACGGGCTGTTATGTTATCACCCTCAGGAGAGTGAGCAAAACCTCAATTAGCTTTCCGTGAGCATGGCAAGAAAGTTATTTCACCGACGAGACAGTGCAAATGATATTTTGAGCGGGTGTGAATGGGTGCATCAAGTCTAGCTGAAGAAACGTGGACTGACGCATACTTTTTTCATAATCAAATCCTTTAACATGTCAAATGGAGTGTCTACCCCTTTCAAGCGGACATTAGACATGCCATATATGTTAGAGCGGACATCTGTTTTGTATGTGTGTTTTCCCCTTCTCTGTAACGACAGTGACCAGACAGGACTGTGTTATTTATATTTAGCAAGAGACGACAAGGGTGAATTCCAGTCTGTCTCTGTCGCTGGCCAGATCATTGGCACTTTTCTGGGGAACAGACAGGAAAATAGAGAGATAGAGACAGAAGCAGAAAGAGGAAGATGGAGAGAGAGAAGGGCACAGCGCGTCCCACTGTCCCTCCTTGTAATGAGAGGGTGCTGTGGTGCAGTGGCTGCTCCTAATTACTACCAAGCAGCTGCAACCGCAGGGAGCGACGGGCCCTGCCGGGGCCCAGCACAAACCCACCAGTGTACGGGGAGAGAGCGAGGGAAAGAGAGAGAGAGGAAAAAGGGAGAGGCCATAGTCGCCCCGCTTCACCCCAGTCACCCCTTGCTCCCTGTTGCTGCTACACTGACTGGCTTGCACCAGCTCTGTCTGCCTCATCAGCTTCTCCGGACCAAAATTGCAGGGTGGTGTGTGGGAGCCGCGTCTGTAAATATGGCTGGAAATGTGTCCCAGTCCCTTTTTATGGCTCTTGCTGTGTGTCTATCCAGGAATGCTGGGACAACATGTTTAGCCAATGAACAGATGGCCCAAACTAAGCAATAATCAAAAGGGTCTTTCAGGCTTGTTGTGTTTGCTGTGTACAAAATCATGAAGGCATTCAAGTTATATTAAATCTATCATCATTACCCTTCCAGTTTTCAGTATCACGTGACCCTTCACAAATCATTCTAATATACTGATATATTTGTTATAATTATCAGTGGTCGTGCAGCTTAACATTTTTGTGGGTACATTTTCCAAACGTTTTGAATAGAAGTGTTAGTCTCTAAATTAAAACAAAGACATTTTCCTTGGCTTATTCGTCTCTGGGTTTCAAATGCTTTAAATAAAGTATGCACCAATATTAAAAATTCAGGCTAATACGCCTGATCATGTTATATATAAACAATATTAAATATCATTTTATCGAAATAAATCTGAAAACCTTATTTTTTATAAGCTGCAAGTGAATTCAGGAATCATAAATTACCATTATTATACGTATCAGTGTTATTAAATTCTTAGTGTTATTAAAAAATTGTTGTCACCAAAAGTAAAATAGCTAATACAGTAAATAAAAAAGTCTGTAATATCAATTTGGTACCTTTTATTATTATGCATGTCTCATTCCAAATGTCAAAAAAAGCTTTTTAGCTCATTAGATTCCGAGACATACAAAGATACTGTGGGAATAAAAGAAGGATGAAGTGTCAAGGAGCTACTGACCTGCCGGTTCCTCTCATCCATGATCCGTGTGATCTGTATCTTCTTCCGTCCCATCTTGGCGTCCTGTTTGGTCTCTCTGACACCCCGAGAATATCAGAAAAACACGAGAGTTTGTCTGCCTTCACTCTCCTAGCACATTGTACTCCACTCTTTCTTCTCGAGTCGTTCTCTCTCACTCTCTTTCTTTCTGCGTCTTTTTCTTCAGGTGTCCACACCACAATCTGTGAAACAGAACGAGAGGGAGAAAAAGAGACAAAAAAGAGAGAAAACACGTTAAAAAATGTGCAAAACTCAAAAGAGGAGGTCTGATGCAGATAAAAGTGACTAAATGCAAAGTGTTCCACTGCCTGATACACGCAGGAAGGATATAAGACGGAGAGCCACAATGATTTCTTATCTTCACACCTGCTTCTCTTCAACAGCTGGAGATCGACCCACTCACATGACATTTATTATTAGCCTCATATTCTAAAAAGCTGGATAGTGGATCTGTAATTGTGATGCTAACCCAATTTTTTTTAACACTGACTTAAGGTCAGTGAAGCTTCATCACTGAATGCAATGCAATCGTAACATTTAATATTACTTTTTGATTATTTAGACAACATTTTTAATTATTTAGATAATATAGTATAATGCAATTTTCTCTTTACATATCCTACAAAAGCATCTACGCAAACCTATCTGTCAAACGCTTCATCAAAGCACTCGCTAAAACAATGTTATTAAGCATCATAATGGCATTCTGTGGCTGATTGACAGCAATGTGACAGACAGTTAACGGAATAAAAGTAAGCAGACTAATAAGCAAAGACGAGGAACATGTGGATGCTTCCTGCTGACTTCAGGCTTAAAGAGAAGCAAGTCTTAGCAGATAAGCCAATATGACACCAATAAGCGGGTCATAAAGTCATATGTCTGGTTTCAGAATGCACACGGTGCATAATGTCTCTTCGGTCATCTCATCCTGTTTTCTTTACTAGTTTCCCTCCTTCCCACATATCTCTCTGTCTGCATCTCTCTCTGACCCAACCTGAGACACAAGCACACACACCCTGCCTCTGCACAGCGTCTCAGGAGACAGCAAGCAGGCCTCATTCTCCCTCTCATAACCTCGGCTGCTGCCAGCTCTCGCTCCTAAGATGATTAAGAGTGCACCCAGTCTCGAGCTGACATTAGTTTAAATCCTCTGGGCCAGATGAGGCAATTCACACGTGAGAGAGAGCGTGGAAGCCAAGTCAAGAAGGTTCAGAGCACAGTTTGCCCCCGGGGAGCCCACGAGTCACCCCCTCTCCCACTTCTGTCCCTGTCTCCCCTTGCTAACCTGCCCACAAAGAGCCGGCTACCTCTCAGAGGAAGCATTCATCATCTTCATCCAGCATGGACACAGATGAACACGTAAATAGAAAATGCCTATGTAACCACATCTTACATCTGAGAGACGCTGAGGGAGGGCAGAAACTCTCTCCTCCGGAGAGGCCGAAAGAGCGCCACGCGCTTTGTAGCCGCACGATGCCAGCAAAAAGATGTGGAAGTTGATGACCAGGAGGCTGCGAGTGACCCACAGGAAATAAACACTATAATTACTGGCTGAACCGAAACGGGTGTTTAGGTGTCTGCAGGTCTCTATTAGGAGTGAGATCACGCTGTCTGTCCACAGAAGGAAACTCTGACAGGCAGGCAAAATCAGACATTTCCCTATACTGCATCACGCCAAGCCTCTGAGTCCAACACTGTTCTTTCTCAGTCACCATGTCCTGCAGCAGGAAGGAAAAACAGTCGACGTTCATCCTCACGACATGTGCGTATTGTTTGTTTTGAGTGCTGGGCATATTCAAACATTCATGATGGAAATGTGCTTGGAAAATATTCCAACTATGGAAAAAATGCAGAGCGGATTGACAGAGGGATTAGTCATTTGTTATTTATTTATATTATTAATTTAATTATAAAGATGTACGCATTAATTCACAATTTGGGTTGGCAAAAATTTTTTTTAAATCAGGAAAAAATTATTACAATTTAAAATATCTCACTGGCTTATTTTTCAGTATATAATGTATTGAATTTTCAGTAGCCATTACTCAAGTGTCACATGATCCTTCAGAAATCATTATAATACGCTACATTTTTTAAATCAATAAATATTATTTTCAATACTGAAAATCCTTCATGATGGAAATGTGTTTACAAATCCTACAACAATGGTAGTTTTTCTGGGGTACGGGTGATTTGTGTTGGGCTGAAACTAAGATGGATCAACTGCAAATGCATCATATTCTATTCACCGTTGATGAGCAACTTTAAACTTGAGAGATTAAAACCAAACGGTTCATTTGATCACTTTTTAATCAGTCAAACTGAAATGAAAACATTTGGATTACCCATCCGAAGCTTACGAGCTCCTTGATTGAAAATTTACATGGTTGAAGTTGAAGGCTTTATCTGTGTTTGTTGTGTGCATAACAGTGCTGTTCTGCTTATCCAAACACAGCACAACATAATTACATGTATCCAGGCTTGTAGCTCCAAATCGTATTTGTAAGCTGTCATGCTCGTCTCAGAGACCGCTGGTCCAGAAGCATAATGCATTGTGTCATGACATTTCTGTCAACTTAACAGACATAGACAAGCTACGGTCCTGCAGCGCAGGCAGGCTTGGTGAAGCTCTGAATGACTTGCGTCCTGCACGCCAGAAAGGGACTATATTACCGCACGAGTGTGTTTTGTTGCTCGTGAGTCTCTGTTTATTTCTTTGAGACATTCTGGCACACTGGTGGAGTGGTAGTGTCTTGTAAGGAGATACAGGGAATGGATGTCATTTGGCCCTGTATCATAAGGCCTGCTTTCACTCAGGTTGTCCATGAGCCTAGACATTTGTTTTGATTATAATGGTAATGTAAAATTACAGAACGTGTGCAATTATATATATACACACACTGTACAGAATAAAAAAAGGTTAACTTTATTACATATAAAAAATAAGAGTTGGTGAGATGAGAAATGTATAGCAAGGCTGCATTTATTTGATCAGAAATGCAGTAAATAGCATTTATACTTTAATAAACTTTAAAATAAAATGTATTCCTATAAAAGCATTGCTGAAAAATGTGATATTTTTATCAAAACCATTATCACAAGATTTTATCTGAGAGCAACAATGCCTCTAAACATGTTTAAAAATGTTTAAAGTGGATGCAAACAGTGTGTATTCTAGTTCTTTATAAACACTTTTTCTCCAATTATCTCGTTGTACTGACTGTGTTGATGATATATTGCACATGGCTTATCTGTTACAGTCATATTTAACTGAAGGGAGCTATGTGAGTGTATCTGATAGAAACAATGTTTGTTTAATATGTTTACAGCGAGCGGGAATGTGCACATGCAAGTAATCTATCCTTCAACCAACCCTACAGATTCTAGCTTTCATAACAAACAGGGAGTTTCTTTATGGTCTTTATAAAGAAAAAAGTGCCAAGAGCATGATCATTTACTGCTGTCAATCACAAAGCTAATGATATTTAAACGTCTGCTTAAACCTCATTCCAATGACAACGCTTCTGGCATCCCTCCTCCTCCCTCACTTCACCTTTATTCCCCATAATTAATCTGGTCCAGGAGAGTGTATTACAGCTCAAGTTGAGTCTTGTGTTCAAGCCCCAGATAAAAACTGTTTTACTCTTAAATCACTTTTTAACTGCTAGTTTGCCTGAGAAAGAAAATTCTTACATCATATACTCTTTTGCCTATATTACTTTCATTCACAGAACACAAAAATATAATAATATTGGAGTTCAAACAACAATCGGAATCTGTTGACTTTCTTTGCATTAATACTAGAGCTGTCAAATGATTGTTTGGTTGTGATTAATTGCATCCCAAATAAAGGTTTTGTTTCCATAATCTTTGTGTGTGTACTGTGTATATTTATAATATATACAGTACAGGCCAAAGGTTTGGACACACCTTCTCATTTAATGTGTTTTCTTTATTTTCATGACCATTTACATTGGTAGATTCTCACTGAAGGCATCAAAACTATAAATTAACACGTGGAGTTATGTACTCAACAAAAAAATATGAAATAACTGAAAACATCTTTTATATTCTAGTTATAGCCAAAATAGCCAGCATTTGCCCTGATTACTGCTTTGCACACTCTTATCATTCTCTCGATGAGCTTCAAGAGGTAGTCACCTGAAATGGTTTCTCATCAGGGTTACAGCAATTAGTGGAATTTCTTGCTTTATCAATGGGGTTGGGACCATCAGTTGTGTTGTGCAACGAAACTGGCACACATGAGGACTGACCCAGGAAAGAAAGACCAAGTGTAACCTCTGCTTCTGAAGACAAGTTGATGATAATCATGATGATGATAATGATTAAGTATTATTAACTTAACAAAAGACACTAGTACCTAAAGAATAAGCACTAGTAGCTAATGAATAAGCACTAGTACTTAATGGAAAAGATACTAGTATCTAAAAGATAAGTACTAGTAACATGAAAATAAATACTAGTTGTGAAGTAGGGATCCAGTAGAGACAGTAGGATCCATTTGCGGGCTTTTATTATAGACAGCGTCAAACAGGTGAAGAACAAACATCAGAAAAAACACATCAGAGATTGGGGTATCAGGCAGAGCTCATAAACGTAATCCAGGCAATAATAATAAAGCAGTCCGAATAACAAGGGGAAATAACGCTCCGTGATGTAGCCTGTTTTGTTTGTCTGTTGTACAGAGCACCGACACAAGCACACACTTCAGTGCGTTCAGCAAAACTGTTTTTAATCCTTTTACCACATACACATGCATTACTGAAACATTAGTGCCCTCTAGCGGTACACATCAGTACATCTCCCTTTTTTTTATGTCAAAATCATCTAGTAAATTTTTTCATTTTTTCAGCACAATATTCCTAACCTTACAACTATTTAACAACACCCCATTTCTGTAAATATTATTATTATCTACAACTTTTACTTTTATACACATATCACTTCAGCACTCCTCAATAAGTTTTTAATCTCCTTGGCCTTTCAACTCTTTCTGCATTCAGTGTTTTGTCTGTAAAGGTTTGCTTTGGGGCACTCCTTTGGCCTCCATCACTCTCATTACTGTGTTCTTTTGGAGCTTGAGTACCGTTGGTCCCATCATCCACAATGAATTCTGTTTTAGGAATTTTCATCAAATCCCTCCTGTTTCTGTGAAGTGTATTACCATGCTCAGTGAGTACTTCATACGATCTAGGCATGATCTCCTTCAGAACCGTTGCTTTAGGTCCCCATTTTCCATCCCCTCTTACTCTCACTAAATCTTCACAGACAAGTGGGCGTAAAGGTTTTTGTTGTACGCCATCTGAGAGCTATTTTTCCTTGGGGAATTTTGGTCTTTGTTTTGTAGCAGATGTTCAGCTGAGGGTAGCTTTGTCCGTAGCTTCCTTCCCATCAGTAATTCAGCTGGAGATTTCCCACATTCCAAAGGTGTTGATCTGTAATTCAAGATTGAAAGGTGAGGATCTTCCCCTGCTTTACTTGCTTTCTTCAGCAGATTTTTCACGATCTGCACTGCCTTTTCAGCTAACCCATTAGACTGTGGGTAGTATGGACTAGATGTTACGTGTTCGAATCCATACCTCCTTGCAAACTCTTTGAATGTCAACCCACTGAATTGAGGTCCATTGTCGCTGACTACCGTGACTGGAATTCCATGTCTTGCAAAAATTGTTTTCATATGCGAGATCAGATGTTTTGCGGAGGTGTCTGTCAGCAAAGCGAATTCCAGATAGTTGGAATAGTAATCCATAACAGCCAGGTAATCTTTTCCATTCAATTGGAACAAATCAGCTCTGACTTTCCTCCATGGTTCACATGGCTTAACATGATTAGTGGCTCCTTCTGCTGCTTATATCTGTGTTGCTGACAAATCTCACAGCGTTGCACTTGAGTCTCAGGGTCTCTGTTCATGGCCAGTACATCACCTCTCGGCCACGGCGTTTATATTTCTCAATACCCATATGGCCTTCGTGTATAAGCTCAGTCATTAGTTGTCTCTTTGAATTAGGGACTACAATCCTCCTTCCCTTTAGAAGAACACCGTCAATGACAGAAAGCTCATCTCTGAAATGCTGATACGGGCCGGGCAGTGATTTGATTTTACTTATCACTTCCTGCAATACGCTGTCACTTGCTGTTGCATCTGCAAACTCAATCCACTTCTGTCTTGACACTGGTATCTGGCTCACCACACTATCCACATGAATTTGAACATCATTTTCCGTACTACTTTTACCCGTGTGACTCAGACTGGCTCTGGTGAGAGCATCGGCCACTACCAATAATTTACCTGGAGTAAACTCAAATCTCAAATGATACTTCTGCGTGGTGGTGCATCACCCAGGGCCTTTGTTGAAATCGCAATCAACGGTTTGTGGTCCGTCTCAACGATCACTTCTCTTCCATACACATATTCATGGAATTTCTCACAGCCGAACACTACGCCTAATGTCTCTTTCTCAATTTGCGCGTAATTTCTCTCTGTTGCTGTCATTGTTCGTGATGCGTATGCTGTAGGAAACCACTCATTTCCATGTTTTTGGAGTAAAACGCCCCAAGTCC
>JAUCMT010000039.1:3208950-3245293 GCA_032357475.1 Enteromius thamalakanensis
GTATAAATACATATACAAGAAGTAAACTAAATTATTAACAAGTGAACGGATTCTAGCAATACAAATGCTATATCAACATCAAAAATCCTCCCTACCTCTCTTCAGTGGTGTAAAGTGAAACATATTGATAGCACTTGAGAAAGAAGAGTGTCACTTCTTTTCTTTTTACTTTTCAGGCAGTGTCCAGAATCTCAGGCACCATCATGACAGCGTCGTTTCCTGTGCACAGCCACCCAGAAAGCTTAACATCCCACAACAAGCTGTGGGCAGAGCGCTCTCCCTACATCCTGCTTCTCAACTTCCTGTTTTTCAAACCCCTTCAGATGACCAATAGCAGCCAGCCAGAGACATTAGAGAAAGAGCTAGACAGGGTGGGAAAGAGAAAGCAAGAAGCAGAGAGAGCGAGAGAGAGAGGGGGAAAAAGGAGCCATTGGGACAAGCTTCTGATCTGATCCTTCCCCTTGTTATCTTCCTGTCTGTAGGAGACTAAACAACTACACAAGTCCATCTCCTGTGTATTCTCCCACCATGTTTATTATGTTTACAACCAGGGCCATTTCGCAGGCGACTCCAGCATGCTCTTCTGAGCTCTCCCTCGCTTTCTATTCTTTCCATTCGATGTGTTTTTTTTTTTAAACAAGCCTTCCCTTTTTTTGGCCTCCACTGATAAGAAGCTCAAACCTTTCCAGCTTACATAACTATGAATCACCATTCAATAACACACCAAAGAAGGATGAGGCCGTAATATGGGACAGATCTGCAGTAGACCGTGTAGAACTTTGAAATATAAATGATCACACTGACCAACCAGAAACACTAAGCAGATTCCTAACATAAATGTGAGACTGAGTTGCCTCCATTTAGTGTGGGTGTGTGCAGTTTTGGGTCTGGTGGGAAGACTTTTAAGATTCATTTGGACTGATGCCTTGACATAAGAACACAAGGGAAAAGGGGAGGGTGGAGAGCCTGGGCTTTTGTTCTCCGGAAGAGGTGGCTGTGTACCTGCAGATGTGGCGGCCCTGGCCTGGATAGGGAGGAGGGTTGCTGGTGTCTGCCTTTGTGAACATGTGCTTATCTTCCTCTCCAGCAGTCCATGGTAAAGCATCCGGCCCCGGCTGCTTTGTCGTTGTTAATGTCTCCCGATGCTAATCTGACAACGCCACTTTCCTCTCTTCCACCTCACACTTTTTTTTTCTGCTGTCTTTCCTCCTTGCTTTCTTTCTCTGTGGCTCTCATCTTCTCATTCTTTCCCTTGTTAAGTCTCTCAGTTTCCTCTCTCTACATTCCCTCACCTCTGTTTCCAAGGCAACTAATGAGATATAATTAATAAGATCCAGCAAAGGGGTGTGCGTGAAGAAATGAGTGAAAATGAGGCTCGGAGAAGGAGCGTGTGCGAGCGCAGATGGAATAACGCTGCGCGCGCTCACTCGTAACGAACTTTTCACACCATGTTAACTTCCTTTTTAAAACATGGCTTAAGGTGATGTTATGCGGCAGGACAAATGAGTTTGAAACACATTCTTCTCAAGTTGAGATGATAGGATATGGATAGGATATGAGTAGTGTTTCAGGAAAATGCTACATATGTACATGTCAACAAAAAAAGGAGCCCTGGAGGGGATACTATATGAGGAATCTTGCACAGGCGTGAACTGGAAATTTTCTACATTTATATTTCAGCATTTCATTATGAAAAATATAATAAGAGAACAGAATAAAAGGATAGGGACGTGTGTGGAGTAGTAGATAATTCTCAGGGAGAAAAACTAAATGATCCCATACAAAATCTCACACGGTCTCGGACGCGTCACTGGATCAATCCGATAGATTTTGCGATATATTGGCACACGATAACTAGGAGGCCACATTTGCATGCTAAGTCTTATATGTCACTGTCAATGATGTTCTAAAAATGTGACAAATTATAAACTTAAAGCTGATGTCATACTTAAATCTGGAAGTCTGCCATTTGCATTACAAAAAGGAAGGATGTGATTAAAAATAAACAAGTTTCATTTCACAGAGTGGAAAACGACAGAGGAGGTGAAGATTTCCTTAAAAGGGGACTTTATACAATACTACTTGTGAAATATGATCTAAATACATTTCCCATGAGCTCCAGGTTACTATGTAGACTATGTGACAGGAGACTGTGTGACTGACCCAAAAACAAAGCTGTATTTAAACACACTTCAGAGAAATTCCTGCGTAACCAAAAGATTTAACCAAATGCGTAAACCAAGATGACTTAAATCAACCTTGAGCCAACTCCGCTGGCGCTCTACGTCTGATCTGTGTCATCATATCTGCATTAGATACTCTGTGAGATACCATTGGATTTAAGAGTGCGTGTGATATAGATGTTCATATAGTGTTTGTTTGATGAGTAGCTCTCTGAGACTGCTGAGCAGGCAGCCATTGGGTGGTTAATCTCTGCTAATGACTGCACGCTCTATTCAACAACTCTCCTCTGACCGCGCTGTACTCCCTGTCCGGATCAATGCCAGCCGAGACGATCTTCCGCACAGCTCGTATATATACACTATAACAGGGGAAAACTTGGTGTCAGAGGCAGGGCGGTGAGGGAGAGAAAGCCACTTCTCACCTCCAAAATGCCATCACCACATCCAAACTCTCCCAGGCTTGAAAGGCTGTAATAACAGCAGGTACGATAGCAAGTGGTAGCAAGAGAGAAAAATTCCCAAAATACATGATTAATCAGGTTTCTTTCTATTCTTGTGAAAATGTGGCATTTAAGGCATTTATACTGTAGATAAGTGTCAGTCAATATCACCCATGTCATCTCAAAACACAGCTCTAAATGAATGAAAACAACCTGCAAAGTTAAAAAAAAAAGTTATTTCCTCTCAAAGGAAAGAGCTGACTCTGAATCATTTAAATGTTTTTAAAACGAATCTCAATAGCTTATTGCCTGCCCACTTGTTGGTCTGAATAAAAACGCAAATTCATTCTTTGCCACTTAGTGCCACTTTTCATGGTTTTCCCAGGAACACTGCACAGAAAGAAGCACAAACACAATCAGGCATTACAGGCATGATGGACTAAAATTTAGACCAATTAGACCAATCACTGCAGATTAAAGGAGAGGTTTGGAAAAATTAATTGTTAAAAGAAATGTTGGAGTTGTTGTTGTTGGAGTTGTTGACCAAGTAATGTAAAATTAATGCATATTATAAGACTATGAACATGTTTTTTGCCTTGCATGCATATCAACTTGTTATTGGAGACACCCAAAACCAACATATGACCTTTTCATTACCCTAATAGGACACTTTAAAATTAATAAAATATTAACTGTGACCCTAAATAGGACAAGCAGTTTGGAGAATGGATGGATGAATACTACCAGACACTTTTAAAAACACTCCAATCACAACAAATTCATGCAGAAACTAAAAAAACAATATGAGTTTTCAAATTGGCTCACAATATCACTGTCCTGTGACTGGATGGATTCATAGTCTGAAGGTCTGCGACCATCATCAACTGAACTAAATCAATCAACTCAAATCTGCAGTTTGGCTTTGACTTTGGTAGCTAGCGACAACTTTTTCCAGACTGCAAATCAGGGCGCAAGACTGGGCAAAAACATCAAACCCTTCAACCAATACTGCAAAATTCATATAAAAATACAACAGAAATCATGCTTTTGTCATAAATAGAATGTCTACAACTTTATGTTATAAAAGCAAAACAAATATGCTACATTCAGAGTGAAAGAATGCAGAGCGCACACCAGACGTGCCCACAATCAATCAAGGATTTTAGCAAGGTCGGGAGCTGGGAGTGGGGCGGACTACACAAGGTGACTTTGACTGAGAAGATGCCTTGGGGGCCGTGCTGAAAAAGCCATGGAGAAAACTTCAATATGGCTCTTGTTCCCACCACTGTCCCCTCCTTAATCATCCATTACATCATTTACTTTCAGCCTTTACTAAATGTTTCACAGAGAAAATGACAAAGACATCTGTAAATGTATAAAGTCACAAGCAGAAAAGAGCAAAAAAGAAATAGTGCAACTAGACTGACTTCAAACTAGCCTTTGATTGCACAGTCGTTAGGTGTGACGTGCTACTGTGAAGTTCACTTTTCAGCACATGGTAAATGTCATGACTGATTTAAAGCAGGCACTCGTTGTGCACCGTCTGTCTGTGTGTGTGTGTGTGTGTGTGTGTGAATATGACAGGCAATAAGAAAAGGACAAAAGAGGGGAAAAAAAACTTGTAATGAAACAAGAGAAGTATCACTATTCTCTTCACCACCGCCCACCCCCCCTACCCTCTGGTCGTGTGCGGTAGCAGCGTTGTAACATAATTACTGCTGGGACACTCATATTCCCAGTGATCCATTTGCGTCAGTCAGGTTTCCAAGCCGAGCCGATGAATGGATTCTCAGTTTCTCAAGGATAAAGTGATGACCCTCTCCGAACAGTTAGATCCATTTCATGTGGGGAGACCACTGCGCTGGGTGGGTGAAGCTTTGCTCATGTTAATTGTGACTGGGATCTGGGATTTTGGAGTTTTTAATAAAAGTGATGGAACTCCAAGCCATCAGTTTTGTGTCTTTTAAGTCTTTAAAAGGCTATCAACTAAACAACTGAATGTTTTATATTGGCCAATTTCTAGCTGTTTAATTAAAATGATCTACAGTAAAGACAACAAAACGACAGAGACACATTTAACTTCTATTATGTGACATATTTTCCAATGAAACTATTTCGGTGGGAAATTATCTTTTTTTTTTTTTAAATCATTCTCTTTTCATAATTTTCTAATTTTTTTTTTCACCCAAGTGACCTTGGCTATATCAGAAGAAAGGAAAGTAATTTAAAAAGTGGAGCAAGTTATTACATTCCAAAAAAAAAGAAATATATATATATATATATATATATATACACACACACACAAATATATATATATATATACACACACAACAACAATCTTTTCTTATGAATCGCTGAGATTGGACATGTATTCATTTCAGTCAACAGTACAAGATTGTACTTGTGTTTAGTTATCTTTTTGTTTGTATATATCACTACTAATAACTGTGTTATTTGCAACTGTTATTTTTTGTTGTTGTTTTTGTTTATTTTTTTGTATTGTACCTGCTTTTTATGCTGCCTCTCGGCCAGGTCGTCATTGTAAATTAAAACTAGCTGTTAAATTGACTTGCCTGCTTAAATAAAGGTTATTATTAACAATATGGTTTTAAAATACTATTTTAAGAAAATGTTGGTGCAAATGGACAATCAATTCTGATTAGCCCACTTTTTATGATTCAAATAAATTATGCCCTTATTTTCCTCAATTAAGATTATTTTACTCAGAAATGTGTCAGTAAAATCAATTGTTGTCTTTAAATGGACAACTTAAAGCTTACCAACCAAAATATCAGCATCTTTGATTGATGTGTGATCATCTTTGACATCCTATCTACAGCAGCTCACTCAACATCACAAGAGAAATCAAAAAGAAAGAACTGTGAGCTTGACTTGAAAATAATTTCATCACCAAAATCTATTATGACAGTATTCCAATGTGCCGACAGAAAGTCTTGACACAAAAGTCAGCATAGGATTTTCTTACTCCCCACTTTGGTGAGTCTTTCAAGATTATGCATTATTAAACTTTATTTAAATGTGCTGTTTGACTATACTTTTTTTGTAAAGTGTCAAATTAGTTCACAGGTCAAACTTTGGCACTAAAACTTTTTTTTTATGAATCTGTCGATAAATGAAACTTATGCTTACTGTGATTCATTTCAATGGCGTGATTTTTACAAAGATTTATTCTGACTCTCCTCTTCGTTCTCTATCCCGCTCTGACAAACACTAATGGTGTTATACACACATACACATACACACACATAGTCGGTGTGATCTCTAGATGTTTGCATGAAAGCATTCTTCTGGACTTGTTGTATGAAGTGATGGCATGTGTTCCTGGCTCTCTTTGCATGACTGTCCATCATCACACAGAGAAAGAGAGTCATCACCAGAGATAACTAATCCCCCACTGATGCACAAAGTGTCTGCCCACCCTCACAACTACCCCCCATTTTGCCCAGAGCCACCCTGTGAGCTGTGTTAACTGGCATGGCGGTCTTTTGATGTTACGCAGATCTCAGCTCAGAAATGATAAACAGTGGAGATGAATTGAGATTTTCTCCTCAGGGAACAGTGGCGCATGAGTATTAAAGATGCCATGCATTAATGCATAACACACACACACACAACTCACAGAAACCTCCTCTGCACAGACAAATCACTTACAATGCTGTGACTGCTTTCCAAAATCTAGAAGACACCACTTTTACCACAAATCGTCTAAACAACTAAAACACAGCCTTCTAGTACACTACTTCTGGTAGTGTGTTGTTAAAATATGCAATCTAAAAAAATATCTAAAAACAAATCCAGATATCACCAAATTGACTAACCAGCTACAGAGCGATAACCAAGGTAATTTCTGCAGCCAAATACAACAAAAAATCCCCACTTTAGAACAGCAGCTGTCACAGCAGACACTAAATGCTTTCCTCTGCCTGACCTGTGAGATGCTTTAGCTTTTTACAGGAAAACTTTAGAACGGCTTACAATAAATATTTGATACTATGCTCTTTCCCTATGACATTTCAATCCTCTTCAGTCCCACTGTTCTACAATACTCCATTATGTAAAAGGTTTATGCAATCTGGGCAGCATGGATGCCAATGACTCATAAACTGGGAAAGGTTGTGAACTGATAAGATTTTATATATATATATATATATATATATATAGAAAGATTGATGCACAATAATCTCTCAACAGACAAACACAGACAGCATAGCAGATAAAAAAAGACATTCTATGAAAGAAAAGAATGCAGCAACAATGTAGCTACATGTCATTTGCTTGAAATCTAAAGCAAAAAGCTGTTCAGGATAAAAATGCTTCCCCTTGTGTGATTTTTCAAAATGACATGATGGCAACCCGACCCATAAGCTGATTCTCTCTGGGGCCCTTGAAGAAAAACGCTATTGCAGAGAACCCTACAATTTCAAGAGAATGTGAAAAAAAAAAAACATCTATTTGGCAAGTCAAACTGTTATTTTAATTTCATTATGGGCTGAAACGGTAGAATCCACTTAGTGTTATTTAGCTGGAGTCTGTTGTTAAGTTTTGCAGAAGATCAAAACCACTGACTCTTTGTTTTGCAGAACAAGACCGCCTGATGAGAAATGGTTTGATACGAAATGAGAGAAAAGAATGTTGTCGTAGCATACATGCTCTGGAGAGGCTGCCGTGACGATTTTTACTTCCTCCATTCAGCGCAAAACAATTTTAAAATATAGATATGCTCTTACATAAACGTCTGCTTGCAGCTGCGCTGGTGTTTATGCAATGTACTGTACAATGGAGGCACTTCTTTAGAAAATGCTTCTCTTTAACTAATGGACTCTAAATGCAGTCTCTCTTGACTCCACACAATGAACTAATGTTTGAAGTGCACAGATATGCGTTGTCTGCGCATGTTTGCTTTTCGGTTAGCGGGAATTCTTCGGTCTGTGTAGCATAACAAATAACGCTTTCCTTAGGTAAAGCAAATCTTTCAGTAATGAGTTTTCAAATATGCAGAGAAACAAAATGCAAACATTGGTTTAGGAACACAATAAGGTTTTTCCCCCTGATAAACTAATTCATCACTGAATCCGACGGGATTTGCATAATGCTGACTTAGTGTGCTACTAGTGGTCCAGACGCAAGTGGCATAGGGGCTGATGGGAAATGCAGGTTCGATCCTGACCTAACATGTCTCTTTCTATTATCAGCGTCAATGAAACTAGCTTTGAGACAAAGAAGAAAATCTAAAAATAAAACACTGAGACAAAAGGGTCTACTATGACACTGTGCCAGCGAGAGTGAGGCCCTGCTGTTTGCCTTCCCAGGAATCTTTTCAGCCCAACTGTTCCCTGATAGCCTGTGGCCTGACTGGGTGGTTAGTGATGGCCTAGCTCTCTTCCCATGTGTGCTCTGAAGCAGGCTAGCAGCTAAGCCACTGACAGACAGCCGATCGGCGAAGAGGGGGAGGGGGGCGGCCGAGCGAGAGATAAGACCCCGGGTGTCAGAGACGCTGGCCAAGTATGGCCACAGAGCAGCTGAGATACCAAGCCCGAGTTCTATTTCACCTGGATCAGCAGAGAGAGAGAAAAAGCTGGCAACAAGCAGAACTTTACGCACTTACGGGTGTAGTACAACCAAAGAGTTTGAGAACTACGTGACATGACACAGCACACATGGGCAAATCAATCACTGTATAGTGTGATCTCTATTTTCTTACTAAAATACTGTGAAAATTTACACATAACCAGTAATAATACTTGGCAGTCACCATATTTGAAGACTGACATATGTTAATGTGCCTGTGAAACACTTCACCGAAACAAAGTCACATGTGCATGTTATTGTCCTGTGTACTTTGCTGTGTTTTAACTGCTCAGACTTTTACTGAGGGAGTGGCGTCATGTTTTCCCTCACTGTAAAGTGCCAGCACCAGAGGGAGGATGATGTCATGCCTGTAAAACTGATACCTCCCTGTCCTGGCTTCTACTTCTTTCTCCTTACATGGCAGAGGTCAACTACTTCATATCGGCCTTTCAGCCTGTACCAATCTCGCCATGCTTCTTCTGTGATATCAGGGTATCGGCATGGCAGGGCGAGTGATAAATGGACGGACGCTGCTGACCTGTGAGAGTTAATCTCATCAATGTGCAAAATCAATGAAAGGGGAAACCTAATAAAACATGTACACGCTACAGAGATTTACTATGGTTAACTATTCACGATATTCGGTTATGGCTCAGAACAGGATACAAGACTACGGAGAGAAAATCTCCACGACAAAGCACCCGAAGCTAGCGGATACTGTTCTCAGTCAAGTTGTGCCATACTGGTTTTAAATCAATGAAATGTGCTGAATTCGACTTAACTGAATGGACAGAAAACAGGCTGATGTTTTTCTGAAGCTTGAGATTGTTTCCATCCGGAAACAAAATAGAAATCAAGATGGAAGAGGGCCCGGCTACAGTTGAATTCTTCAGCTGAACACCAGTAAAATAAAAGACCCCATTGAAATAGCATCGTGTTGAATATGGATCTAAAAGCACAGGCAATTTCCCTCTCAGCACAGTTAAGACAAAGAGCTCCATTTACATCCAGGATGGAGCTTTTTACATGGACATCCTGCTATCAGTGCGCTGCAGACAGCGGAAAGATGGAAAATATTCCAGGTGGCCTTGACAAATCACTGGAGTCATATATTACGGGAATTACGTCTTCACAAATTCAGGGGATTAGGGTAATTTAAAACTCCCTCGCAGTTAGATGTGACAGCGTGCCAGAAGTATATCGGCAGGTTCACAGTCAGATCGGACATGTGTTTAGGGTTAGAGAGGAATCACGCAGTACAAAAGACAGTAATTCAGCATTTAATATTCTGAATGTATCTGCCTGTCATTACAATGATATAATGGCCTCATCTCCAGCATGGGATTCTCTTTCTTCTCGCAGTGGCTCGTGATCGGAATAACTCAGTGCTAGAACTTCAATCCAAAAAAGGAAAGTCAATAATTAAATGTCCACTAATAGCAATTTACAGTATGCTCTCTGGTTGTCATGTATCAAGCACAACCTCACCAAATCTCTCCAACAACTGGGAAAAACACGGATGAGGGCCCCTTTTCTTCCTGTTTGTGGAGCACAGCTGCATTATTTCCTACTGTGCCACAGGTTCTGACATGACTTGAACTGCAACAATGCTCATTCATGATTAACTGATACAGTGTGACAAAACAAACAGCATTTTTTGGGAATGATTTTTTTCATCAGTAATTAATCATAGTTTTATTTTCTGCATGACTGGATGTGTTACTTTATCTAGCATTATAGTTTTATCATTCTATCAGGTTCAAGTGAGCTTAAATAGAGAACTGTGCTTCCGGCAAGAAGGAAAAGTCTTGTTAAACAAAAAAAGACACACCCAGGACAAGTAGATGGTTTTGCTATTATGATTTACATGCCAAACATGCTTTCAGCTCACTGACATACAGCAGGGCTGGGCAATTTATTGAATTTTCACAATTTATTCACAACACTTTTGCTGCCACTATAAAATGAAGCAACACTGTGAACACTGTAATGATTTTAATGCATTTTTTACCTAACATAAGATGTCAGCTGCATTTGAGGAGGTAAATGAAATTAATTTCTGAATTAAAATGTCAATTTCGATTAACTAATCCAAACTTATAATTTAATGCACTTATGGTCAATGAAATTATTAATCTGTTAAGTCTCTGTGACTTAAAATAATAATGAATAAATAATAAATACACAGACATTTAATGTTGTTTATTATTATGCATTGATTGCGTTATAAAGTATCATATTTTCATATTCACCTCTTTACGTTTATGCCTTGATTATTTGCATTTGTAACTAACTAAAGCTAAATATATTTAATTTGACTTCTTTTTTTATATCTAGTTTGCTACAGTGGGTCAGTTGCACTTACTAACAGTTCCTCAATAAATATCAAGATATTATATATTATTACATTACAGAACATCATGAAGAGTTTTGTTTAGCTGTTTTACCCAGCACTAGTGTCTGATTTTAAGACAAAGACAAAGGAAGTAGCTTTGCTAAATAGTAGAAGAAAGCATTACAGACACTCTGGCATTACAACTCTGTCATGAGTGACAGATGATGTGCCATTATGCGCTAATTCCTTAAAACTACAAACACAGTGATGATAGAAAACAATAATGTGGCATGAAAACAACATCACATTCAAAACCCACCCACTACGATATAAGAGAAAAACAACAAGCCAGAAGGGATGTCGGCTAAAAACAATATAAGCACAAAATTACTGTACGGTTCTATTGAGACACGCTTCTCTCTTTAGGTGTGTCCACGATAGCATTCAATGCTGATATCCTGAGCACACAGAGCAGTGCACGGCTGCAGTTTGAAGCACATGAGTGCCCACAGAGCAGAGGTAATGAGAGACAGTGGGGGGGTCGGCGGAACACAGGTGCAGTCCACGTCACTCCTCCAAACCATCAGCCGGGCCTGTCTCAACCACGTAATTCACACAAGCCCACCTCAAACCCACACTTGCTTACGTGTCCCCTCAGTGACATCACGTGACAAAAAAGAAGGCTGTGAAAAAAGACTTCCAGAAGCTTTTAAAAGTTATTCTTTCACATGTCTCTTGCTTTTGTGAACACCAAGATATTGTTTTCCAGCATTGTTTATGTTCAGGAACATGGCATTGATTTGAAATAGAAATATTTTGTACAGTTTAGTCATTTTTTATCAGTTTACTATAAAACTGCTATTTATGTAAAAATTTTATAAATATGTCCCCAACAAAGGACAAAAATAATTTATACATGATCCTTCAGAAAAGATTCTATTATGCTGATCTTGTGCTCAATAAACATTTATTTATTTTTTGTGAATATCATAAAAATCTTTTCTTCAGCATTCATTGAAATTTCTTTCAGATTTTTGAAAGTTCAACGCATTCATTTGCAAAAGAAATATTTTGTAACATAATACATCTGGACTGTCATTTTTGATCAGTTTGCTATAAAACAGATATTTCTATAAAATGTAAATAAATAAATATGTCCCTGACAGAGGACAAAAATGATTTGCTGGGTCCCAAAGGGATAAGGACACACTCTGATGACAAGTACAACAACAGATAAAAGACATAATCCTGATCACAGTGGCACTTCAAGATAAACCGGCACTCATAGGAGTTCATAATGTAGCTTGTGTGAAGGCTAATCGTTGACCCGCAAAATGAGATAATCTATGGTAAGTTACCCTCCATAGACTAGACGGATTAGTGTTCAACACTTGAAGGTTTTTGTTTTGTTTTGCTCTGGTGTTGAGTAACATGGGACTCCTCCCTAAGCTGCCCTCTTAACCCTAAGAGGGCGGTGTGGTAGCAGGGTGAGGAGGCAGAGAGGAAGAGGATCAGTAGGGAAAGAGGATTAGCAGCTTTGGGCTGCTGCTCTGGCTCCAGCCTCACAACCGTGATGCAGAGGACCCAGCCACGGCCCAGAGTGAAAGGGACACCTGAAGCCAGGTCGTCAAGCATGACTGCATCTTTAGGAAGGGCAAAGGAGACAGGAAAGAGGCCGTCGATCCTTAAGCCGCTCTGCACTGCTCAGCATGTGCTGAGTGGACCGTATGGGTGGCTTACCACCAGAGGTCACAGCCAAGGGCAGGGCAGTCGAAAGGTCAATGCTGGCTGTCTCTTCAGACAATGCAGGCATAGCTTTTACATTGTAAGGCACTAAAGAGGTAGATAATTCAAATATCATTAAACACGCCGTTACTTCAAACATGCAAGTGTTTTTATGCATGGAAAAACCAAATTGGTTGGTTAATGCCAGCTCAAAATTAAAAACTGAACCTAACAATACAATGCTTTCTAGAAGCTCTGAAATGCTTACGATATTAAAAACGATCTTCATATTGTTTAAAACAGATATTTGATACAGTGTGTCTATGGCACTCTGGGACTACAGAGTCTCCATTAAACTTCTGATGGTCATTAATGTTTAATAGCCTTTAATGAATGTCAGAAGTTAAATGGGGGTAATTGACAAATCGAATAAACATATTTGAAACTGCAAAGATGGAAGTAGAAAGTTTGTGTTTGTGATTGTTTTGGTTGGGTAACACTGACAACTTATCCCAAGCACTCTCGCCTAAATTTGGTTCTTGATGATCCAGACAGACCCAGCGGCTTTTCTAGGTAGTGACAAATAGAAAAACATGAATACATTCAGCTGACGTGTGTCTAGCCAGATAATTCTCAGTTGTAAAGTCTTGCTCTTATTTAATTATAATTTTCTGCATGCTTTTTTGCCCCAGCCGTTCTGCAACCCTGGCTATGCACTTTAAATAAGATTTAACCAATATTAACTCTGAAATCTTATCCTCATGTCAAAAAGTGAGCTGTATTTTCATGTGGTGAGGAGGCCTCTGCCAACTTGGATGCTAATCCCCAGGCCAATGGTTTGGAAATCATCATCGCTACATATTAAGAAGCTGCCTAATAAAGCTAAAACTGAGGAGCCTAAGAACCTGATAGATGGTTTTATTTGGCAAGTGCAGTGGAAACCTATTTACGGCTTGTAACAGACGCAGTTGTGTGTGCATGCGAGGTAAATGAGGAGCTAATATTTTGATACACGTCTTAAATGATGGCTTTTCTGTTTGCCTAACATGTCCTCATATCCTTTGGTAACATATTTAGAATCGAAAGTGTGGCGTGGTGGTGGGACAGGAGGCAGCCAGAGGTTTCTGGTTTTGGAGCTGCTACTTATGGGGTGACCCCGCTGGGACATCGTACATTCCGCTGGGTTAGAGAGTCGATCCAAAAACCACAGATAATAGAGAGGGAAGTCAGCGCGAGACTAAAATCAACTGAATATATGCATGTGGATGCATATTCATAACTCTGCCCTTTATGGTGATAAAAGCGGCCCATTTATACGCCTTTTATCGAATAAAAAAAATCCTCAAAGATGTTCCCAGAGGAGGGAAGAAGGTCTGCATAGCCCACACAAGCAAACTATGGCTCAAACATTATCTGCTGGGCTCAAGATTCTGCATCCTGCCTCCAGGTCTCACGGGAGAATGCTGGAATCTCCAGCTCAATGATAGGGTTCCAATAAACAATGAATCACGCTGCTCTGAGCAAGCGCGAAAGAGAGCCGTTGGACAAAAAGAAAACGGAGCGTGATTTAATGGATGTGGTGCAAAAGTATGCCACATTCCATAGGGCTGATCTGAAAAATATTTCGAACAGAACTGCTAAAGTGTCTTCACACTCTGGGAAAAAGAATAGGCCTGCGACAAGAGCGTTCAGACAAGTAATGAGCACGACGCGTCAAATACAGAGTCAATGACGTCCCCTGAAAACGGCCTGTTTCCAGTAAGGATTGCACAAATGTGTCATTAAATGTGTCATTGAGTGGTTTTGTTGTTACTTGTTTAGGTTTATATTGAGATGACAGCAAACTAACATTTCAACATTTCACTTAAGCTCAGTTTACATACAGATAACTGATGCAAATGAAACATACAGATTTTAAACAATCTCTAAATAATAGATTGCATTACATTATCAGCGGTGACATGATAAATTAATAAAACCTATTTCTAAAAAAAACTTACAGACCAGCAAAATTACATACCAGTACCCTTGTTTAAAAAAAAGGTCCAGCCTCCGCTTGTTAAAAAACATTTGTGGCTAACTTTGAGACTGAACAATGCATCCTTTGCCAGCTGCAGCTGACTCAAATAAGACACTTAAGAACAGGGTGTTTCACTTTAAATTCAGCTAACGTGAAATTAAACATCAAATTAAACACTACAGCTTCTGCATGGTCAGTGTAGCTCCTATTTTGAACAAGACAAACAACTTGTGTTCAACAGAATTTCACCATTTAAATCATATCGTGCACGTAGAGTATGGCAGGCACTCAGCATTAGACGTCAACTGACCATATGGCACTGTATCATGTTTACTTCATTAGATTTAATGCAAAAAAGTGAGCCTCTGTGTAATTAAAACAGATGCAGCATTGTTTGACAGGAAAAGAAGAAGAGCTGGGCTTACCCTAACAAACGAAGGAGCGCAATCCTCTGTCCTGGACCCAAAATATCCAGCTCAAGTCTTATTTACGTTCTTTCTTCCTTTGCTTTCAATGCTTCTCTCTACTTGGAGCTTCCTGGTGCTTTCTCCTCCTCGGGTAAAATGCCCTGTTTGAGGGGGAAGGGAAGAGAGGAAAAGTGTTTCGCTCAGTGATTCAGAAGCATGGTGTAAACGCCAGCCTTCTCTTTCTGACAACCAGCGTTAATTGCAGATCAGACTCGCCCACACACTCCAGACTCTCTCTATTCACTCTCTCCTGGAAGGAGCTGAGAGCAGGCTGTGAGATTGGAGTGCTATGAACAGCACAGTGGGAGATGCTCTAACCCCCACCCTGCGCAACACCAATCACCACCTCTGGAGCTCGGCTTCACCACGGCTGACTTTATTTCACAAGAACAGCACAGGCATGGACAGATGCCCATGGGACGACGCACACTGAAAGAGAGTGCATCATATAGCATACACTATAAATCTGTTGCGTTATACAGCAAGCCTACGGTAGAAATATTAAGAAGCGGGCCTGAGAAAACTTACAGCCACAGTGCACTCAGAGCTTAACCCAAAAGATGCAAGAAGTCACATGTCTGTTAGAATGATGATTAAGGAGGCTAACTTGGAAATCTTATTAGATACTCATTGCATCAACTAGATTAGCAGTGACTAGGGTCAAAGACAAGTGAATGATTTCAACGAAATTAATGTATGAGATTAAAAATAAACATAGCAGAAATAGCAGCACCATGTACATAAAAACAACATTATATTGTAAGTATCTAGTAATAAAGAAACCATACATAAATAAAAGACACCTTATTAACAGAATACAGCACAATACCAATTTCAAGCGTGATGCTGTGCTTTATCGGATTTGAAGAGAGGGGCATGTTGGGTGAACAGTATTCAGAATATTAAAAGAATTCCTTCGCTGACTAATTCATTGTCAGTGTGTAAACAGAAAGCTATTGAGTTTCAGTGTGATGTTTTCAGTGCTGACTCTGCACCCATGTTTAGTTTGGGCTTATTAAACTATAATGAAGTCGCACAGAAAGCCAGATGCCATTATACACTTGACTGGGATATTAATTCTTTACAATGTACCTCAGATGAAAATGAGGGCAGCAAAACAAATTTAATTAAAACATACTTTAACGTGGTTCGCAACAAAATGACTTCAATGTGTGTGCTATGAGCACAGTTTATGAACCAATATTTCAATCAGAGTGCACAGAGATCAAACAACCAAAAAGAACTAATTCTGACACCAAGTAGGATTAAATCCCTGTCCTTCACAAATACATACTTCATAGTCACTACTGATATTCTATAAAACTCCAACTTTATATTAACTCTCTGTTCTTACATTAAAAAATGGTTTGGTACAACGTTGTTATTGTATTGATGTTGTACTGTAAAACACTTGTGCTGCTATAAAGTGCAATATGTGTTATACAAATTTGAGGTATGGTTCAAGTAAAGTAAACAGCGTAATTACAGATTTTATAATTATAGAATAATTACAGGAATTATTTACAGATGTAATTACATGTGGGTACTTTTCGTATACAAGTAACATAAGTAACATATATCAAACATGCCAAAGTATCATGCTTAATTTAAATGCGTGTAGTAGTTTAAGACATTTCAAATAAAATGGGGCTAAAGCTTTTTTTTTTAATTTTAAGCCTATATATTTCTTTCTTATTTTGAAATCAAGCAAACACTAAATAAGCACGCATGTGCAATATCTTGTTTTGATTGTTTTTTAACTTCATTTCCTATCATCTCTCTGTGCAGCTTGAAATATTGAACTAATCAATGAATCTGCGGTGTGCTGGGCCCTGACTACTGGTTGTAAGCCTGTTAAAAGCCGAACATTCAGCGGGACATACAAACATTCTTCCTGAGGTCATTTTCATGATGATGTACCGTGACCTGATTGCCTGCCTCGTGTGGCTCGTAATTACAATGCTTGTCAGACACAAGCAATGAGCAACCCTATTATGAACACAGCCTTATTTAGCCTTTGACATTCGGACAACAGGTCGAGCCGTTGTGGCTTACTTAAGTATTGGTTTTATAAATGTTTTATCTTTAACTATTTTAATAGTTAAATGTGTATAACTGACCTCCCTAAAACATACAGCCAAGGTCAAAATGACATGCCATCTTGTAATGTTGCGTTTATGGCAAGTCTAAGGCACCATAACGATAACTAAATGGCGGGCTACAGGGCCATTAACAGAGGCATGTGTAATCTTACAAGCACAAGTACTATACTCTCTGCCTCTGGATGATTAGGCTGTTCCTTCCCTGTGCATGTCAAAGTCAGCAGCTCTTACAGAAAGGGAAAAAAAAGTATTTACAATGAATTCTTGTTGAACATAAAGGTAAAGCATTTAAAGTACTATATCTTTTTTTATTATTTAAGCTTCTTTTATAGGTTGTCTCCATAGTCTCAAAAAAATAAAAAAGTTTATCAAGGTGCTGAGACAAATACCAAACTATAAAATGTATATATAAATATATATTTTAACTAATAACATAGATTTAATTTAATATCTTTAATGCAGCATTGACCTTGCACAATCATGTACCACACAAAAGCTGGACCTAGTTTGTAACAAGACCTTGTGACTTCAAGAATAACATTAAATCACAACTGAAATTAAAATCCTATAATAACAAAATTGATGTCATCAATTTACACTTGTCTTGGTTTATTTACTAACATACAGTATGGGAGACTCCAATAAACCCCGCGAAGCTTCACCAATGTGACACTTCGTGTTGTTACTGGTGTCGGATAATAAAAGCTCTGCAAGAGACCAGCCCCATCTAGACTTCACTGAGAAAACTATCAGCATTCACTTCCAAATTTCTCGAAATTCAGCCTAATAAAAAATCAATAACTTTTCCTATTATTCATAAAGCGGCCGAGCGTGCTTTGGACGGCTGCGGAGGTAAAATCCTAACCATGTTGACTGGGCATGTTTCAATGCGTCTTAAAATGTAAAACATTTACTAATCTCTAATTACAGTGTCCGAAGTACAATTAATTAGTATATCTAATTATATCTAATAATTATACTATTAATTAGTATAAAGTATATCTCTGCTATTCTGGATGTTTTAAATAACCAAAAAGCAAGACAGAATGCAATAAATAAACGTCTTGCAAGTTCAAGCAGTCTTCATAGACAATACAAAGTACAGCAATATTATGTCACACAGGTCCTGAAGTAGATCTCACTCTGTTCTTAAGTTCTCTTCAACCATATTCAGAAGCGAAAGCTTAACTGTTCGTAATTCTCACATATTCTAACTTTACATTAAATATCTGCTGGCTTTCCTGATTAATATCAGTCGTTTTCAATCACCCCTCCATAAATATTTAACACCGCCCGGAAAATAATGATGCGAGACGAGAGCGCAACATTTGCGAAGTGTCAAAGTGGACTGAACCCAAAACCACGCACGAGCTCTTCTTCACAGAGAACTGCGATCACGAAAACATTGTTTTCCTTCAGCCTGGAGCTCGCGACTCGGCACCAAACACATCCAAACGTGAGACACACATGTGGTAAACATGTTTAGCTTCCCAAACGAACTGTAACGCGTTTAATTTGCGCTCATCCAGTCTCACTCCACGACTCACTCCTCTCTCTCCGACTACGCTGCTATGTAACATTGTTGCTATTTTTGCGACTCACCTTTTTTTCTTCGCGGTCCCCCTCGCTGTATATAGATACTGTGTATCAGTGACTCCCGTGGATACACTGTGACATAAATGTATTTTCAGTCACATTGACACACGGCTTCTATTTTCGGGAGCTGAGCTGACAAACTCAGAAGAAGCAGCAGTCGCTCTTGTCACAACATAAGCTCCTCCCCCAGGATGACGATCACTAGACGGAGACAACCTCCTGCGGCAAGCTCTTTTAACATAAATCTATCGACACATTACATTACTGTTACTTGTTTTTTTTTTACAAAATTAAAAAACTACTAGGTTAATTATTTAGTTCAGTAGTAACTGTTCCCAGTAACTATACCAGGTTAGGTTACTAGAATAGCTCTTACTAGTAGGCTACTTTTTTTTAGAAGACATAATATGTAATGTTTGTATTATTAATGGCTGGAAAAAAAAAATCTTTCTGAAAGTGATTCCAACGATACTGTTTCTCTATGCCTTCACCGTTATTGCAGTGCTGTAAACTCTGCTATTCTTTCATATTAAGAATGATTTTAGGAACTACATATTGTTATCTTCCTTACCCAAAAATATTAGCATTTACATTAGTTAACAACATTTATTGTGATCTTGAAATTATATTTAAAGGAAAATAAAATTTCACTCCTGAGGGGCCCTGGTAATTTAGTCCCACTTTTCACCCAACTACGATGCCCCTGGGCCAATTAGTGTCTAATAAATACTAATGTCTATTTTGATTGCTATTAGCAAAACTAGTAGGCTTAACTATTGCAGTAACTAAGACATACTAGTCTATTAAATAGTTAGCCTACAACTAAAACTAGGAAAGCTACCACCAAAAAATTTAAAACAAAGGCTACCAGTGCACAGTCATTATGTAAACTGTATTCAAAGAGGGGATAGTGGCTAGTAGCCTACAAATATAAAATATGTGGTGGTTATTGGATTACTTCGTAGTTATTGTCGACATATTACAATTAAACTGATTCTAATATGTAGTCTTGAGAAAAAATTGCTACTGGGGCTTGCCATAAAACGCCGCCTCCTCAACCTCCACCTCCTACTCTACTCGTGCCTCATCTTCAGTTTAAAAACAAATATTAAAAGCTCAAGAACTGCGACTTATACATGATGAAAACAACATGAAAGAACTTATATGTTTTTGTCAAAGGTAAAAAGCGTCAAACCAAGTGAGCGCGCGAAATGGAGTGAGAAAGGAAACGGCTCCCTAAGCGCCACACCATGACATCACCATGTTAAACAGTTTGAGAAAGCGAGGAAACAACGCGACAAGCCAACTATATATGCATGTCATCGAATCGAGGAAGTGACAGGCACTGTCGCGCGAAAAGTTAACAAAGACGTCACTGTTGAGTAAAATCTTTCCCAGCAACGATTACTGGCTACCTGCTGAAACCCCGTTGCCTCCATAGCAATTCTAATATTTATTATGCTTGTTAGACAAGCACTAGCTTAGATACGATTGACGTAAGTTCTATAAAACAACAGTAACAATAGGGTCAGTGCTTTTGAAGTGACACGTTTCTCATCCAATCGAATCCCTCAGCGGCTTGTCAATGACCAATCAGAGAAAAGAGGTTGGCTGCGTTATACGTTGCATGTGGCAGTGTCACGTGTAGTTGTAGGATCTGTGGAAGAGGTGTGGTACTCAACATGAGTTGTTTTTTTGCTGGGACTTAAAGGGAATTTGTATCAGCACCGTTTTACCACATGTGAAATGGGACACGCAGGAGATCAAAGGAATTACAATGTGTTAAAACAATAGAAAACGGTTATACAGAGACCAGTAGACCTTAATAAAACAAATCAGACTCTGAGGCCTTTATAAGTGTTTTACATTTGAATATTGCATTTGCAAAAACCTAACTGTTTTTTTTTTTACAACTCTCAAAATTTTTTTCGTTATGCGTTCTAATTTATCTCAATCAAACTGCAGTTATTTCGACTAGGCTAAAAAATAATAAAAAAATAACAAAAACAATAAAAAGTGATCATTTAAAAACATGATTTTCGAAAATTTAAAAAATGTATATATTTGTTTTTGCTAATGAACTTTTTATTTATAAAATTAAGTTTAACTTGTTCAACAATGACTTCAATATCCAGTGTTTTAATCCCTTTCAAATTGCACCTGGACATAAATCTTAAAGGTAAATATGAGCAATCATACTGTAGTCTGCATGGATGCACTTTGTATTTCATCTTAAGAACATATCTTAACTTTTTTGCATTTTGGCTATATTTACTGACATTTTAACAGAATTTTAGATAACGTATCATATTTTTTCCTTGCTGATCCTTCTTTACAAGGTCTGAATATGTAATATTTTTTAAATTATATCAGCTTCTTAAGACAATGACATAAACTATAAAGATATAGCCATAGAATCCAGAGCTAAATCACATAATCCCTAAAAATAGCGATGGATTTTGATAAAATCCCTGATTATTTGCCCTCTGTGACTTCACATTTTTTCACATTCTATTTGAAGCTTTGTAAAGCTGAAGCTGTACATAAAAATAGTCCCATCAGGGCAAGGCACATACTCCGGATCCCCTGTGCAAACACCCATTGGCACCAGAACCCTAACAAACCACACTGAACACTCAGCCACCTGTGGTCTAGAGATTAGCGAGAAAGAAACACAATTTGATCTTCTTGCATCAAATTTAGTGTTTAATCAGCTGTAACTGAAAATACTGTAGATAATACCCAGTAAGCAGATTGAATGTAAGGTTTATGAAATTAAAAAATATATTTTTTTAAATTTACAGAAAAAAACTGAGCTCTTAAATGATATTTCTTTAAATAATATAATGAAATGTGGTGCACATATAGCTGTAAATAACGGAGATATTACTATATATGTATGTATATATATATACTTCAATATTGAACCAAATGTAGCAGATTCCTTTAAAAGATCTTCCTTCAAAATCGGTTTCCTTTATTTAGTTTAAATTTTTATTTCAGCAAAATGAAAGTGGTGCAATCCTGCAAAAAACTTGCAATGTTCCGCTTTGATGATTTCCAGTGTAATTATTTATGATGAAGAAAACAGAAAATATGAATGAAACAAAACACAAAAAGTTAAAATATGGACATTATGATTATGTCCATCGTTATTCCATCATTCTATTATTAGCAGTCATGTCATGTGTTAATATTTAGTATACAATGCATCTTCCCCCATTGGCCCTCCCCATCATGGCTGTGTGTCTCACCTGTTTCTTGCGATGTTCGATTACCTTCACAGAACCTGCTGGTAAGGCCTTCCTCACGTGTCTTTCTCAGGTGTGCCACTCTTACTTTCTTAATTTCCCTTGTATTACTTGATTTCTCTTCCTCGTTTTCTGTGTCTCTCTCTGCCTGCTCTGACTTTCTCTCTTTCGCTTTCTATCTCCCTCGCGTTCCTCAAAGCCAGACCAGCTGGCTCTGGACGGCTTTCTTCTTGCCCCTGTGAGGCCTGACTTCACACTCTCGTCCCTGGGTCTTTCTGCCGGAAGGGAGCTGGGCGATAGAAGTTTGAAGGGTAGGATCCCAGACGGACGCTGACATGCTGGGCATGCGTGTATGTGACAGGGCTTGGCTCAGGGGAGTGGTGGACCAGCCGCAGCTGTCACTCACCAATACTGATGGTGTTAGATGTGTTTTGTATTGTTATTATTATTATTAATAAAAGTGAAAAATTGTGCTGATCGGAGAACAACAATGCCTGACTGTTCCCAAGATACGGAAGAAAGCAGGAAAGAATTCCCAGTAGGTTCGCTTTCTCATAATAAAGATTTGCCAGTGCCGGCAACAATATTTCAAAGTGTCATATTTTTTTGCCAGTAGAAGTCATCAAAATGTGAACCGCCAACATTTGAGCGAAATTTCAATAGTATATTGCCATGAAGTTTTGGTTGAACAGAGTAGTGAAAAATAAGCCAGCTGAAGCTTTTATTTTTCCCTGCCAGCCCAAGTTAAAGTTTTGTATTGATAGGTCATAAAGACCCAGTGAATTGCAGTGGGGTTTATAAAACATACTCAAATAGAAGACAGCTGACATTTTCAGCATTGTACCAGACCACAAATAGCTCCAGATTGCTTAGATACTACGCCACCAATTAAATAAAGGATCTTATAATATCACTCATATAACAGACTATTAGAGCCATAGTCAAGTTAGAGATTCTGTCTGAACTTTTCTTTTGAAGAACAACAGGCTCATTGGACTCATAAACATACTGAAGGTCATTGTTTTGACAGCAGATTCTTCGTTAATACATCATTACAATTAGAACCGGCCAGAACTAAACTAGCCAAACTTTTAAATATCCTTATCTATAACATTATCTAAAAATACTAAAGACAATACAATATTAATATATTATTCAAAAGAGCATCTTGATACACTTGTGAATGCACTAGGTATAATCTAGGTTAATGTTAAATTCTAAAGTAATACATTTTAGCATTTTTTAAGTACTAAATGAACATTAGCTATTAGAAATTAACATGTGAATAATAAAAAATAGTATTAAACATAGACAAATAAATGCTGCAAAAAACACCTTTACTAATGGTGTGAACTGAACCTTATAGTGAAGTGTTAACAATAACGGCATTCTTCACACATTTTTTAAAAACTTCTCCATCTACACACTTGTTGAAAGGTTTAGCAGACAGAGCCTAAAGGTAGTATTGGAACTGGAATAGCGCAAATGTACATCAGTATGTCTCTGTGCAGACTGAGTCTGTGCATTAGATAACTTTGCAGAGGCTCTAAAAATACCCTGTGTCTCACAGTCTGCCTCTGTTCTCTCATTACCGCACGTAATTAACACTGAGCATGCCCTGCCAGAACTGAGTAGCGCAGCACCGCACACAACTGTCACATACTCATGCATCTATGTAACATATCTAATCAAAACCTCGGAAGTTTTCACCAACTACTTTATCTCCTTTTGTTCCCTCTGAAGTAACTAATATCTGAGCTTGTAATTATACACCTGACACTCTCGCAACTTTTATTTTCCAATTTTTACCTGTAGTTGGATACATTTTTTGAATGTGGTTGGATAGCATATACTTCAGATCGTCTTGGTTTCAATGGCTCACAGACAGCTGCTTCCAGAGACAATACAAGCCCTTTAATTTTCTCACCATTTGTTGAAGTTACTGTACAGCACCATTTATAAGAGAGAGAGAGAGAGAGACATTTTGTACGAGCCGTAGCGAGTTCATTAAAAATTGAGCAAGGTCAGAAATGAAACCATTGCTCCCATTTTTCATTCAGTCCTTAATATCAAGAATCGTTTAATTAATCTCGCAAAATGGCCTCAAATTAATTTTCTGTGACACATAGCTGTCGGATAATGTGACTAGAGATCTACTTGATAAACAAGATTGAAACTGAGGAGCATCGACAGAAATGATCTCTTATTAAACTAAGCAGAGATTTTTATCTCGGTTTTTGTGTGTGTGTGTGTGTGTGTAAAAAGTGCAACAAGTTTAAACTGTTCATGTACAGCTTTTATGCGATACAACTGACCAAATAATTATATTTCCACATACACGCTTTCAGGTTCCCCAAACCACTTGTTTGTTATTTTCAGACCCTATCTAATCTCCAATATACAATGTGTGATAAATCATTCATGTTTGCCTTGAGCCTTCGTGATAATGTTTTGGCCTGATGGCCTCTGCTTGTATTCAAGTGCCCTCTATCTAATGCAGCCTGTTATCAAGCAAAATATTGAACACCTTTCTCTAAAAAAGAAAAACAAAAAGTGTAATAGGAACAATCAATATCCTTGTGCACTTTACAGTACCTTAAGTTAGGACAGTAAGGTAGACACCATAAAAAGCATTTGATCAATACGGCCAAACACAGAACTAAAACACAGAAGCTTTTAACACTTCACAAAGACCTTGTACTGAAATCATTAACACACAACCAAAGAGTTTCCAGAGAAGATGTTCATCGAACACTTGATACAAGCACTGTACATCCCTTACCGCTCAACCTCACTGCAAAACTGTGATGGCATAGGCCTACTAGGAATAGATACTTCCATATGGGCAGTTTAACCAATAAGAAATTATTCATAAGCTAAAACCTTATACATTTTATGTGACCAACATCCTGCCGAGATAACCAATAGAAGACTTTGTGTTAAATTACACTGCCACAAGACAATATTAGTGTAAATCTGGATAGTTAGCAGCAATTATTCATCTGAAAATGTTGTAATATGGTCTGCTCAACTGGAAACCACTGAAATGTTCTTTTCTGTAATAGTTGATCATGTTAATACAGTTGTGCTATTTAAAGCACAAACATGCATCAAGATTTTGGCCGCAAAATACGTTTAAACACTCCTCTAACTATTAAACTCTGAGCACAAACGAAACCAAAGTTTCTGTTTGCTTTACTCCTGAAGCATCCCAACAGGCTCATGCTGATTCACGTCTAAAGGTTGTGTAAAATGCAGAAAGGCAGATCCCCAGGGGAAACTCCCATTTGATTTTCACTGCTCTTATAACCTGACTATAATCACTGTGGCTTTGTCTGCAAAAGGAAAGATCTGTGGTTTCACTTGTCTACATTCCAGATGTTAAACCCAGAAGTAATACATCAAATAACCACGCTGAAAAGCATAAAGCTCCAGCCACACTTTCCCAAAGACAATACATCAGCAAACATTACACGGTCTGCGATTTGAGATGATGTAAAAGAGATCATTCTTGTGTTACATATCACAACACTGTCTTAAAAAACAATTCTTTACGTTTTGCTACTCCTTGGAGCTGAATGTGCATAATGCTGCAGAATATAAATTGTAATAAGCTCATAAAGCGAGTTTGCATTTGTCTTTTTTTCCTTGTTTTAGGATTAAAGAGGTAAGCTTTTGTTTTATTAACCTTCTTCATTTAAAACAGCCAGTTGCAATCAGGCAATTTGACTCATACCACAGAACATTCATCTCATTGCCAGCCTAATCCATGAAAAAGACTTATGTATTCATGTCTTACAAATGTGCTTGAGTAAAATCCTTTGGCAAGAGCCAGGCGGCAGAAGAAAGAGCTCTCTGTGCTGTAATAAGCCCTTGAAATTAACCAGCCTCGTAAATGCTTTGTCTCTTGCGCTCAACGAGCATCCCTACACCAAACGCGAAGTTTAGCGATTGTCCTCCCTCCCCGTTCCCATCCGTATTATTTTTCCTCCTCCGAGACAGACAGAAGGTGCTAGGGACATGTTGTTGTGCATCTCACACAGGTAATAAATTTGTGTGTCAGGCCTGCGCGTCACAGATTAAGCGTGTGTTTTGTTTGGGAATGATTTATGAGAGTGATGTCAGTGATGCACTTGGCAGTGAGGAGCTGAGCTTCTGATGATGGTGCGGCAGTAGCAGGTGGGGTGGGGTGGAGAAAGGGGAGGGGAGCGAAATGTCGGATTTGTATTAAAGGAAGACTGATCTGTAGGTTCTCGGAGGATGCCTGCTGTAGCGCATACCTGTGCCATTAATCACGCCGAAGCCTCCGGGCCCTGTGCGCATGTGAGCCGCCCCGGCCTGTGCTGCACCTCCTCCAACCTTTTTTCCACAGGCTTGTTCTACGTGTTGCCTGGAAACTGCAACAAAGTCTTCGGTCTGGTCTCGCCCTCTTTGGGTGTTTGGGAGCCCTTTACTGCTCCCTCAGGATAGGGAGGCTCACTACGGTTAGTATATACTCTTCGCACATCAGGTTTGTGAGAATAACAGACGTGAGGTAAGGACTTTCTCCCTCGAGGTTTCCTCGTATTATGGGCGACCAGCGGCGTTCTGCCAGTATTCGTCACTCTGCGCAAATAAATGGGAGAGTAAATTAGGCCTGAGAAGTTAATCAGCCGTGATTCAATCCAATCATTTCAGCCTCTTAAATTCATATTTCAAGCTGGTCGAAAGACAGAGACACATCTTCCTCTAACCTCACTATGAAAGCGGTGCAATTTCTCATCTTTTCAGAACTAGGTATAGCATATTGTAAACTCAATAAGCTTGCGTTGGTTGGTATCCAGTGGCACTTTTATTTCAAAACTGGTTAGTTTTTTAGACTAGAGTGGCTTGAGAAGCTCTATTGTGTTCTTTTCTGAGACTGCAGAACTGGATGGCTGTCCTTGAGGCTGACATTGTTCGAGGACCCACAAAGGAGGCCAACGTCATATGACTAGATATGAGCATGCTTTTTATATAATGAATGGTATGTGTTTTAAAACACCCAACACTTACCATTCAAGCTTGCGTATAACTTTAATTCATTCATGTGTAAAATCCAATTTAATGCTAATTAAGCACTCAAACACCCAAGCTTTAATGCTAAGTCATTCTGAGGTCAAGTTAACTTTTTCCCCCCCTCTATCATTTGTTTTACTGTATATGTTGTGCCGACAATCCTTTATTGTAATTTCTGTTATGCAAAATTTAGTTTCTGTTGAAGATTTGGAGGCACGAATCAAGAAATGAACATTCGAAAACATGGAGCCACAAAAAGCCATTTCGAGAACCATGTTTCATGCTAAATATCCCTAGGAATTTTAATTTTTAAGCCTTTTAAGGGCATAATGGGTAAATTTCTTTTGCATTAGATCCCAACAAAGGAAGGTTGCTGAACACTTCCATGGAAACTATTGGAGGAATGCTGTGAAGAGCAGATGACTGTCTGATCTGACTAGATTATGGAGTAATATGATTTTCACTTGATGTTGGTTACAGTATTGTATTGCTATGCATGTAGCACGGCTTAAAGATGAAAATGAATGGTGAATAATATATGGAATTATCTACCAGTACATATATTGGTTACACTTTATTTAGATGGTCTACTTTAGACATTTTACCAGTTATAAGTAACTTTGTAACTTCTAACTCTCCGAGTAGACTGTTAGGGTAGATTTAGGGTTGGTAGAATAAGTTAACATATACTTGCAAAGTATCTTATAGTCAGTATGTTGTGAACCCATCACAATAGTGATATGAAGACTAGTAATATTTGACTACTAGTTGAAATGTTACTTACAGTGGACTATTGAAATGAAGTGCTACCCATTTATTGTTTGTTTCTCTTTTAAGCCATAATTCATTGACTAATATAGTACATATATTTATGACAACAACAAAAAATACTGCATATTTGCTTGTAAATATTTTAAATCATATTCTCCTGTGAAATTGCACAGAAAAAGACCCAATGATGCATCCAACAGCATACTATAAACAGCTGTTTGAATGTAAACTGCTGTGTCAGTTCGCATTTCATGCAGCTCTGGCATTTCAAAAGATCCCTGTAATATATTCAGATGAAACATGTCAGTTTATGGCTGAACGGAGCATAATGGTTACAATTTTTGTAAATGTTATTTCTGGGTTCTAAAAAGATACTGTGCAGTGGATTATATTAATGAGCACAAAGTACAGATCTCGAAGTCTTATATTCTTCCTGACTTTACATGTTACATACAATCATTTCTTTATAATTGAAAAGGAGATTATTTAACGCTAGTGTGTGCCATAAAACCCTCACAGTGAACCTTGAAACATCTAAGGTTACCAAGGTCTAGATGAATTGTACCTCCATGCTCTTGTTCTTTTTTGTCCTCCGGTGAGGACAGGATCTTCACGGACTCTCCGATAGCAGACCCTTGAGCAGGAAATAAATGAATATAGATAGGTAAAATGAATATGAGCAGGAAGGAAGCCTGTGACAATGGTAGGAAACTAATTTTCTACCTAGGTGAAAGCTTGAAAAGCCTCCTTAAATGTGCCTCTTTTGCTACAGAGCAGACCCTGCGGCAGCAGCTCAAAGCCTTTAAAACATTTCTTACAGATGTTTTTAGTACGGCACGGTGTAAATAAATCATTTAATGCAAGGAAAATTGTCATAACATCAAGACTGGACGAATAACCATCTGTCTAAACAAGACCTTAGAACACAAAGCCACTCTTTCTCTAAGGAGGGTCAGATATATGTAGTACATAATCGCATGCACTGTTGAACATTTACTTCATTTAATATACCATTGCGGTTTGTTTGTCGAAACATCCCAAGCAAACAGATTTAATGTGTGCATGGGTAAATATTTGCAGCGCTATATCAAACTCGGAAGCTAAATTAGGACTATCACAGAGGGCAAGTGGGGTCTTGAGTTAGCCGCCAGGGTTGTTTGGCTGACCGCGTTTCTGCATTAAGACGGGCCTATTAGCGAGACTCGCATACACAATTACAGCCTTATGAGTTGTTTTCTTAATTTCTGTGACATCTCTGTAACTTTCGAGCGCTGCATGCAAGCCTTTGTAAATTGTCCACCCCATCTTGCATGCCCCCAACTGATTTTGAAATTGCGCAAATGTGCTTTGGTAGATGAAAACGGGCTTAAATGTCTGAGAAAAAAATAAAACTGTTGAGTCTAAAGCTCAACAAGCTTATGACACAAGTGTTGAGAATGGATTGTGCTCCCTCTCTTGCTCTCTGTAATGAGGAGAGCAGAACTCTACACCGATAAGGCAAACAGGATTGCCACAGAGAGACAGGGGCCGAGGTCTCCACAGCAATAACTACAATAACGTACGGTATCAAACAATGTCATGGCTTGATGTGATTCACTACTGCAATAGAAAAGGTCTGTTACGGAGCTAAATATTCATAGTTATTTTTAACAAAGAAGAAATTTCTAATCTCCCCATGGAAAATGTTTGCTGTTATTGCTTCTTTTTACTTCAGACCGCACAGGTAATAACACTAATATAGCCTGTTTTTGCTAAATAATGTGTGGTCGTAAATTGTGAGGAAGATAAAGAGGCAACAAGAATTTTTTTTTATAATTTATTAACAATTATTAAATAAATTATTTAATGTATATTGAAAATATACTAAATAACGTTGCGTGATTACAATATAATGAATAATTTAAAAAAAATTATTTGCTGCTTTTATATTGAAAATGTGAAAATATATTTTATTCTATATCTGCTTTTAAATATGTTACCTGAGCAATAAAATAGGAACAGTATGTGCAATAAGTATTGTAGAAAAAAAGTATATATATATATAAAAGTCAAATCACATTTCCACCCACCATGACATCCAGTTGTCAAAAAAATAAAAAAATAAAAAGAAATTAAATTTGTGTTTCAATGCAGTACAAGCATGTTTCAGTATATAAACTATTCACTCTAAAGACAAATAGTTCTAAACAGCAGAAACCATAAAGAACCATGCTTTGAAAATGCTATAGGACTTTAATGGTGTTATAAATAATCTTTTTAATGATGGTCTGTTTTAATTAATAATATTAATATATATTTATACCATAATTATTAGCATTGTTTATATTATTTGTATATATTATTTATTAATATTGTTTTTACCAATCTATCTGCCTGGTATTACAATATAGCACCTATTATTGTTTTACATTAAAAACAACATCAACAACATGTGTCAATTCGTTTTTTTAATGATGTGACAGTTCCATAACAACAATTATTAGCAGAATACATCAATAAATGACAGCTGACACTGAGCATAATTAAATAATGCCTGTTATAAAATAAATAAGTCCATCACTACTAAATGTACATGTATTTTGGTTTTTATTATGTGGGAGTTTCTCTAATGTTCCACTTTTATGTTAGGTGGCTTTATATTGTGCATTTAAATTAGTAATTTGGTCAAATGCACTTATTGTGCATCTTATTTTTTAACATTGTACTTACAGTAAATTTTACCAAAAAAATAAAAATAAGCTGCTTGTAATTACACCTGTAATTAATTTCTGCAATTATAGTTATAATTACACTGTTAACTCATCCCTTCTACCTTAACCCACCCTTAAACTTACCCATACCACCAACACTCTCACTATAGTCTCACTATCAATTCGTACGAGGTTTCAAATTCATGCTAATTCTGTACTAATTTTGTAAAATTTTTCTAAAACCCTGTGACGGGTTGGTTTAGGGGTGGGGTTATGTTTAGGTCATTTGTACAAATTCATACGAATTGGCAACTGGTAATATACATACGATTTAGAAGAAGTGAGGTCATACGAATATGTACGAATTGCCATGAGATCAGGTTGATACCACCAAACATGTCCCTAACCTCACCCATATCCCACCTCAATAGCACCAGAAGTGTTTTGCAATACAGTATGACCACAATAGTTTTGATGCAAGTACATAGTAGTTAAGGCCACCTAATATAAAGTGGGACTGTATTATTTAATATAGCACATTCCATGCCCTGTATATTCCCATGTATTATAGTTTCATAAGGGAAAGGAAAGCACTGTCAACAAAACACTGTCATACGCACATGTGAACCACTTCAAACTACAACCAACTTCAGGTTATTCCTGTAAGCTGGGAATTCCCACGGTAGCTCATGCTCTTGACCTCATATCTATTGTGTTTGTAAGTGCGTGTGACGTTTTGAGCAGGTCTGACGGGCTGGCCTGCCATTGTTTTGTAAGATCAGACTCAATGAGGTCACACTGTTGTCGTGTATCCCTTACATCTGTAAGTACAAAAGCAGGGACATATTTTAGTCTGCGTACTGTATGTGCGAGTGCATGATACAGAATGCTTTGTCAGGCAGAAAGTGTCATAGTGCATATGGGGTTTCTGAGTAATTTATGAGTGACAAAAAAAGAACTGGTATATGCTACACGTTTATGCCTGCAGTAACAGATGTCTAAATTTAGTCATTTAAATTGAATTGTACCTTCTGCAGAACATTTGCTTTAAGCTGCTCCATTTATAATAGTCTTTATGATTGTACTTGTCAGACTTTTTGAATATTATCCCAACTATAAGCCATGTCACACTAAGATCTCAGTTGTCATTAATGTCAGTTAAGACTCATTAAAAACAGACACACACAAGAAGACTCACCCTGATTTTTCCATCATCAGTCTGTGACATGTTTAATGATGGCGAGCTGCATTTACGTGTGGAATTTAAATGGTGGCTGGCAAAACAAAACAAAATCTCTAGCATTAATAGTGCTCAACATTTTGCACGAATTGTGTCATCAGGTTTTGCGCTCCTATTGGTTTTTGATTTGGCAGTAATGGTACGAGAAACCACACTATAGGATTTTCCTCAAAACCTCTGACATTGGCAGAATTTATGAATGATGAAAATTGATAGCAATTAATTGGCTGTGGCTGAACATGTCATTAGCAATAAAAGCTACAGGTTTTGGAAATCATCACTCACTTTGCATCTTTAATTTAAAACCATTGTTTTCTTAATGTTTTAAACATGTTTTCATTTTTGTATCTTACACTTGTTGGAATTTATTCAATTTATTACGTATATATATTTTCTTTTATATATATTATATTTTTATTTTATATATTTTTTTTAGCTATTTTAGTAGGTTATATCTAGTCTAATTAAAGAAATGTGTTTCATTTTATTTTGTTAATTTTAAACATTTATTAAAAATAATAAAAATATTTATTGTAGTATTTCATTTCAGTCAACATTTCATTCCAATGAAAGAATTAGTAATAATTATTTATTATTATTGTTTAACTATGTTAGTTTTAGTTAACTTATCTAAACAAGATTTATTATGGTTACACTTACATGTTAAACAACTAAACCATGTTTTTGCTGCAGTTCTTGTTTATTTTTTACATTACAATTTAAATATTTTAGTGTGTTTGTTGATATGTGCTAGTAACTAGATAAATATTTACAATTTTATAAAAAAAAATATATATATACACATACTTTTTTATATACATACTTTGTTTTACATATAAAACAAATAAACGAATACTTAAAAGCATGTTATTAACAGGTTTTATTCAAGTCTATTATAGAGTAAACAATCCAATTACACACACAAAACTATATTTCTTCCAGGCAACAGTTGTATAGTTTTGCTTTTTATAATGTGTGTGTCGGTATGTATAGTTGGACAGAATACCATATTAACACAATTAAGAGACTGTTTCTAGGTCAGCTGTGCTATACCTTTTACAATCCAAGGTGATATGAGGGTGAACTGGAAAGAGTGGCATACTATCCAGTATCTGGGCAGAGGAGTTCAACAATTGCTGCCAGCTGTCCTTCTGCCGAAAGTGCTGCCAATATCTATCTGTGGATAAATGACTGGAGAATAGCAGCACAGGGCTTTTGGCTGCACGGAGCATGGAGAAAAACTACAAGCCCACACAAGACCACCACTCACCTTTGGGAGCACACCAATCTCAGCTGCAATTGTGTAACGTCTCAATTTGCAGATGTCGGATTCAGAGAAAGCGAGAAATATATAGTTAAACCAGTCTGCGCACTTCAAAGAAAAAAGCCAAAGTGGGGACGGCTGAACTCGAATTTTAAAGAGCAATATTCCCTCTTTTATCTCCCTCAAACACAGATGATTAAAGATTCAATGCAGCAAGTAGACTAATGACTCCATAGGGTGTGTGAGGCAAACTTGGGAGAAAAGACGGGAGAAGAGGAAGAGGCCTCTGGAGAATTCTTCACCACAGAGGAATACGCTTTAAAATATACAAATTTATTCATCTGAGAGTCTGCCGAGGTTCTGTGGCTTCAGGTAGCACGTGGGAGAGAGAGCGAGTGTGAGAGAGGAAGAACTAACAAGCTCTTTTCACACCTCTTGAGTCAATCATGCTTATAATGATTTGTTTCCTGTATGACATGCAGTCTGAGGTAAACTGAATGATTGAATACACACAAATGACTCAGCACAGGTATACAATAAGTGCAAAGGCAAGTGACAACTACACGTTAATGCTGAAATAATTTTTTTTCAATGATAAAATATTTTCTTCTATCTCACCTGGCGAGCAGAGACGACCAAGTAAGCTATTCGTAGACTTACTTACCTGAAAAGTATTAGCATTTTGGCTCTGTGGTTCCATTAAAACATCGCTCTTTGTTTGAGCTTCCTGAGCAGCCGGACATTGCAACATTGAATTAACCAATAGAGTGCCGCATGGATGATGCATTTTTGTAGGCCAACCCAGAAAGCATCCTCTCCTTGGATCCCTCCACAACAATCTGATAGTATTACGTATAAGCTCTGTGACCAACAAAAAAGTATGATTCTTACACATTTTGCTCATTGTGATAATCTTCATGGAAACAACGTATGAAGTCTTCACTTCAGAAGTAAAAATCTAAACGTAGGCTATAAACGACCTACACCATGACTTCAATATCACAACCATTATACTTCCAACTAGCTTGAGTTTAGCTGTTTTCTTTTTAAAGACTGTAAAAGCAAACTTAGTATGAGTTCTCCTTGGTGTGATAGTATTTGCTTTTAAAAATCACCTCAAGAGGATATAATTAAAGGGTTAATTCACCCAAAAATGAAAATTTTGTCATTTATTACTCACCCTCATGTCGTCCCTTCATTCATCTTCAGAACACAAATTAAGATATTTTTGATTGAATTAGAGAGCTATCTGACCCTCTATAGACAGCAATACAACTCAAATGATCGCAGGTCAAGAAATGTAGTAAAAATATCGGTAAAACAGTCCATGTGTGTCACGGTCAGCTGGAGGTGCCAGCTCAGGCCACTCCAGCACCCAGCAGATTATGTGTGTTTTGTGTTTATGTTGGACTCCATTCCCCAGAATGCACCTCTCCTCTACAGCTGTTTCTAGTTAGGTTTAATCATTCAATCATTATTACCTGTATAAATACCAGTCTGTGTGTCGGTCTCCTCACGGTCCATTGCACTGTCGATCTGTTTGTATTCATTCGTTTTTTCAAGTTCATGTATTTCGTGTTTCCTGGTTCTGATACTTTGTTTGGATTTATTGTTTCCGACCTCTGCTCTGTTTGGACCCCCGCCTTGTCTCGCCCTCTGGACTCTGTTCGCTATTGGTTTTGACCCACGCTTCGTTCACCATTTTTCTCTTTCTAGCTGCCTCGGATATCTTTGTTTCCTGGCCATCGACCCTGTATTATTTGACTCTGTGTTTCAATTAAAGTAGCTTGCACATGAACCCCCATGCCTCCTCGCCTCCCTGATCGTTACAGAATGGACCGTCAACGAAGGTTCAGCGACTGCTTTGATTCTCCGGAGACACAAATAGCAGCTGGAGCAGCGAACACCATTCCTGCACCGAGGTTGCCAGCGCCGCACAAAACCACCGGGTGCATAATTCACCCGTGCGGTTGCCAGGTCTGTCTGAAACCCACGCGGTTCCCAAACTGTCCGTTTTAAAGTGTGGCAAGCCGTACAAAGCTCTGTTGGTCCCAGTTTTGCAGCCAAAGAGCTGTTTCATGCCCAATCAATCCCAGTTACACAGCCAGGAGTGCTGTATGCTGCTCAGTCGTCCCGGGTTTTTCAGCTGGAGGAGCAGATGCCCATCCTCGCGGTTTCAGTTCCGTTTGCAATGGGTACCTCCATCATTTCACAGCAAGAGAGGCTGTGTGGTGTCCAGTTTGACCAGATTATGCAGCCTGAGAGGCTGCAGAAGGACCTCATTGTTCCTAGCCCAGTTTTAAAGGGTTCTAGCCCCGTAACACAGGACAAGGGGCCGTGTTCTACCCAGTCGGTACCTGTCACGCATCAGGTTGAGCTGCAGGAGGTACTCGCAGTACATAATCTGCATGACACGGGTATTACACCTGTTTTACGGTACGAGGAACCGTATTCCAAAAAGTTGGTCTGTGATTTGGGTGTTGTATGGCCGGATCCGATAGACGCGGTCTGCGATCCAGAACCAGAGTGGCCGGATCCGCCATACATGGTCTGCGATCCAGAACCAGAGTGGCCAGATCCGCCAGACGCAGTTTGCGATCCAGAACCAGACCACGTCTGTGATCCGGACCCCTGGTGGCCTGATCCACTCGCGTCAGCGGGTGAGCTGTCAGAAATCCTTGCGGTTCCCAATCTGCATCTGTCAGGTCCTAGCCCCGAATCACGGTCTGAGGATGTCCTGTCGGCCCCGATCACGGAGGATCTATCAGTGGCTGCACGAGCCTTGGGAATGTTGACCACGGTCATGGATTTCCCAGGGGTTCCGCTGATGCCTGCACAGACTCCGTGTCGGGCTGGTCAGACTACTAACCTGTTCGTGCTCTTTTATGCAGCCTGGTTTCCTGGTCCATCTCTGCCAGCTGGTCTGCGTTTGATCCTCTCAAGTGGGGGTCTCCGCTTTTTGGTCCGCCCTGGTGGGTATCTCCGCCATCTGTTCCACCCTGGTTAGCGTTCCCGCCACCTGCTCCACCCTGGTGGACATCTCCACTGCCTGCTCCGCCCAAGTGGTCGTCTCCGCCTGTCTGGACTGCCCTGGGGGGCATCTGCTCCGCCCTGGTGGACACATGCTTCGCCCTGGTGGGTGTCTCCGCTGCCTGTTTCTCCATTGTGGTCGTCTCCACCGCCTGCGCTGCCCTGGCGGGCGCTCTCGCCGTCTGCACCGCCACGGTGGGCTTTATTGCTCCCTGATCCACCCCGGTGTGTCCACGCTGCCCAAGTGGTTCTCTCCACCGTCGGATCCGCCTTGGAGAGCTAATTAACTGTTTGATTGGCTCAGGAGCGCATCATCACTGCCTGATGGGCCCAGATGGGCTTCACCTCCATCTGTGCCGCCTTGGAGGACGTTTTCCCTGTCTGGTTCGCTCAAGTGGACTTCTCCTCCATCGGCCCCCGCCCTGGCGGGTGTTCCCTCTAGCTCCTAAGTCAGGAGCGTCTGGAAGCCGTTCCTTAGAGGGGGGGCTATGTCACGGTCAGCTGGAGGTGCCAGCTCAGGCCACTGGATGGCACTCCAGCACCCAGCAGACTATGTGTGTTTTGTGTTTATGTTGGACTCCATTCCCCAGAATGCACCTCTCC
>JAUCMT010000039.1:3245393-3256751 GCA_032357475.1 Enteromius thamalakanensis
CCTGGTTCTGATACTCTGTTTGGATTTATTGTTGCTGACCTCTGCTCTGTTTGGACCCCCGCCTTGTCTCGCCCTCTAGACTCTGGACTCTGATCGTTACAATGTGACATCAATGGATCAACTTCTGTCTTGTGAAGCTAGGGGAATACTTTTTTTGAACAAAAATAACATAATTTACTCAACCATTCACTATGTCTTCTGCCGTTTTAGACAGTATCACAGCGTATCACGAGGCGTAAACAGTCACAATTTACTTACAGTACATGCGCATACTTTCACCCTGATGTAAACAAGGCTGAATACGTCAAATACATTAAAGCGTGCATATGTGCTACGTTGTGATACTCTTTAAATGACAGAAGACGTAAATCAGGGGAGAAGACGGGTTGATAAATTATATATATATATGTATTTTTTTTTTTTCTTAAGGTACTCATCACAAAACTGATGTCACTGATGTTCAACTGTTTTACTGATGTTTTTACGATTTTTCTGGACCTCTGGACCATCATTACAGTATTGCTGTCTATGGCGGGTCAGATGGCTCTCCGGTCTCATCAAAAATATCTTAATTTGTGTTCAGAAGATAAAGGTCGACTAAGGTTTTATGTGTTTGGAACAACATGAGGGTGAGTAATTAATGACTAAATTTTCATTTTTGGGTTAACTAACCCAAATGTTTTTTATGCTGTAGAATAAACTTGGTTGAACCAAGAACTCATTCAAAACAACAAAAAAACAAAGAAAACAAAATGACGTAATAGAAACTGGAAGCTCTAAACACTTCTCTCTAACTTCTCACCCTCCCCCCAAAAAATATCACCCCTGTAGCACTGCATAGATCAATGATCTAAATAAATGTAAATCTATATAAATCTAGTAGGCCTATAGATCAGTGGTACAATTTTCCACCAACTCACAATTGATCCCCGGAAAAAGAAATTTCAGGAAAAATATATATATATTTTCCCTCAATGGATTGAATAGGTAAATGTGGTAAAAGGACATAATTGTCCCCTATATATCCTCAGTGTTTCATGGTTTGCTGACCATGTCCATGGGGTCAGGCAATGATTTGAAAATGGTCATTATTTTTGCAATTCTTTTTGGAGGTGCTAATGGCACAATGCTTACAACACTTGAACAAAGTGTATCACACAAAAATACAAGGCGTTCTCATTGATGATAGGCATTGATCACAAATGAGAGACTTTGCAGCCTTAGTTTGTAAAAAAAAAAAAAAAGCCAGATATTACTGTATTCTAGTACAATCCTGGCACTAAAAGGATGGATTTTTTTTTTTTTAATTTGTCGGCCCTGCAGTTTCTGCGGCACATTCTACAGATAAATGGTCCTTGTCCTCTCCCATGTGAGAGCCAATGGGTGACAGAGTGACAAATGGAGCCGGCTTCTCTGCCCAGTGAGCAGAGATTATTGTCACTCACTGTAGGGGACGGGATTAATGACCTGGACCCAGTGGCAAAGGCTAATCATGGGAGATTAGGGGACGGAAATCCTGCAGGTATTCAAGGAAGAGAAGGGGGCTTCATCTTCAGGTCTACAAGGACGTGGTATTACCTGTGGTAACCAGGGGGAACTAGTTTAAAAGGCTTGGTGCAAAAGTTCAACATGGCTTACTTACTTAATTTATTACCCTTTATTCTTATTTCATGCTCGTAACTAGTTTAATATAATAGAATAATCTTCACATAGCAGTAATTTTGCTTTATGCAGTTGATCACATGATCTGATTTCCATGGTGGTGCATAAAGGGGACACTGATGATGCTTTTTTACCGTACAAGCTTAATGCAATCCATTGTGTGCACAAAAAGGGAGGGGGGTTTGCAATGGGTGATTTTGCCCCAAGCCACCAGAGAGTTTTCACCATAAAGAGGGATTTGTACATGGACCATCTCTCATCCCTTGCCAACACCTTGGGAATAGCCCTTATGAATGACCCAATTACGTACCATTTGTTTTCATGAAAACTTTTCAGGGCAACAATACTCTGAGCATGATAAAGAACTGCGCTAAAACGGCTTTGCGGCTGTACAAATTGAACATGGTGGAACTTACAGTTTACTTTGTCATCTAGACCCACCTTGACCGTATTTGTGATGATTACTATACTTTGTGACCAACAAAAAAGGCAACAAAGAAGATACAGATTCCCCCAGAGGCTCCAATGCTAGATTCAAACAGATCAATTTAGCAAACAAACATGCACATATTACTTAGAGTTGGTTATATTACTAGTCGCTAATAATTTATAGCTGCAAAGCATTTATGAATTTCAGCTTTATGAATTTAATGCGTGACTAAATTGTCACACCTTAAGATACAAAAAATATTTTCTTTATCATCTATTTCATATTTCCTGTTTCCATAATACATACTTCACTGACACATAGAAATGTGTTAACCAGAGCTGCCACTGACGTTACAAACAATTAGCCATTTATTAGACAGAAAAAAGCATGATATAAAAGAAAAAGGTCTTAAAATGAAAGGCATAATTCTAGAAACAAAATTAGCAGATTTAAAATAAAGCATGGGCAATCTTTAGATTCAGCTTCATTCTGTTTATAAAATTATTCACCTATATGTGTATGTAGTATATTTGTTTTATTTTTGATCTTATCCATTTTCATAACAGTCTGAGTATTGAACAGTTAACTTTCAAGCGTCAGGTTTGTAAATGTTATGTTGGTTAGATATCTAGTTTATTAAGCAGCAACATTTTTTATTCAGGGTATTATTTTTTTATTTTGTAGATATTTTTTTTCCCCTTATCAAAATGGAAAAATGCTTCAGAAAGGGTATGTAGATGAAGTCTCACCACCCCGATGCAGAATCGAAATTTGAAATACAGCCGAATTTATAATGTTTAAATGCCTTTGCAAGAAACAAACTGTGATCGTTCCTTAAACTGGAATTAAGTAGAAATTAACCTCTTCTGGTGAAAATTCTCTTTGGTGACACGTCTAATTATTTTGTCATCATAAATCCCATCCCTAACTTCATCCTTTATCTCTGATCTACTTAAAGCTCCCATTTAGATCTACCTCCATCCAATACACGACCAATGTTTTGAGTCCCTGTCCTACTTTTTTCCCCAATAATATCAGATGTACGTAATACAGGAAACAATATGTGTCCCTACTTCTGCGTCTTATTTTGCGAATTAAGTCTATATCTTAAGTAAAAAAAAACTTTAACTCTACCCCTAGAGAAAAATAAATATACTTAAATGTATTTGAATTACAATTATTTCATGCTTAGTATACTACAAATATATTTTCACATTTATGTACTTAATAAAATGCCATGCAATTGTACTTTTAGTATACTTAACTGGTATACATAAAAGTCAGCTAAATTGGACTACTAATTTTGTACTTAATGCACTTTAATTGTGTGGAAGTTGTGCTGAAGTCCAATGAAAAAGTGCTAATGCTAAATGCTAAAGTGGAACTATTGCAAGTATACTTCAGGTACACTTTAAATATTTTGCATTTAAAGGTCAATTATTATACAATCCTCATTAAAAGTGACATAAACACACATTTATGAAATATGCATTGTCCACAAGTAATGATGTTTATATCAGTAGGTCTCAAGTTATCTGTCAGTAAATATTTAACATACTTAGATTAAATAAATAAATTTGAAATATATATTTTTTACTAGGGACTATACATTGTTCTGCCGATATTTAAGTTAAACTTTAAAACGGAACACTGAAAATACATGTTGATTTATTGCCTTTCTACAATGCAAACTAAATTCATTGAAACCACAAAAACATTTTTGATATCTGACAGTCGATATGATATCTGATGCGCAGGCATTGTTCTACAGCCACGGTAATTCTCCCTCTGGGGGCGAGAAAGACCAGATGAATATGTAAAAGCATGGAGGTGCTACTGAAAGCAGATCTGAAGTGTTGAGGATTGTGGATTGTGAGGAAGAGCTCAAAGTTTACCGCGAAACACTGACTATGAATGATTTCCTCAAAACAATAGGAATAAATGCACTCTACAGATGGAAGTTGGATTTTAATGTTAGGAAATAGGAAACGATGCACAAGAACAATTCGATGCAATATTATGGGTTTGATGCGCATGTGCATGAACTGGCAGGGGGCACAGACGTGGGGTGTAATCCTGGTTTTTACTGCGGGGCAGAAGGCATGCGGCGAACGGCTGCAGACTTTCTCCCAGCAGCAGCTGTGACACCATCTTTGTATCTTAAGGTGGTGCCTAATCACCCTTGCAACTCTAACTACATCTCTCATGTTTTCAATCAGCCAGGCCCATAAATTATTGTCAGCAGTAATCACAGTCGTCCACTCAGGGCCCGCTGAGGGGTCCTTGCCTGTCTGTGTGCATCGATTCAGTCTTTTCTGGCACTAGACTAACACATCTGAGGGGCGCCGGGGTCTGAGAGCTCGCCAAGCCAGCCTACCACTGACAGCACTGGAGAGGAAGAGGTCTCTCAGAGGAGGTGGTGTTAATGAAAATGATTAACCTATCTGCACAGCGCTGGATGACAAAATCAGAGCTCATTACATCAAAACTGACAAACCCGGCATGTGAAATTATTTAGACTGTGTGCTGCGCTGTTCGCTCCGTCCCCGAGCCCGGCTTGTTGTGTTGATCTCTGATATTAAGTCAGAAAGGGTCAGTCACGTTGCTTAAAACCTTGCACTTATTCTTTGAGGGTAAGAAATGGAAATATATGCATCTCTCTTCTTGTTTTTAATAAACTCATCCGACGGCTTTGGCAGGCAGCCCAAGTACTCGCAGCACAGCCTGCCTTTTTCTCCACCGCACACTTTTCTTTCACTGTGAAAACTGCCAGCATGGGGTGGCACAGTCACTTCTGGCGAGGGGGTGCTGTCAGTCTTGATCAGTGAGAAGCAGCCTTCTATTTCAATTAGCTCTCATCTGCCCTAGACAGTCACCATGACGGCCACATTAAGTCAAGGACCGGCGTTAAGAAGCAGGTGGGTGGAGAAGGGAGGAGAGATGTCTTAACGGGGCTCAGAATCAGGGAATGGAATACCTGTCATCGTAGCGTTCTTCTGTAACGGAGAGACCGCGTGGTTGTGGTAAACACAGCGCAGCTCCATGCATATGCTCTGTTCGGTCTGTCATAGAGGACTGGAGCAATGAGGCATGTAATCTCCTGGATGTAATAGACAGCAGAGACAAATTGTATTATACACTGAAAAAGAGCCATTTGTTCTAGGTCTTTATAACCAATGTAACTAAGGCTAAATATCTTGCTCATAAAAAAAAAAAAAAAATGACATTTAACAAGCACCCCAGAATTTATTTTACAATTTTAATTAAAACAATTTTAAAATTATATTTTTTATAATTGTTAGAATTAGATTTTTATTTAAAGGGATAATTCACCCAAAGGTTAACATTCTTTTGTTAATTACTCACCCTCATGTTGTTGCTTTGTTCAGCTTCAGAACACTAATTGAACAGAGACCCGGAAGAAAAGAATTGTTGAATAAAGTTATTTTTGTTTTCTTCGCGCACAATAAGAATTCTCTCATCTTCAGAAAATGACGGTGGAACCACTGATGTCACATGGACTATTTCGGCGATGTCCTCACTACCTTTCTGAGCCTCGAATAAGTCAAAGCTTTCAGATTTCATTAAAAATAGAATGTGTGTTCTAAGCTTCAATACCATTTCAAGTTTGAGTTTGGTAAGGCTGAGGTTTTTAAAAGATTCTCAACAAGGCAGAAGTTATTTATTTGGTTAAAAATTACAGTAAAAACAGTAATACGGTGAATTATTAATACCATTTAAAACATTTTTTTACTATTTTAATATATATTTGAAACATTTATTTATTTTCAAATTATAGGAGTCATATTTGCTAAATATTAGGGGGAAAAAATTATTTAATTAGAAATGGCTGAACTGCACACCCCTATTTTCAGATAAAGGTAAGATCGCAATCCAACACAGCTGAATTGACAGATCTGCCTGTAAAAGACTTAAGACTCAAGAAAATACTTCCTGAGGTGACTTCTGGAGAAATCTGGAGGTGTTCTTTATGGGAGCAGTATTAGATCCTAGTAACCGGGTACAGTCTGGGGAGAGGAGGTGTTGCCCAGAGGTTGTTTACGTGAGCTCCTGAATCAGGGGGGATTCGGTGTGCTGCACCCTTGTTGGGCATGAAGCTCTCAGTAGGGAACAGCCTGAGGTTGAGGGTGGTAAACATGGCTATCCCAACAGACATCACAGGAGCTTCAGCAGCCACCTGACAATGGATAACAATGATACGGAGAGACTCTCAACATGTAAAACAGATATAACACACAGTGAGAACAAATGTTTTCTTATAAAGATAACTGATATGATCTATAAACAAGACAAGGGAGATATCAGTGGTGTGAATTGATGTCATTATCTGTTGCGATTACTAAAATAAATTCTTAATAAACCGGATGTGGGCTTTAACAGAGAGTATGGCAACACCTACTAAAAAGTCAATTTTAGATGTAGCAGCACACTTTATACAGTACTTTCCGTATATAACGTTCAAAACATTGTAGTTTATAAATTATTAATTAAATAATGGTTTTTTTTTTATACAACCAAAAAAAAGTTAGATACAGATAATGTATATAGGCCTATAGTGGAAAACATCTATCTTTAGTGCTTTAATGTTACTCTTGACTATTTAGGATTTCTAAGCTCCACAAAATAAAGGAGATGAGAGTCTTATCATTTGCACATTTTCATTTATAAACTTCACACTTTAGTCATGTTGGCTTTACAGACTCATGATTGCTTTGTAGGTGTATTTATTAAAATTCTGCTTCATCCTTGAGCTTTTTGAATAATCAGTCATACACTGTATGTGACACATAACACCCCTGGAGGGAAAAAAGGAATTTTCTCAGTTTAAACATAAAGCACCAGAGCACCTTAATGTTGTAATCCAATGCAAAGCACTTTCAGTATCTAAACAGTCAGACCTTGCCAAACACTTTGCACAGAACCAGACAGTATGAATAAAAAAGTTAGAATCCGTTCCAGCATGTTCCCAGACAACCTTTCTCCAACAGAAGACAAGATGTTCCACTGTAACAAACTCCTTGTGGTTGGCCAGGCTACAGAGGTCTATTGTACCAGCACTGATGCCAAAGATCTACTATCTGCCACCTGTAAAACCCATTTCGAGGCAATATGTGGTCAAAAACTTCAACACAACATTACACCAAATGTAGCATATTCCCTTTATGATTTAACGCTTTTTCCTCCATGCATCAGTGTGAAAACTTCCCTGAAAACAACCTTTGTGCTTGATTCCCACACATGATATAAATAATGTACCTGTGGTTACTTTAGGTGACAGTAGGAACATGCCGCCTTAAAGGGGACTTAGCATTCACAGAAAACTAAAAGGAAGGCCAAAGCAACTTACTATAAAGAGTTCTGAGGTCTAGCCTCTATGGGTTACATCATTCCATTGTTGTTATGAGCGGGACGCATATGATCACCGTTCGTTTTCCAAAAGGATGTGTGTCCGAGCCAAAACACAGTCTTGTTCCATATGCATCCTGTTGGATCCATGTGTCCTTCATATTATCTCTCTTTCACTTTGTTCCCCAGCCACTGAAAGTCGATCATTTTGCATTCAAGGTTCAATCCATACACTATTAGCTGTTAGAAGAGAGATGGTTTTCATATCCTGCTTGGACTCTGTTGAAGGAGCGAGAGGGTAGGGGGAATTATTTAGTATATGTGAATTTAGAATGGTGAACAATGGCAGGTTTTTTGGCTTGTAATGAAAGAAAAAACTGAATATCCAAAAGTTAGTATTGAGAATCCACAGGGAATTAAAGGATTATTAGGGGTTCAGTAAATTAAGCTCAGTCAACAGAATTTGTGGTTTGAAGGAATAGTTGAAAATTCTGTCATCATTTACTCACCCTCAATTAGTTCCAAACCTGTAAGAATTTCTTTGTTTTGCCGAACACAAAGGAAGATATTTTGAAAAAAAGTTTGTAACTAGGCTATTTTGGTCACCTTTGACTTCCATAGTAGGGAAAAAAATACAATGGTGACCGAAAACAGCCTGGGTACATTTTTGGAACTACTTAAGGGTGAGTAAATGATGGCAAAGATTTAATTTTTTTGTGAACTATTTCTTTAATGTTGATTATCACAAATTTATTTCTACCCACATTCAAAAAAAGAAGAAAAGAAACAAATATCCAAATTTACCAAGTAAATGGAGCAAATCCATAAATGTATAACTACTAGTTAAACTACAAAATAAATATTGATTTTTTTTATTTGATGAATAAAAAAAAAAAAGTTAAACTGTAAATTAAAATAATAATATAAATTATTATTTTTTAAAAGACTATAGATTATGTTCAAGTAAGTTTAGAGGATTTAAATGTGTTTTCATAAAATTCTTTTTTTATTTTCAATTTTATTTACTACCCCAGTTATTTCCATTGTATGTATGTCATCATAACCAGTGAGTAAGAAAGACAGAAAGAAAGAAAGCAGTTAATGTTTTAATAAATAAAGCTGAAGTAAAATAAAACATAAATATTAAATAACCAAAAAATAAAATAAGTTTAAAACTAATACTAAAATTCATTAAATTGCCAAAACTTTAAATGAAATATATATATATATAATATAATATATATATATATAAAATAAATATATAAATAATAATAATAAGAAGAATTTGTATATATTATAATAATAGTAAAATAACACTGGATTGAACTTGGACTAATAGTTCCCCCAAAACTAAAATTCTGTCATAATTTCTCATTTCAAATGCAAAATACAAAATTTTCAGAATATATTTCTAATCTTAGGTAACCTATCCCTTTAGTGAGGTGTCAGAAAGATAGAAAAGTGAGGAAGAAAAGTGAGAAAGGACAAGAAAGGACACAAATGAAGAGAGAATCCCTATCAGGAACATGATGAAAGGTAGAAAAGAGGACGCACCAGAGGACAGCGGGGCAGACGTGGTAGAGGGCATCAGTCTCCTTTACTGCACGATCACATTACGGCATACACAGGATGAGTAGCCCTTCAGGTGAGCGCGGTTGTCAACAGAGACAAACTGCAGCTCTTGGGACTGCCCCAGATCTGACAAATTATCCCCCTACATCAGTCACCTCATTTGATTCTACGAGGCAGCCTGCGCCCTGCTCAGGGTCACACCAAGCAGCAACCACAAGCTGTTCATCTCCAGGTGTCCATTAATGATGTTCTCCTTGATGCCACTCTCAAGCACTATATACAGTGAAGTGCAATGCCTCACCCAGCTAATTACGAGCGAGAGGACAGGAAGTGTGAAATTCACTAATGCTCCGCTAAATGTCAAACAGCAAACTGCTGACTCTTTATTTGTTGTCGAGGAGGCTCGTTTCGTTTGAGAAGTGGTGTTGGCTTAATGCAAATGCGGCTGGAAAGTACGTGTAGGAACGTCTTTGAAGTCCAGGGCTGTAGGGATGGTTGACAAGGACAAGACGATGGAGGCGGAGTGAGGGGGAAACTGCTGAAAAGCTCCACCCCTATTAGCATATCAGACTCATTAGCATCCCACAGGCAAAGACCCCTGGGAGAGAATGAAGCCATCTTACTGTGAAATCTTATCCTCCCCAATCTAAGCGCACTCTCCATATCCTTCCCTTCAGCTGTGCAAAGTAGGACGACCTGTAGCACGCTTCAGAGCAAAGCTCTCCCGAGTTTCGCATGAGTAACTGCCCCCCCTCTCCATTAAGCTGTTAAGCCACACAGTCAATTATCCTGGCTCAGGGAGGCGGCGGTTCATCCAGAGCCGGAGAAAACGATATGCTTTGGTGGACCAGCAATAAGGGAGGGTGCCGTGAAACTGTGTACTCAAGCCAAGTGATTTCTCATGAGGAGAAGGTGAGGCAATTAGATGCTTCATTGCCTCTGGTGTTACATAAAATCTAAGGAGGATAAAAATGAAAGGCCATAATAGGGACATTTTGAACTGTTATCACTTGGTTGTCAGATTTACAGTTCCCCTTCCAGGTCTACCCTTTAAAAACCTGGGTCTGGCCACTTGCAGGGAACTACATTGCTACATTGCAAACTTTCAGTTTTTTTCATCAAACATAAAATCAAATATTTTGAAGAATGTCAATGTTGCTTTTGTTCATGCAACAAAAGGGCTGTCAAGCTACAAAAATACACCAGAAAATGCTCCATGGAACTGTGTGTTATTATCATTAAAGGCACAATATGTAAGTTTTTTGTAATAAATTATCCAAAAACCACTTGTACAGTGTTAAATATTTCATGCAAAGGTCTGTAGGATTTGTAAATTTGAAGAAATTCTAGATTTAAATAACGAACAGTCCCTGTTCATTGTCACCTACACAATATCCGTGCTATCCTCAGTTCGGCAACATGCGTGGACAAATGCGGAAGTAGTCGTTATTTATTGTGCATTTCGATATCATGGATCATGATTACACTTTCTACAATCCCCAAAAAACGCAGATGTATACAAACGGAGGCTAGAAGATATTGAAATAAATAAACAAGACCAAATATCGTTGTGACGTTTCCAAAATGGAGGGATCTTCGCAAAAACCTCGCACTGGACAGAGACTCTGTTCTCGCATGTTTTTTAATAGACGGGTAAGCAAATATATATTATTCATTGTCTAAGTAATAGTCATGTACAGGTGGTTAGGTGATTAAATGGATATAAATTAGCTTTTCATCCGTGAACATGACGGAAAACAACATCTCATGCTCCATCATTGCATCATAGAACCTCTGTTATTGTACCTCTAATGTCGCAAACTAAAAAAAACTAACAAAAAAACTAATTTTGCTAAAAAAAAATAACTAACTGGGAATGGGAATGCTGAATGCAGGGAATGCTGAACTTACAAAAATGAAAGTGTCCACAAATTAATTTTCCTGTTTTTATACATTTATATATATATATACAATATACAATATATATACAATTACATTGCTTGACAGTTTAAAGTATTAAAGAGTTACTCCACCCCAAAATGAAAATGTTGTTAATAAATCACTTACCCCCATTGTTGTTCCAAACCTGTAAAAGCTTTGTTCATCTCAAGAACACAAATAACATTACAGTTGAACCAGTGATGGCAGATGGACTATTCCTGATGACACCTTTCATACTTTTCTGGCCTTGACAGTGTTATTTGCTCTACGTTGAGCTCCTCTACGTGGACCGCACTCGGAGCTTCAGACGCTCTCAGCAGCTCTTTGTCTGCTTTGGAGGACAGCAGAAAGGGAATGCTGTCTCCAAACAGAGGCTGGCCCACTGG
>JAUCMT010000039.1:3256851-3272418 GCA_032357475.1 Enteromius thamalakanensis
GTATCACTGCGTTTTTAAAATAGGCTTCAGTTTAGGGGAAAAAGAGGAGTTTTCCCATAGCGTCTTATCAGACGCAGCACGAGTGTAATGTCGAAAGGGAACGCTTATCACTATAATGGTAAGCAAAAAAAAAAGAAAAAAATAAAATATTTTAGGAAACTCTATGTGGCTTTTGTGATGTTCAGTTGTATTGAAAATGCAACATAAACAAGTGAATTCAACTGGTGAAATATAACAGACATGGGGAAATTTTTCTTCTTCTTCTCTTGTTATGTGCATTAACAACAAATTAGTGCACTTTTGCCTCTCACTCCTTTATTAGTGTCACTGGTTTCTTTGTGACTACTTGAATATTTTAAGTCACTCAAAGCAAGTAAGTAAATTGTTTTATTTGCCTTGAAAAAAAACTTGGTAAAACCTAGTAAGATAACAACCAAGTACAGCTTACTATGTATATCTAAGTAAGGTGAACTATTCGGGAGCAAATGAACATTTAGCATCCCTGCCATCCCATCTGAATATATGCCAATTTTTTGCTCTCATGTGGCCTCAGAAGACTTTGAATGCATTCTATAGGTTACAAGTTGCAAAAGGTGCTTATTTGAGCACTTTGCACTTTTTAATGAAAATACTGGAAAAGTTGTTCACTCGAATAAACTTTACTTCACAAAAGGTGTGTTTAGTGTGTGACAAAGAGGCCTCCAAATATTAAAGTCTCTTATTAAACCCTTGCCCTACTACACAACCTGTGATGCACATCTGGACAGGAAGAGCTTGTTTTTATGATTATTAAACCACAGACGGAAGCTGTCCATCTCAGCAGAGAGGACTCAGAGCACAAAGCCACAAATGGCCTTATATTTTTTTTTACATGTGGCGACTGTGAAAAACACCACTCACATCTGAAACATTTCCAATTTTCTACAGACATTGTGCCACTCAAAGCCGTAATTCCCCAGGGCTACGACCAGCAGCTACTCGTCCCATTCTTACAAAACACTACTTCTTCACCCCATACCATTAGCATATGCCATCCACATGGCTGGCAGGGAATAAAAAACGCAGTGTAGTCGACTCATGCTTTTGTTTGAAGCCGCTTCAAAAGGAATGAGTGAGGATTTAGAGTACAATGTGGAAGCAACCCATTTAACAAGCTTCCCCTTGAGAATATAAGAGAGGGGGAAATCGTTGTAGACCGAAAATCTCCTAACCCCTGCGTGAAAAAAGAGACGTTCAGAGTAAATAGATTTAGTTGAGTGCGCCGGCTCATGATTACGTGAGTGTGTATGCTTTGGAAATACGGGGTAGAGTGCAAACAGCCTGTGAAAAGAAAGTTATTTTCCATTTCTCAAACAACTGTACCTCAGATTTCGCTGTAATCTGCAAATCCCACTTAGTCTAATGGGAAAAGTGGTTGTGGGTTCTTAAAAGGCATCAATGTTTTCCCAGGATGTCACAGATAGTCAGCCTGGAGCAGAACTGTAAAGCAATCAAGAAAGATTTGAGAGATTAAACATGAACCTAAAGAACGGAAAAAAAAACCTAATCAAGAGCGAAGGAGCCATTATATCGTAACCTTTTGAGCACATAACTACAATGCTGATGTATAATAATGAGAGCAGCTAAAGGTGGGCGTTTAAATGAGTGAGCGCTGTCTAAATCAATAGGGTCTTTTCTTAATCAATAGGTCTTCAGAAGCAGAAACGCTGTGAAGATGAGATCACAGCCGCAAACAGTTGCATCCCTGTGTGGAGAGAAGCCGCTTGAAGTCAAGTTCTGGACATGACCCCGCAGAGGTCTGTACACCGGGGGCTTATGTCACATGTGTTAACGTCAGCTTAGCTTACGATAAGATCATCTTAGGCTACGAGTTCCTTGGTAACTACAACTACATGTGACTCACAGCTTCACGGCAAGCAAAGGGCAGCCGTGCACATGTTTCGAAGGGGAAGAGACTTGAATACATTTACACCTTGAGCAGACTGAGAGAGAAATACTCAGTGAATTGGAAGGAGCTTGGATACGGTTTGCCAATTTGAAGAAATATCATAAATGCATATGTGAAGGGATAATTATGAAAAAAATACCTTCAGGTTACTCTTTCCAACTGAGGAAATGACTTTCTATAATCATAAATGCATAATTTCATTTATTAAGTGTTTTAAATTTTAGGGGAAAATGGGGATGATTGCAAACTTGGTAGGTTTTGTAGTTTAATTATATATCAATTTAATATAAAATATTAAATTTGCAGAGACTATAAAACTCATTTTTTCAATTTACTCCTACTTGTTTGTTATTTTATTATTTTTTATAATAATAGATATTACTCAGACTTTTTTAAAATATATATTTTTTTATAATTTACCCCAAATAAAATTAAATAGTTATGATGGGATTAATTGTGGTAGAAAAAAAAACATTATCAAAATAAATGCATGTCAGTTTGTTGAGACAAGAGCGCTCATTTTACCTGATAAATTCATACTATATAGATTTCAAAATTGTAAATAAATTTCAAAACAACTTAAATTTGCAACAGATACATATTGGGAAATTATATCAAACGTTGCAATTACAGTTACAGACACTCTAGGCAAGTGTTACAAAATATCCCCTGTTCTCCACCATTGCCACTGCTGTTATCATTTCAAAGCGCATGCTTCTCAAAAGAGCAAAAGAGCATTTGTAAGATGCCTCAGAAACGCTATTGGGTATCAGGCCTTTTTCAAAAGGCGCTCTAATCAATCAGACTGGGTTTGCCCTTCTGGAGAGACAAGCCCAGTTTCCCTGCACTCATCCGTCACAGACAGCCTCTGCTTGTCTTCTTGGCTCTTTTCACACCATTCCTCTTACTCCTCCGCTACATGATGACTTATTATGTTTTCCAGCGGCTCGATTTCCCCCTTCTCGTTGTTTTCACTTTCCCTCTTCTTGATGGAGAGTAACGATAGCCTTCTCTCTGATTTTTCCATCTCAATAGCAGGAGAACCAGCTCCAAATGTCTGGCATAGACTCAACCGGCAAAGAAACCTCAAGAGCTCAGCTCACAGAGGGCGTTTAATCCTAATTTCTCCCTCCAATAGGCCTCTTCCGTAATATTCATCCTGACAGAAAAACATCTGCCCCTTCAAAACACCTCAGAGATGGAGGAATCAGTTACATTCGAGGGTGTTTTTGTTGAAGCTAACAGTGGGTGAGGAGAAGCGCTTCTCAGCGGTTTCACACACAATTATCCATCCAAAAACTGAGAGGCACGCTTGAGCAAAGACAACGACTGCCACCTAAGATGTGCAAGAGGAACAGAGGTAATATTACAATTACTGTGTGAAGACTCCTTACTACTGAGAGCTGAAGAGCAAAACAAGACGTTTTTTTAAAGCAAACATTCATAACCAGAGTTCATGCTGTTTCCATGGAGAATCAGATTTCCAGGCTGTATCGCCTGATTGATGTATATGACGCAAATTAATCTTATTTTGACATGTAGTGAGATATGCATAGTTACGGGAGTTCATATCAAACTCGGTTTCAATCATTTCTCTGAACAACGTGCGTGGGAACTAAGAAACAAAACAGTGATGAGATGGGACCAGTCAAAATTCTAGTGATAACAAAATATGATCTTACGCTTTACATGGTAAAGGTCAAGCTCTGATTTGGATGGAGTATACTGTATGTCATCTCAGCGGTGCTCATTGTTGTTCCTAGCGATCTACTGTTTTGAACAGTTTCGATCCCACCCAGATCAAACATTTATTCATTAAAACAAAATTACAGGCAGGCATGTTAGTGCAGGCTGAAGGAAGGTAGATCTCTGGGGGCCGTGTGCACCAGTTGTGTGCAAGTTACTTAGCCTAGTTATAACACATACTACATATTTGAGTGTGGCACCATTATACTTCATATACTGTAGATCTAAACCAAATAATATACATAGACATATAACATTTCATTAAATAATTCAATGAGTTATAAAATTGTATTTATTTATATCTGAACTTTATATTTATAAAATCATCCAAAAAGCAGCAAACTGATCAAAACATAAGGAGAAAGATAGAGCCTCCTGGACTATCATGCACATACATTTCTCTTAAATGCAGACTATAATGTTACAATGCCCCAGGACCTTCAGATGTTACCTCACTTACACAGTGTGATAAAACCATATCAAAGATACAGACACCAAGAAGACTTCATGGAAGTTTCTGGGTTGCTGCAGGCTGACTCCCAGTCAGTCCTGTATCAGACAATCAGATGGTTCACAAAGCCCAAAGCAGAAAGCAAAATGTACAGCAAGATGAGAAAAAGCAGCACAAAGGAACCAACCAACAGAAGGACCAACAAGCGTCTCTCTAGGAAGGCCCTGCAGGTTTGTCAGGCCCAGGAAAACAAGGGTAACGTGAAGGTCGTTTAAAGAGCGCCAGGCTGTGTGGTGCTGGAGGGGAGCTGGGGGAGAGCGTGCGGGGAGCCTGGCTGTGAATGTGTGACGCTGGGGCTGGTGCTCGGGCGCTCTCCCTGGTGCTCCTCATCAATCTACCCCCGTCCGCAGAGAGCCTCTCCTGACCCACATAGCAGCCCTACAGCAGGGAGGCCCCTTTTTTCTATTATTGATACCTCTGTATCGCACAACTCCAGCGTACCTCCAGCACCACAGCAGAGGAGCTTCAAAGGTCAGAGAACACCATGCAGACTTTTAGCCTGGAAGTCTCGCCCATTGGCCATGTGACCTACGAGAATCAGATGGAAACAACATTTTGCATTTTTTTTCACAAAAGAGGCTTGATCGTTTAGTTATTGTTTACTGTAGGTCAATTAAATGACACATCATCCGCAGTGATAATAATAAAAAAGAGGATTCATATATGTCTTCCTATTAAGGGGGCCCTCTTACAGTATCTCAGACTGTATATGTAATCATGCGGTGGACCGGTGTCCACATAAACTAAAGTTTCAGTAGTCACAGATTCATTTCTTTATGCTAAATCCTTCTGTGAGTCACACCTGAAATTGCTATGATTGCCAGTAACAACAAACTAGACAAAACACTGTACATGACTGACAAGCCTATGTCAAAATAAACTTGTGCATTAGCCTAAGAGTTGTAAATGGAGACTGATAAAACTGCAACAGCAACACAGACAAGCAAGAAAAACAAATCAGAGTTTTTAATGAGATATAATAAAATATTTTCATTTTCAACACATTTCATTATTAATATTAATACTTAACATTTGAATTTGCAAGTAGTTTTAACAGTTAATTCATTATGTTTAGTCTTTTATTACACTCACATACTTCTGTACAATAAAAGTGCAAAAACTATTTTTAATAGTTTTTAATCCAAAATCAAACCGTGAAAATATAGAAAATGAGATATTCATTGGTCTAATGCAGCCATCTACTCATTAAAGTGGTAATTATCAATTTAAAAGTGTTTGTTTTCCACCAGATCGTCCACTAAAGTGTGGCACTTTTACTATGTTATCTCTACAGTAAGTTAGATTGACAACTAGTGGTTGAAATGGATACTGCAAGAACAAAGGCATTCCTCCCCGTAATGCACATTTCAGAGTAGAATTACTGGCTATAGCATTATTTTTCAAAGATACAGCTTCATAAACATAACATTATTCCCTAACAGGAAGTGGAAGTGGAACTGGAAGTGGGCCGGATCGTACAGATTAAAGGTGGAGTAAGTAATATAGTCAGTTTTGGCCTGGAATTTCAGAGTAGAAATACTGTCTACATCATTATTTTTTGTATGTAAACATAACATGTTGCCTAAATATCTACAGACATATTATGTTATTATTTGGCTTTATAGGAGTCAAAAACTTACAACACCTTTAAATTAAATTTGACTTTAAATTGAAACTTAAAAACTTAAAATGTAAAGGACAAAGTAAAAGGATATTTTAAATGAAAATGCTGTATGTTTTTTTTGTTTGGTCACAAAACAATTACTGTACACCCCATGACATTTCTCTAAAGTGACCTCTTCCTAAAATGATGTTTAAAAGCTATATGAAACTAAAATGTGTATTCATTTTACTACATTTATTTTCTGTGTTCTAAACTAGATTTTTAAAACATTCTTTTTCATTATTAAGGTCGCTCCTATTTGTTTTGGACCCTAAACCTAAAAGGTGTCTACTACTGCCTGCAACGCTCAGAACAGCTTCTCTTTTTTTTTTTAATCTAGTTGTAGAAATTTCCTCTTTCCAGCTCTCAACCATATAATCTGAAAAAAAAAAACCATGCTGTTTTCACCAAGGTAACAAATTAACCCAGCCTCTCGAGAATGCTTGATTTCCTTGGTAACGCCATGCATTTGTGAGTCTGCTCAGTTGCCACGCATAGGAGGTCCTAATCTCACCTTTCCCTAAGATCTTGTTAAACAAACTGACTGTAAAACTAAACCAGTTGCAGAACATTTTCCAAAAAAGAAACGAGGGAAGGTCTTTTTTCGCTAAAGAGAATTCCAGCACAGCTCAGGCAAAACAAACGAAGCTCTATGAGCCAGCCTGACAGTGTGGCACAAGTATAATAAACTGCAAATTCCTAGTTCCTTCAGCATCACTCACATTTGTCTGTGGTTAACACCACAACGACACAAGGCCATGAAAGCCAGGGTGCACCAAGTACGCAGAACTGACCTGCCTGTTCCTGGACGTCTGCCTCGACAGGGAATCAGACGAACAAACACTCAAAGAGGAAGAGCTTCTCTCTCTCTGCTGATGTTGCTGTTAGACATGCCTGAGGTGTAGAATCAGCTGGCTGGCTCTCTCAACAAAGCCCTGCTTCAGTAAACAAGCGTCTCCTTGCTGACAAGACGTTCACATGTGCACTCCTCCAAGCATGTTAAAAGTATCTTTTACAAAAGCATTTACATACAGAGACGGAAACAAAATGCAGCGACTGTTTTTTGGCGCCATTGTTGTCGTACGGGAAGACAATGGCACCTTGAAAGCTGGCGCTAATCTTCCATTCTGACACGAAGCAAGAGATGGAGTTAGGAGCTTTGGTTTGGAAACAATCGTGTATTTGTTCTCCGCTTATGTTTCAAAATTTAGGATATGGTTTTAGGAGATAAACAGCACTCTAAGCAATCTAAGACTTGGGCGACGTGAAACACAAATGGAGTTTGGAACTATTGCAAGGCTTTGAAGCTAGAATGGAATTCTGGCTTTGCGTGGAGAAAACACAGCTTATCTCTTTGTAGCGATCGCAGCCATTACTGGGAACAGGCTGGCAGGGTTGGTGACAGCCCGTGGCTAAAGTGTTTGGCTGATTTTGTTCCTCTAAACTACCTCATCACTTGCACAAACACCTTGTTTAAAACATAGGGTAAAATGTTGCGCGCACGCTCTGTGAATAGCAGTCTTTATCAGAAGTGCAGCAGCTGTGAATGCATTAGCATACGTGCTGTGAGTCAGAATAAGCCACCTTTGTTGAAGTGTTAAACCACTTATGCAATTTTACAGCCAACTAACTGTGCTCTCGTTCCAAAATTTGGTTGCAGTTCATTATGAATAATCATAAGATTGAGATCGAGGGATCGGTGGAGCGATACGAGGTCAGTGTATTTCACAGAGCTGGAGTTTCCTGCCCTCGCTTTTGTTTCGCTTTAGGCCAGAAAATGCTTTCTGTAGTGCAGATGCGAATGGCTTCGCTTCTATTGAGATTTGAAATTCCATACGTTTTGTAATACTAAATCAGCCTCATGAGGGCTAAACAAAACAGCATCTGCTAAATATCAATACCCTAAATTACAACGCTATCTATGATGTTTAAGATATGAGTGGATATACTCAAATTTTAGAAGCCTAGATCCAACACGAACATTAAAGAGCTTTCTTATAAAGGATCTGTATATGTTTGACTCTTTAAAACCATAAATAACATAATCAAGCTGATTCTTTGTATTTCTTAATGTTAATGATATATATATGAAATGCAGTTTTGTTCAATAAAAACAGAGATGAAGTCTTTCTGATCATAATAGTTATAGTAAATGAAATAAAATGATGTTCATAACAAACAGAAAGCTTAGTATACGCATATATACAGTTATCTTTATCTTGCTGTACATAATAATTACAATAATTATTTGGTCCCAGATGGTGGCCGAGAGACTCTCAAGGAAAGACAAAAATTTAATTAAAAAAATTAAAAAAAGTAGCCATAAATGAAGCTTCAATACAAGCCCTTTTACCGTTTTTGTATTGTATTATATAGTTGGTATATTTCACCTTTTAGTATCAGGTTCTTCATTATTTGACTATTAAATGTTTGTGGTCCTTTGAAAATTAGGAACAGATGTGTAATTACTATAAGGTCTGTTAAAGCAAACTGTTGAAAACCAAATATTCTTCAGCTACATAATATCGGCTCAATTACTTAGGAACATAAATGTGGATCATTTACGTGGAGTATTTCCATTGGAACAGTCGTCCACCATTATTCCTAGATTAGGACTACATGCATCATTTTAGCACAAGCAGTATTTCATAGTCCAAGTTCAGGAGGGTTTAAAAGCACCTCTAAATGCGTATTGAACATAGGCAAGCATCATTTTTTTATATAGTAAATATCATCAAGAGAAACATCAAGAACAAATTCCACACAGTGAGAAAAAGGAGACAAGTTAAAAGCAGCAAACAGTGCAGTGCAATTACATTCTTCATTAAGAAAGTAAATAATCCCTATTGTAAGGAAATCCATCATCTAAAGTATCAGGCTGGTATAGACACTTTATTCAAAACGCTCTGGAACAGATGAGATGATGTTAATAACTACAGTATATGAAGATCAGCTCACCTACATATCAGAGCCTACATGCACGTGCATGTAAGTGTGCATGCTTCGGTGGACTGGACGCTAAAGTCAGGTTTCCATCTATTGTAGTATTTAATGTGCTAGCTTGGTAGACTGGTTAGCCTTTGTCATGATTTTCAGTAAGAAAGAGCACTTTCACATGCACTCGGGGCAATTCTGAGGCTGTGGTATGTCAAACCACACGTTTATCACTACGCCTCGCTCTAAGTCAAACTGAGTCGAAGACTGAGTTTCAATTTGAATCTGTACATGTGGGTAAAAGTCTGTAACAGAGGCTGGCATCGCGCCTTAATGACTTTGGAATCTGTAGAAATTTCCCCCTCGATGAAGTTGTTTGTTATTTTTATTGTGTCAGCTAAAGCCAAAAATGAATTTCCACTGGCCCCAATGTCACAATTACATTTGTTAAAGCAATACTCTGACTCATTATTCTGTTGTTATCTGTAATTTGACTTTCTTTTTCAAATGTTCTGAAGCCATACAGTAGGCTTACATGTATTTTCTGTATCCCAGAAACTCATGTCTTAAAAGGACAGTTGAATACAAAATATTTTTTTGACATTACATAACTGACAACGTGCACTCACAGAATATTAGGCCTTAAGTCATTAATTTTGGGGGGAATTATTCCTTTAAAAGATAAACTAGTCAGAAGGTCATTTAGTGCAGCGCGATTACATCATGATCACCCATTCTTGTAGATGACCTCACCTCACTCATGCTAGCTGTCCAGGTCAATGAATCAATTACCATATATCAAGATAACAACACACACAGGCACAATACAAAAACTAATGAATTAATGAAGGCATCCTCTGATCTGAAAGGCCATCCCCCACATCTTCACACAAATAAGCCTTTAGGTCAAAGGTCAAGACGATCCATCAACCAAAAACGCACATATAGGATGCCTGCTCCTCATATGATGCAAGACACAAGAGGTCTGGATTCCAAGCAGTACCTCTTCAGCACAGTTAAGAGTCTTGAGGCCCGAAGGGGGCTCCTATGTCAGCTGCTGGTCTCCGCTGTTGTCTCACGGCTGTGCAGACATGAACAGATGACTCAGAGCCCCCAGACACAGCCAGCAAAGCCTGAGGTCTCAGACAGACCAACTACACATCCACCCTGAGAAAGACCTGTTAACACACACACATTTGTGCAAACAAGGCTGGACAAATACGCATGCGCATGTATGCGCACACACACACCGACACACACTCACACTCTGGCCTCGACTATGGCCCTTTGCCCTTTCACAGTCTTTGAACGCACACAAGCACCTCTATACATGTGGATTTTGCATTGTGCAAAGCTGCTAAATTCAAATGCACCGCCTGCATTCTGCTGACAACCTCCGTCCTAACAGCAGCTATTGATCTACACTTAACTATACATCTGCATGAAAGATCAGCTTCATGCAGGTCACTTTCATCTGAAAAACACATTTATGCAAAACAAGCTATTTGCAATAATAAGGCAAACTACATGCACATGTTTTACCCCTCATGTTGTCTTCATTAGTAAGGACTGGCACAGGTTTGGGACAGAGACAGACAGAGGCCCCTACCATGTGACAGGAGTGTGAAATGAGACAAGCACTGCGGGCCTGTTTGGTGTGAGATACTCAAAGCTGTTAAAGCCATTTCAGAGGAAGAATTCTCTTGTTACAGTCTATATGTCTTAAGTGGCTGCTCCAACATTCTTCTAAAAATCTAAATATATGTCTAATATATATATATATATAATATATGTTTTCATAACTCCTATTCACAGTGCAAAAGATAAAACCCACTGTTTTTACCACAAAGACTAACAGTTGCATTGAATACTTTAAATTGCATTTATCTAATATATTAAAAACTATATGTATTAGGATTAAATAGGATTATTACAAATAAATTAACACATGAACAAGCATTAAAAAATCCAATAAATAAAATTAATCAAAATATCCTGAAAAAAAATGTTTTACACTAAAATATTAAACCAGTATAATAGTTTATTATATTCATAATAAGAATAAATTATATTTATTGATACATTTTTAGTGTCTTCTAAATACTTAGCTTTTCTGTCAGAGGAATTAATTATATGTAAAATTATATTACACCAAGAAGCAGTTACTTTAAATTGTAATATTATTTCACAATATTTTTAACTGTATTTTTGATAAAATATTTCCTTGATATATTATATATAAATATATTATATTATATATAAATATCAAATATTTTAAATGAATACATGCATTTTAAAAAGGCATACATAGATACATAAATGCGTGTAGGCCTGTCTACATACGTGTTTTTTAATCTATTTGTTATGTGTGTGTGTATATACTATATATATATATAAAATTCATAAAATACACACATCTAAATCTAAAGCAGAAAAAAAATCTGTATTTCTATACATACTGTACTTTTGAAGTGGAATTTAAATGATAAATTATAAACATCTCAAGAATTTTAGAACATTTTTTACTCCAAAAAAAAAGTCTGGAGTAACCTATATTGTGTGTTAGTGTTGTTTAATAATGTTTTATGACTATAATGTCAGAGCTGTGCTGTGGTTCTGCTGTGCACTGCCATCTTCTGGATTGACTGCTCTCAAACCCCTTCCTTTCTCCCCCTCCCCACCCATCCTCTCTCTCTCTCTCTCTCTCTCTCTCTCACTCTCTCACTCTCTCACTCTTCCCTTTTGGACGGCAGCCTGACATACCAGACCCTGTTCGTTAGTGCATATTTTTACCCGCCGTTACTAAATTAGGAAGCCAGTGAGCGAGAACTATGGGTGGCTGCCAAGAGGAGAATAAGGAGGGTCTGCTAAGGGCCTTGCCAGCCCAGCCACTAGCATCAAGAGCCACTTAGAGCTCTCCGAAACAAGAGCCCTGCAGGAACGAAGGCCAAGCAGAGCCCCAGGATATCCTGGCCAAAAGACCAACCAGAACAAACAAACAAATACCACGCTTTTTAATGAACACCTTGTCCGCCGTCAAACAAGGATGGCCATTATAACAAGACAAAAGACTAGAATAAGTCCCAGAGTAAAATTTAATAGCCTGACCTGTGGATTTTAAACTATTCATGAAGCAGATAAACTAATTTAGCTCTTTTATTTACTCAAGGAAAACTTAAGTGCTTTTTCCTCAAATATCTCCAAGGCAGTACACTGCATTTATATACAGCAAACATGCCTCTCAGTCTAACCTTTGACACATATACATGCCAACAAGTAACAAAGCGTTACCAGTGGACCTCATTACCATCCAGCTAAATGAATACAGTTCATGGTCATTATATAAGGTGGACGTCCGGCAGACAAATGATTTTATTCCGAAAGAGCTGAATACAAGTTCCCGCTCATCTCTTTCTTTCTCTGTATCTCTCTCGGTCTGTGTGGGCGGCACTCTTCAGTGCAAATCAATACCTCTTCACTTCCCAAACGCACACTCACTCCCCACAGGTAAGACATCCTTGTCTTCTAGGCCTTTGGAGGCGGTTTAGACGAGACTCTGTACATACTGCAGGAATGACTGGGATCGAGACCTGTCGACCTGAAACAATCATAAAATAAAATCAATAAAGCATGATGGATGTAAAAGCATGAGTGATGTGATGGATTTATGATAATGTGTGTTTTGCATGTTTTATCATTCAGTGTCTGAAATACGTATTACACTCAATATGAATACTATGGAGATATATATAGATATATACACACACACATAACTGGGGATGATTCATGTAAAGAAATAGAAAGAATGAAGGACGGAGAGCGATGGAGAGCCAGAGTAGTTCTGTTCTCCTGTTCTAGAACTGACACTTTGCAACCAAAATGCTATTGTGAAGACAAATACACGGGACAAAATAGACTCCATTGTAATCTATAAATAACCAAAGAGTCAGGTCAAGTCCATGAATTTGCTTAATGGATCAAGAATATTGTACTATATGAATCACAGCCACTTACCTGCTGGGCTTATTAAGGCTGGAGTTTTCATCACTGCTAATATATTGACATCTTGTGGTATATTACAGTAATGCACCTCAATTCATTTACCGAAGGATATATGGCACAGCTATATATTACAGTGCATTTGTTTTTGCACATTTCTGTATTCATTTACACATTTGTGGAAAGTGTTAGAAGCTTCTATATTAAACATTAAACTACTATGGAGTAGTATGGAGTGATTTAAACATCTGAAATGTGAAAATGTTGGATACTGTATTCTGACTTGCTTTAAATGTACAGCACTGCTAAAACAGCTGATGATAATCAAACCACAAAATTAATATTGCAAGATTGCATCTTTTTTGCATCAGAGAGCTCCATTTTTTGGAGGACTTTCTGGAAATGAATCCTTCCACTGTCTCATGGTCAGCTTCATCTACCACACTGGCTACAAAATATTATGAGCTTTGATTTGGAAAAAAGTTGGTATTCTGCATCACTGTTTTTCTGCATATTATATATATATATATATATTTTTTTTTTTTTTTTTCTTGTCTGTTTGAAAACTGTGATGACAGTATGTTTACTTCGTCTCCATGGCTCTCAGATAAGAGGTCAAGATGAGTGCAGGCAATGAAGTGGCTGAAAAAAATGAGTTTCACTCTAAGACAAATTATGCCTTTTTTTCTAAGAGCCAAAGAACAAAGATTTAAAAGCTTCTGTTCCCCATTTTTTATATTTACTGGCTAAAAGCTTTGTCAGATGAACGAAGTGCACAAATCCCATCAGTTCAAAGCTGGCAGAACACTGCACAAGACATTGTTGACAGAGGTTATTAATAAGATTGAGAGACTCTCCTCAGATCAAAAACATGGAACCATAATGTATTTTAAATGATAAGGCATATACTACAACTATAATAAAAAACATAAAATACATAGATACATAAAGCTTTAATCTTTTTAATTAAAGTAAAATTTATAGGCCAATGTTTTGTAAACCTACACTTGTGGCACAAATCAGTGTGAGAAACAACATTTCAAGACAGATGAAGTTTACAGCCACAGACTGGGGTGAAGAGATCTCTATTAGAATTGGAAATCTGACTGGACCAGTCAAGGCCTCTTGTGGCCTTTGGCCCTGATAAACATTCTTGCCTGTATTCTTAACAGTGTGCGCATACTATAGCATACAAATATCTACAAAAAAAATAAAAATAAATAAATTTAACACAGAAGTATTACACTGACTTGTGGACAGGTCTAAACTAAATCTACCTATATTTAAAGTTCACAAATCTTTTAATAAACAGGAGGTGAGACCCTTGAGCAAGGCACCGTCCCTCAACTGCTCCCCGGGCATTGCAGCAATGGCTGCCCACTACTCCGGGTGTGTGTTCACGGTGTGTGTTCACGGTGTGTGTTTGTGTGTTGATCACTTCTCACTGCTGTGTGTGTGCATCTGGATGGGTTAAATGCAGAGCACAAATTCCAAATATGGGAAACCATACCTGGCCACATGTCACGCCCGTCCTATTAATGTATTTGAAAACAGGTTTTCAACCTTCCCAATATTACATTTAAATAAAGTAGTTTTAAATAACACATTTCTCACATTTTCTCGTCTCCCTTTCTTCTTCTCTCCAAGGTTTGTCAAGGCACAGGTGCATTTCATCTCTCCCACTCCATGACACTGCATTACCAGAATGTTCTTTTTTTTTTTTAAGTATGCCAAATCTAACGCCTCTTTGAGGAAAATAATTAGGTATTAATTTTACCTAAATAAAATTAATATTCACTCCACAATGAATATTGGTGTGCATTTAATTACAGCCAGGTGCGCCTTATCACTACGTGAGTATAAGAGGGCACGGATGTAATGCACTTGCAGCTTTTCGATTCGGAGCCTCGCTGCACTGTATGCCTTTGTTCGAGTCTGCTACTAGACGGAGAAATCCTCAATGCTAAAAAATAGTTCCTGCAAGTTTCCTCACCTCTCTGCACAGATATGATTGCTGCCTCACGCGTCTTGGCAAGTAAAAAAAACACTGCGGCAGCGTTCGTGGATGTTCATTGCGAATGCATGACCATCGCTACGCTGAGACGTTTCCCATAGCCGTCTTCTCGCAGCTGATCATTGAGCCGTAGAGGTTTTTCAGAGCCAGACACTGAAATGTCGGCTATGCTCATCCGAGTCGCCAAGGGGATCGAGTTAGGGGCCCCCATCCGATTCCTCGAGGCTGGATGATTGGTTTCTGGTACAGGGACCGCGGTGCACGTCTGCACGAGTAGCTGTCAGGTCATGGCGGGTCCTCTACCCTGGCGGTCCTCCAGGCTGAGCGAGCTATCGCTGTACCCTGGCTGGATCAGCTGCATATGCCTTCCAAAGCGTTTGAGCTCTCGACCGCCTTCAGGCCGAACTTTAGGAGAGAGCGGAGTGATCATGAAATGCTCTGAGCATTTCATGATCACTCCGCTCCGGGTTTACTATTTCCCGCTCCTCGCTCCCTCCTTAATTGATCCTGGCTCCATGGAAAAAAAATGTCTCTAATTAACGCTTCACTGTAATTTTTCATTATTTATTTTTATATCGAACCTCTGTGCATTTAGTGAACAACAAATAAACAATACTAAAGAAAAACATCAACGTGCTTTAGTAGAACAGTAGCTATATGAGCCCAAGCCAAATATATATTGGCTATCGTTTAACTCACTTTTGAACAAAATGAAAGACAAATGTGGCTAGAATAAATAAATAATCAGAAGA
>JAUCMT010000039.1:3272518-3354064 GCA_032357475.1 Enteromius thamalakanensis
CATTCAGTGAAAAACAAACACACAATACTGAAGAAAAACATCAACGTGCTTTAGTAGAACAGTAGCTATATGAGCCCAAGCCAAATATATATTGGATATCGTTTAGCTCACTTTTGAACAAAATGAAATACAAATGCTGGATGTAGCTAGATTAAATAAATATCCCGAAGAAAAACATTACATAAAATAAAATAACTAAACTAAAATAAGTTAAACAAGTGGCCAAACGAAAAAAAATGCATGTAGGCTATTGCCTTTTCTTAACTTGTAATCATGTCCCCGCACTCGCGTTCTCCTTTGTCGTCATTTAAGATACATTTGTATTTTTTATAAACCTTCTTTAAGATAGTATTTCAGAAAATCCATCTTTCTGTCAGTGGTGCTTAACTTTGCTTTACACAACATGAATCTAATGCATTTGCATTATGGGCTGGAGCGGTAGTGAAGCGCTCTCGGAGCGAGAGAAAATCGCGACGCTCCGACTTTCAAAAAATCCGCTCCAAGCTCCAGCCAAAATCATGCCGTTGCCTGGAGTTGTTAGCCGTGCTTCTGCCCGATTTGGCCCCCGCGACCCGATCTCTGGAGTCTGCACGTCTGGCTCCTGGACGGGACGCCAGAGACGGGTAGGGAACCTCGGGCCAGCTGATTCTCCCGTTATCCTGAGACCCCGGCCCGGCTACGTGCCCAAGGTTCCTACCACACCCTTACGAGATCAGGTAGTGAACCTGCAAGCTGAACCTGTGAACCTGAATCCATGCCCTCTTGTACTCACGTAGTGATAAGGTGCACCTGGCTAATTAAATGGACGGCAATATTCATTGGCCTTTTCTTAATACTCGAAGGTGATTGGTCTCTCATGCAAGTTCCCATATGTAACGTCTCTGTTCACTTCTTCAGGGAACGCGGGTTACCTACGTAACCTTAGAAGTTTTTAGGACATACCATAGTAATGTAAATGTGCACATGTTCTGCTGTGTGACAAAAAACATTATTTTACCGCTGGACTGCATAAAATAGATCACCACAATAAACAAGAATATGGTTTGTAATAAGTTTATTAAGAAACAAATCAAACATAACACTTCAGTTAACAGTCCTCCTTGCTTAAAATTAAAAACAGAAAAAAAGAGCTAAAACCAAAGACCATATAAAAGCATCCCCACTTCTTTAGGGGGGCAAAGGGAAAAAGGAAAGCAATATCAACACAGAAATACACATTTCATCATAGCTGAACCTCCTAATGAAACAAACGTATACCTGCATCAATAACTTAAAACAATTAAGAAAATAAACATTTTATTTATTCGTTCATTAAAAAAAGAGCCATCCACTACCTGGTGTGTACGGTATTTTGCCTTAATGCCAGCATTAAGTAAAGGGGGAAGAGAGAAACTAAGAGAGGGCCAGCAAAGGTTATTTCTTTGATACACAGCATAAGACACACCTAGAAGTCGATCTAATTAAAGCAGGACTGTTTTTGCGGACTCTGGTTTGGTCAAGTTCTCTGTCTCTGGCATCCTTAAAATACATCCAGACCTCAATAACCTCCAGGTGCCCGGTCTCTGAAATGTTTGTGGTATGAAAGCCCACTTCAACTATATAAAGCTTTAACGTTCTACTAAACCAGCATTAGCTTTTCCTCAACACTCAGACAACATGAACTTGCTCTATAAATAAGCTCTCATTTGTGTATATTTGGTTTAAGCTAGAGGTAGGCCGTACCTTCAGCATCCCACCCAAAGAAAAATTCTTGGCCCTTACAGTAAATTCTTACCATTGGATGCAGAGAGAAAAAAAAAGCAACATAGAAATAATGCATTGTTAAATATTATGTTTCAGATCAAATGTCATTGGACGGCAATCTTTGATTCCGTTTAAGTTCCTTTCTGTTACAAGCTTTAATGATAGAGTTACTTAGTTTCTAACCTGTCTTTCCTTCCCCATTTTCCTTTCTTTTTTTATCACTAAATTTCCTTTAACAACTAACTTCTAATCCAACCACACTAAATTGTCTTCGACAGATTTCAGGACCTTTGACCAAAGGTCAAATTAATGTCCTCTATTTGACCCGTGGAGAATGTTTATTCCAGTTTTGTGATTGAAAACAGAAGCAGATGTAAAAATGTTCAAGGATTTTAGATCCGTCTGGAAGTGAGCTACAAATATTAATGTCTATTTTTCTTTACGACTCCTATCTGAGTGTTAAAAAGGTCATATCTGGTATATATTGTGAATTGCATAAATTTACCTGCTTTTATAAGAATGGAGGGAGTTTTAATATCAAAATCTCATTAAAAACAAAAGAAAAGAGAGAGGGAAATAATCTAATTGTCAAAAAAACTGTGATATTTGAGGAAGTAAAAATTTCTTCATTTTAGAGAATTGTCTTCAATGACAGAAAAATGTATTAATTTGAAATAATTTAGAGAAATATTGCCCGTGCAGCAAAACACTGCTTAAAAAAAACGATTAACGATGTTAATAAAAGAAAAAGCAGATGTAAAAATCTGCCTTGTTTTGTGTAGAGCACGTTTAGATTAACACTGACCTCAATATTCACTTCCTGTTTCTCAGTTCATGTACAAAGCATGCTTCAACTGACTGTTACAGGAAGAGAGCGGAAGACAGAGCACATGGAGAAGGATGGTAGAAGAAAAGACCTCCTTGTTCACAACATCAGCAGCCTCCTTTCTTGATTTTTGACATCCAAAAAACCAAAATCTACTTCTACTGCACAAATCTACCTAGCAACGTTTACTAGTTTCTCCTACGAAGCACAAGGACAGACATGTCTATATATAGAGGAAATGAAAATACAAAAAGTAAACATCCTGACTTTCACACACAATACAAATAAAATAATTAAAAAATGCCATTTAATTACAATAGGATAAAATAAGATGCCTTGCATAGGGGGGGGGGACAAGAGCAAACATAGGTAGGAAACCATGCATACCGAAAGGCGAAATGGGGGACTTAAACTGAACGTATCACATAGTGCAAAAATCCCAAGAAGAACCGAGGGACTAAATCAAATGCAAATGAATCTCTGACTCGCATCAATACCAGCCCAGCCCAACCCACCCAGCCCCTTCACCAAACATCCCATCCGAAAATCCCCACCGATGTGGACTTTGGTCTGTCCTGTGATAAACAAGGCATCAGGAGATGAGATTGCCATGGTGTTGGAGGTCTTATGACCCTATCCCTGCCCACGGTGAATGCCGCTAGCGCATCTTGTGATCATCAGTGTTGCCCATGTTGGAGCCAGGGCTGGGGTCCTGCTGTCGCCTGGGCTGGGTGATCACACACACACACACAGACACACATACAGTCACACATGCAAAAACGTGCACAAACACCCACGCATCCCACCAAACAAACCAAGACAGAGACAAAATACAGTTAAAATAGTTGTGCTGTGCTTGAGTCACTCACATGTTAGCTCTCAAATTTAAAAACACAACGCCATCAATAAGTTGCAGCCCACATGCAATTGCTCTTTGTGTCCAGCAGGGGATGTCAGAGATCAACTTTAGTCTAGACGCTAAAAATTGAGCTGCTTTTTTTGGTTGAAGTGGCAGACATTAGTCATTAGTCAGGGGGAAGAGTCTTCAAATCACTAGCCTTAAAAATAAAGACATGACTGATGGCCTTGTCACACATACATATGTTTATGTGCCTATGTCTAAATCTCTCCCTGACATAGATGTCTGAGCACAGACAGGACAGACGGACGAACAGACAGACAGGCAGACGGCGAGAGAAAGATAGACGAAGAGGCAGAGTATCTCGCATAGTGTGAGGTCATCATCTGTGGACCCGGCGATTATAGCACGTTCTAACCCTAGAGCTACGCAAGGCTGTTTTTACTTGTCCCCGATGCCTGGGAATCCCATCTTTAAGCGTACGCATTAACAGATGAAGCTGTTATAGCTGTCATACGCACAGCAACAAAGGAGTCTGGTGCATAAACTCACTGTAAACAACATGCTTTAGCTAGCTCTAGACGATTTAGATGGACTGGAGAATTAAACGTATTTGTCTTGTGACGCATTGCTTGTTTTTTATACACTACCAAAGGTTTGAGATGAGAATTGTTTGAGAAATGTTGAATGTTACTTGACCAAATCAGCATATTAAAATGATTTCTGAATGGTTGTTTGACATTGAGGACTGGTTTAATGGCTGCTAAAAATTCAGTTATTCCAATCTGAAATAATATTTGACAATATAATTGTATTTCTTATCAGCCTCTTCAGCTCCATCTTCTTCTTATTTAAGAAAAACAGTATATATTTATTTTTTTTTACTTGTTTTTTTTTTTTTATGGTTTTTTTTTTTATATTTTAAAACAAGCATGTAAAATGTGACCATAATGTTGATTAGATATTACCCTGCTTAAGAAGAAAAAAGCTTAAACCAACACAAACTGATTTGCTGGTCTTAAAAGTTGCTGGGCAGCCAGATGGTCTACCACCATAACCAGCTGAAAAATACCCAAAACCCCTGTAAAAACCAGCCACCAGAACATGCTGACAAGGTAATCCCAACAAACCAGCTAGGTTTAGATTTAAGTTCCTTTTTTTCAGCAAGGCAGTAAATAAGAAAATTGATGGACAATACTAGATGTTGTATATATATATATATAGAGAGCTTTTTAAAGCACAGAAAGGATTTTTATGTTTGCTCTGTAGTATTTAAGCTTTGAAAAAGTGCGCTTGTGTGGATGAGAGGACGCAGCATCGATCATACGGAGCCCAGCTGAAGCACTCTCCTGTACCACAAGTCAATAGTGCTTAGATTTTGCTGGGCAGACAGCGCTGCTAATGAAAAAGATCAATACTAATGATATATTAATACTTTCACTGGCCCAACATCACTCATGCTCTAATCCCACCTGCAGTAAAGGCCTGGGTTTCATGAAAAATGGCCTATCTATTTTTCATCCATCTCTTTACCATCTATCACGCAGAAGGCCATTACACTCTTCAATATCTTTCAGCTTTGATTCGCCCCCTTGGACTCCCTGCATAGACAAACAGTGACGGAACCGCATTAAGGCACGTCGAGAGAGGACAAATAAGTGTTTACGCACAGCGAATGTTCCTTTTTATCTCTCGGTGAGCTCATAAGTGATTTTGAAGTCTCTAAATGCGTTGTTTGTCCTTTTCGAAACGAACCTGGCCCACTTTCCCAGAAAACGCTGGCTTTCTTCTGATTCAGACGTCTATTGTTCTAGTTTTTATCCAATTACAGATGATGGAGTTTGAGATTTGACCACAGCTATGCGACCATTGTACAGCGTGAAGGCTCAAGGTACGTTCGGAGCTCAAGTATTATTTGCTTTCCAAAAAATAAGAGACCGAACCACGCAACTCAAAAACAAGCTCTGAACGAAGATCAGACTTCACATAGCTAGGTTTGTTTGAACTGCAGTATTATTACAAATAAAGGTCATGATGGTTTCGTGAAGAACATCCATGGAACCTTTGTATTTTAGTGGAAAAGATTCTTTAGATTATTAAAATGTTCTTTTAAGAAACCATTTTTCTACAGTATTGTTGAGAAAATCTCTTCATTTTTAAGTTTTCCATATAGAGTTAGTAAGAATTATTAAAATAAATAAATACTTTTATTAAGCAGAAATGCATTACATTGATCAAGTGTGACTATGAATGATTTTTTTTATGTTAAAGAGCTGTTCAAAAGAGTTGTGGAGTTAAACGTTTGACCTGAGTTATATGCAGCATCGTACAATATGTAACGCAAAGGCTAGAGGTTCGATCCAAGCTCAAGTGTTATTCGCTTTCCAAAATAAAGCCGACCGAACAGTGCAGCTGGAAAACAAGCTCTGAATGAGGGTCAGACTCCACACTGCTGGGATGAGAAAGCATGAATTATAGAATAATTACAGGGTTTCATTTTTCCACCGCTCACAGTGACTTTGAGCTTTGAGGGAAAAAACATTTGGCCCGTGAGTCACAGATCGCCTGACTGCAATGAGTAAGAAATTTGATTTTCATAAGCAGCCAGATCTATTTAAAAAAAGAGACCTCGGCATGATTGATTTTGGAAGAGAGGATGAAAAGTGTGTAAAGGAACGCCTGAGGGTGTAGATTAGGAGGGAAGAATATAAAGGCGGCGGTTCATAAGGGGAATCTTTCTGGTCATGTGCTGCCAAGCTGTGCCTGAGAGCTCCCAGAGGGCTTTGCAGCAGGGGAGTGGGTGGGCGGGGCAGTGAGGAATCTTGGGATGGAAGTCTGGTCTCCATTACAGAGGTCTGAGAAGAGTGAGCTGGGGGTCTCGCGCGCCGCGAACGTTTTTTAGCGATTACTGTATAGCCCAAAGTTGCTTATAGAAGCCTGATATCTCAATCACACACCTACAAAATATGTACCCACTAACAAATACAGACACAGTAAACACACACACAGAATAGAATACATAAAGACACAGAGATGCTCTTTCATGCACATGCTCTTGTGAAACACACACTCACATACACACACTTACAGACAGACACGGTTTAGTGCATGACACAAGGATAGAGAGAAGCAGAGGAGACAGACCCTGGTCCGTGAAGGCCATCAGTCCCAGATTTTTGATGCCACAGGGTCCTAAAAAACACAATTTGGTTTTCATCTTAAGAGTGCAGTTTGGATTGACTGTAGAATGATTATGTTTGAGGACTTACAATGCAAAGACACTTCATGCACTAAGCCATGAGTAAACAAGTAAAGCACCTTAAAAGCTTACACGTACACAAACTCACATATATGCATGCAAACATACAAAATCCTAAGAAACACACACATGCCCTTCTTCTTTATGCTTTTGTTCTGAATAATTTATAGTAAACAGAAAATCAAGGCAGCAGTTCACTACATGAAATCCTAAATTGTTGTCTTACCTCCTGAGTTATTAAATGACTGAGCTGTGCCATCGGCATCTGCTAAATGACAAGTGATCAAATCAGTATTGCCCCAGACAAGCCGTTTAGCTACGTCAAGAGCTCTCAAGACATCAGGGAACAGACAAAAATGTTGTTGAGGTGGCATTTATTTACCTGCTCCTGCAGTGCAATTTTGAAAGGAGACAGAATTCACAACGACTGTTTTCAAATATGTCTTCAGGGGTTCATTTCGTAATTTCGTCCATGACTTTCAGAATTAATGGAACCCTTTAGGTTTAAGCTGATGTTATTACGAAATCAAGGATGCTAAAAATAAATAATTACTTTATTTCACATAATAATTAAAAATGTATTATTCTCATTATTGTAATATAAATAATATGCATAATCAATGTTTTAATTCATATAAAAAATATTTAAATATCACTACTTTTCTTTAAAGATTCATCTTTGAGAATAATAAGAATGACAAAAAAAAACTCAAAATTCAAATGTCCGGATGCATTACGGTAATGACAAATTTTGGGGAACATGTGCCGCATTGTCATGAATAAATAATGTGACGTTGCAGAGATGTCCTAATAAAAGGCTTCATTTCCTTTATCCAAAATATTCTGTTTTTATTATGGTGCTAGATATAACTCAGAAGTGATTTAGTGAGATTCAATCTACCACTTTAGCTTGACCCATAAGAAAAGATGCCGGTGGCACCACTTAATCATCTGCCTGCTCGGGAGCTACTAAAAATAGTATTTTCAGTGAACTGCTCCTTAAAGCATTAAATATTTTGGCAGTGGCTGTCAATCAAAATATTAGCAAGAGGAATTAGGTAAAGATTATGCATAAAAAGCACATACAGAGGTATTGTACATGCTAAAGTGGAAAACACATGTACACATATGCACACACATAGTATACAAACACACACACAGACGCAAACTTTTTTAAACATAAGAACATATGGGATTTTCAGCATGCACTTACTGACTGAAACGTCACACTCGTATACACATCCTCACTCACTCTAGCTCTCACCTCCATGTCCTCACGGTGCGAGCGATCCCTGTCCTCAAAATCACGGGTTCTTCTACGGGCTTCCTCAAACGCTGCCTGGGCTAGAGCATCCTCCTGCTACACAAAAAGACATGAAGCCAGACAGTGGTCAGTCATTTCTGATGTACATAAGGCATTAAAAAGATTGACAGTTTGTCTGTAGTTTGTACCTGTGCCCTCTCTTCATCATATTCCAGACAACCCATCCCATCCAGACGCTGAAGATCAATCCAGCCTCTCCAGATCACACACACTCCATTCAGGATCATAGGAGCCTTCAGATAAACCTGCACACAAATACCCACACATAGTTGCAATGGTTGTTATGAGACACAGCACAAGAGCAACAAATATTACAAAAGAAAGATGAGAAAGAACCTGAAGATTTTTGTTGACATTTAGAAAAATTGAAATTCTTGATTCTTGAAAACATAAAGCAGTTATTAAGCAGTTAAGCATTATTATTAGTTCTTACACTGACGACAGTAGTTATATGAATCTTTTTTATGTTTTTATTTATTTATTTTTCAAAACTGTGAATACAAAGCAACATGTACGCATTTTAAACTTTTAACTTTTTCTTTTATTTATCTTACATGCTCTTATTATAATGTATTCTTAGTCTAGAGACTACTATATACCATGGATATAACTAACTCTCCAATAAATCCACCTACACAGACACAACAAGCCTTTGGAACAGGTGAAATGCCATAACCACCTACTCCACAGTAGTAGCCGCATTTGAAAACCCCCTCTCGACGTCACACCCGGCCATACAATGGTTCATTTGAATTGTAAAACACTTTGTGAGTTGTTCAGTGGAAGTTACTGCTGGGAATGGCCTCAAAACTGGATATACACACACATGTAACCATTACAACTTTTTCTGTTTCTTCCTGTCTTACCTAAGTCTCAGCCCAGCCAAAGAGTATAAGGGCAGCCTCCAATGTTTGCTTCCTGTGATGAGAGTGTTTATTTATAGAGGCCAGCGTAGTAGAGAGTAAGGGTACACCGATGCAGAGACAAGCAAAGCCTGTCTGAATTTATTTATACTGAGCATGGCCAACGAGTGCAGCGCGGGCGAACACATGATTGCATCCGTGTGTGAGACTCAGAGGATGGGGTGGGGTGGGGGGGGGGGGGGGGCTATGTATAAGACAAGGTGGACAAAGAGTGAGAGAGATGTTGAGAATGTGGAGACAGGGGTATATGACTGTCTGTCTGGCTCGGAGCCACAGGAATATCACATCTCTGCCACTGAGGAATCCAGGCTGAGACAAAAGTGTGCAGTCTGTCGGTCTGTGGGTGCTGTTTATTTCTGTAACTGCAGTGAAAGAGGCCAGCTATAAATGCATACACATATGCACGTATCCTCAGTGTTACCCGCCAAAACCAACGAGCCACCAGAGTCACCAAATAAAAGCGAAGTTCCACCGTGCTGCTCCAAAAAGCAAAGGAACACAGGAACACTGCAGTGTGCTTTTGGATACTCAGAGTCCCCCTCTGGGCACTGGTGACTACTAGAGAGACCTGCCAGACAAACACATGCCACCAAAGCAGACACAACATGAGCTTTGTCTAACTTTACTGCCGTCCTTTAAGCATCTTTGCGTGTGGAGAAACTGCTTTTGGAGTCAGTTTAGAGGCTAAACAGCTCTCTGCCCTGGTTTCGTATCCACTAAATTCACCACATTGATGTGACTGGTGTCTAGCATAAATATAGATCACCCATTTGCTTTTCAAACACTATTTTTTCCTATTCATGAAAAAAGGCACATGGTTTAATAAATATACACTAATGTTTACCGTTAATAACCACATTAGTGGTTTACATTTTTTTTCTTTAATTGTAAAAATACAGTGAAATAATTTAACATAGCTGTTTATATTTGAACAGTAATGTATCCCTATTTTAATTTTCATTAACTATTACTCCAGGTATAGTGTGACATGATCCTTCAGATCACTCAGTATACTGATTTGGTGATCAAGAATAGTTGCTTATTTATATCAATGTTTAAAACTGCTAATACTTTTTCCTGCAGCATTCTTTGATTAATAAACAGTCAGAAAGAACAGATTTTTTAGTATTAGCTGTCACATGAAAATGCTAAATGCAGAAAATCATGCTATTGATACTTTGGCCAAAGTCTGTTTCTAAGTATAAATAGTACAAATCAAAACAGAAAGTCATGCTATTGCGATTGGCTGTGCCATCACAATTGGTCAATTTAACACATCCTAGAGGATTAACAGTAATATTTATATATTGTGACTTAATCACATGACTGTTAATCTAACAATATTCAATACACACTGTGCCATGGAAGAGAAGTAATAAATCTACACATTGACACATTTTATGTGAAATCAGACAAACAACTGCCAACTGTTCAAGACGGTTTATGCCACAAGCTTTCAACTGAAGACTGTTAAAGGGCATTTGCTACTGTACCTTTAAGAGTTTTTGCAAATAAAGGTAAATGGTGCTTGTTCAGATGTTTTGATGTAATGTTGATATATAAGTCATGGATCCATTAATTTAACTTTACTCCAAAAATATAAACTTAGGCTATCTAAAAATACTTTTATCTTTAACGTTTTCATTTATGTCCAATATTTAGTGTTAAACTGTTGGTCTTTAAAATAAATCTAATTTTAATTTTCACCTTGTCGGATATTTAGACTGATTTGAGGATGCGCCAAAGCTACAAACTTGTAGGAGGCGCGGACCAATAATAACGATGTATGACTGCTTTATCTGAATATATTTAACATTTCAGTTTTACAATATGTTTAAAATTATAGTATTTCGGTTATTGGTGCTTCCAGGCGCTCTCTCTTTCTCTCTCACACGCACCAATAGCCTTCGATAAGTACAGAGAGTCTCTTTCTTGCCCCCGCCCACCCATACACGATAATATCGTGTGTCGGCGATCTCACAGGCTAGTGATATGACGATATGAAAAATGCCTCTATCTAATCTAGCATATACAGAAGCTATTTCATTTGTTTTAATGTATCATGGCTAAAATATATATATATAAGCTTTTATCTTTCAAAAAGTATTTCCATGTGTATAAACATCTCAGATATTAAAACATGAAGTCCCAAAAAGTGAAGTGAAAAAAGATGTCTATGTTTTCACACCTGAGGGCAGCTTTCCTGTCAGAAGTGAAGGGCTTTTCTGACTGTGTTCCCTTTCGAAACAACCTCCCTGGAACGGTTTCCCAAGCACAGCTCCGTCTGCCTCTTCCACCCCCACACCTGCCCTCCTGAAACTCCTTCCCCCATGTTTCCCTACAGGATGTGCCATAGGCTGTGATCTGTGTCCCCCTCAGCAGTAAAACGCAGGTAGGAAAAATAAAGCCTGCATAGCTCTGAGGCAGTTTAACTAAACATCAGTGAAGTCAACGATCTGAATGAAATCATATCCTCAGCCGCAGTGATTTCAACTGAAAACATACCGGACTGCGAATACTCATGTAGAGATAATACTAGGAAAATTCTATAATTTAATTAAAGAGCAAATTTACAACAATCTGCTGATGTATCAAAAAAACATCATCTTCCAAACATAGTAGCAATATGATATCTCAGAGGGATGAAAGGAAAATCGCCTGTTTCTGAGAAGCATGGAATAATGGGCTATACATCTGAAATAAATGCTAAATGCGAATCTGAACCTATATGTATTTTTATCATTTCGGATTGTTTTGGTCTCTCATCTGTCCAACTCAAACAGTTTCTTCTCCCAACAAATACAGGCTGTATAGCCATTAATAACATATTTAAAAAGTCTTCCTGGGTTTCATCCAGAAAGAACATTCATAACTCCATCAGCCTAAACACACAGTTTTCATTGGGCAAGAGCCAACAATGCAGACATACGAGAAAAGCAGTTCTCTTTCTCTCTTCCTCTTCTGTTTTTCATTGGGTATTTCTAGAAGGTGATGAGTAGTCAAGCTACCCCCTGAGGAGTGGTGAAGAACTAGGTAAAAGAGCTTGGATGGATGGGTAGTTAAGTTCAGGTTGTGGTTCATGTGTGTTTGTGAAATGTTTATGTGATGTTTTCGGTCCTAAAGTAGTTGAAGACTGTCTTTGTTTCTTCATAGTTAAAATCGACGTGAACGGCTGTTTGCAACCCATTTTATTTGTGTAATGTGATGTATTTTTCAGTGAAACATAACAATAAATATGAAAACATGTTGGGTGGGACTTTTTTTTTTTTCCCCCATAGGGAATGAATTAGATGGGAAAAGTGGGCGATGCATAGCGAATGGAGCTAGACACAATGTAAAACTTGAGGAGAAATGGCCATTCAGAAGAGCAAGTTAAAGGAATAGTTCACCCAAAAAAACACGCCATATACACAGTCAGAGTTAGTTTTTTCATCCAAGCCTGCTAATGTTGGTGGATGGTGGCAATGATTTTGAAGCTCCGTAAAACTAACCTACACACTTTTCGGGGGGTTATCAAATTATTATTTTTGTAACAAAGTTGTTCAGTCCGTTATTTAGGTTAGAATTGTAAAACTTGAAATATTTTTGTTACAAAAAACCATCAATCTGCTTCAGAAGACATGTGATAAGTCCTCCGAGGTGTATAGGTTAGTTTTATGACGCAGTATTTGCAGATATATCCAATTTACTGAGCTTCACAATCATGGCCACCATCCACCAGAAGAACCAGGATACATTTTTAATGTATCTGTGTTCATTAATTTTAATGACCGTGTGGCTGAGTTTCAGTTCATTTTATTCACGTGTTTTAATCTGAACATCACGGAGGCAGAGATAGCAGAGAGTGCACCCTGTTAATTTTCTTTATTTACCAAATGTTTTGTTAATATTGTGAGTGTATTAAAAAAATAGACCCTTTACAGATTTAAATGCTGTATAACTCTTATATGTGCGATCATAAAGCAGTTTCAGTTCTTTTCTCTGACATCTGAAAAAAAGCCACATGCTCCCGCCGGCGGGAGAGCCGACCTGAAAGAAGAAAGACTAGGATGGCTTAGAGGTGAGTAAAATATGGTGTCATTTTCATTTTGGGTGAACTGTTCCTTTAAAATAAACAATCATTCACTAACAAATTAATTAAAAACTACAAAAGATTTTAAAAAATATATTATTATTGACTAAATTAAAAGAATATGTTTATACACTAATCAAAGCTTTGGGCTTGGTGAGATTTTTTTACGTTTTTGTAAGAAATCTGTTACGCTCAAAAAGGCTTTAATTAGTCAAAAATATAACAAAATCTGTAACATTGTGTAGTTTATATTGTATATATTATATAATATAGGTAGCACTTTAGCATAGGGACCAATTTTTACTATTAACAATTTGCTTATTAGCATACATTATTAACATATTGGCTGTTTATTAGTCATTATAAAGCAAATATTCCACACAACCATATTCTACATCCTAATTCTTCCTAACATATAAACTTAACAATTACCTTACTATTAATAAGCAGCTAATTAGGAGTTAACTAAAGCAAAAGTCATAGTTAATAGTTAGCTAACACTAAAACAAAGTATGACCTATCACACCATCTTAGTAGCATATTCTAACATCTGTGAATATGATATGAATTTGAAGAGCAAGTCACAACATATATTTAAACATATATATTGCATACATTTAAACCAAAAGCAAGTTACATTACAAATCAAAAAACATTTCGAATACACTACACACACCATAGTAAGTCTACAATCTGAGACCTAAAATGACCATGGGCCATATTTAGCTAATAAACACGTGTGAGAGATGTGAGAGGTGGGTGTCAATGGGAAAGACTGTGGAGGTACAGTAGACGGTGGTGCTAGGTGGGGCAGCTGTAAGGATAAGACACAGAGGATCTGTGTGTGTTTGTGGAGCTGAGCAGAGGCGGGAGGGGGTGCGAGAGCACGAGTAAACACTGGGATTGAATTCAGCTGCGGAGGCTTTTGATTCAGACAGCCAAAACAATCCCGGGCCCTGCTTACAGCCTATAGGCCCCAGACAAGACAGACGGGTTTACATGCATCTGTTCATCTACCTCTCTCTCTCCTGCCCTCTATATCACTCTTTTCCTCTGTGTCTGCCTCTCTTTGCAGTTGTTAGATTAAGTAAACAGTCATCGTACCTGTAGCGATATAAAAATGTGGGTCTCACTGATGTCTTTTGTCTGTGTCACTGTGCCATGACTGAGTCAGAGCGACTTCAAAGTCTCTTTCTTTCTTACAAACACAATGGTGCAGTCAGAGAGAGCAGTCTGAACATGTTTGCACCCCAGAGTTTACATGTACGTACCTGTGCATTGAGACACGAGGGAGATATGCGCAGGAAATTAAGTTTATTAGCTATAAATACACACACACACACACCTTCTCTCTGTGCTAAAGTAAAATTTGTAAGCAGCGAACGTCTGTTTGGGCTGATTTCTCAACATAAATAGAGATTATGATACGATTGTTAGTGAGTCAGCAGTTCAGTCGCTCCCAATAGATGAGTGCGGTATCAACAAGCATTCAAATATTATGGATTTGCATTATCCACTTTTTTATGGCTGGCACATATGGTAAATTGACCAAATGACAAACAAAAATTTAAAAAAAGTTGTCATTCAGAACGATTCAGAGGTGCAATTCACAGAATTTTATATATATTTTATATATATATTTATATATATAATACTGTAATACTGTATGTATGTGTGTCTTTGTGTGTTTCTACATTTTTGCTGTGTCACATCATAGGACGCAATCCAATATTTATTTGTCAACTACCCATATATGCACTGTATTTATATAACATGCATATGTATATAACAATTTTAAATAAATGTTTTCTTTGTTTTGAAATGTTAATTATTTGTGTGATTTTAAAGATGAATTTGACGCATTAATTCATGCATTGTACTGATTCATTAAAAAATGTTGATTCAGTCAGAAATCAATAGAGTGAAAACACAAAATAACTATAACAATAATGTGACTAAAATAATAGGTACGCGAAAATGTCTTGTTTATTGTAGTCTTTTTTACTGAACTGTTATACTGTATAAACAACAACACAGTAAATATTTTTTTCCTTACATCATATATCACAGCCATGTGGAAATACAGCACTTTTGCTCAAGGGATACTGCTAAAATTATTATTTATAAACAGCAATTTTGTGATCTATGAATATAGCATGAACAAACCTCAACAGTTTAAATTGAACGCTCGGGAGGAGCTTGTTTATCTAGTCTGTCGATCAACACAGGGATATACAAACATGTTTTCTCACACACGTGACTATTCCTCCTGCACCCCACAACTATCTACCATTGCTTTTAATTTTGACTACATATTAACCAACTGTTTTGGTTGTGTAGAGACATGCAGTAAATTCATTTAAAATTTCACAGCCAAAAATCTACATGTTGACTCATATCTGTTAGCAGGGAGCAACTGACAGACAAAGTTTGTAATGTGGCTCTGAAATTATATAGACAAAGCGTCCTGGTAATCAGGAGGCCCCCACTGACTGCTTTTGGCGAAATGTGACATCAACCCAGCAGAAAAATGCTGATGAACTCTACCTGTGGAAGACAAAATTAGACTATCAATGATAAGACACAAACAGAGATAGAGAGACCCAGAAAACAGGAAGTGCAAAGTCGAGACATGCCACCTAGCGGGTGACATCCTGTTTCCCACCATGCACCTCTCTAGGGAGCAATGGCTTATTAGGAAAAGGACGAAGACGATGGTGGGGGGTGGGGGGACACATCAGTGGCAGATGTGCAGCCAACAGCCATGTGGAAATGATCAATGTGACCAATTAAGAGACAGAGTGCTGCGATACACACACAGCACGCCTTCTCAATCTAGTGCGCATGCAAGTGTGTATACTACTTAGTATGTTTCCAGCCTATAGAGTTCTGTCTTTACTGCTTAAAATATATTTTTGCAAAGGTAAACAAATAATCTAGAATAAATTAGTAAATGAAAACAGGAGCTGAAAGGCGTTGTCAGATGTGGAGTGGGGCGAGTTTGTTTTTCTGCTCGATACATGAGCGGTCCCACGTTCTTGCAGTTTGGCTGGGCTATTTCTAGCCTGACTAGCACAGGGGTTTCATTTACGAGCGGGCCAAACCCAAGGCCTTCCCAGGGTGCTTTGGGGCAAAGGGAGGCTTCAACGTGCTCTCATATGGACCTGAATCCCACGCTTCACAAACGAAGCCCTGCCTCCCACACACACGCTCTCCTCTAAAATGATTTCCACATCTGTAGAGACAGCCAGACTTTTTTTTTTTTTAGCGCAGCTACATGGAGAAGGAAAAAAAGTGGAGGGGAGTGTAGAAAACTACTTGACCACAGACTTCCTCCTCAAAACGAAACGTCAGCTCCCACATCCCCCACACCCGTGTATGACACTCGAAAACAAATGCAACGGCAGCCCCCCACACATGCATGTCCTTAGATTTACAAATCATATGAAGATATCGAAACACAACCTTTTGAGCTCAAACTAGAGTTTTTTGAACAGTATCAATGAACCCACTAACTCCTAGCATGTCATTTTAATGTTATTATAGCAAAGTGACAGAGTGCTATTGATTCAGGCTACTTCATTGTCCGCACATCTATGCAGGAAATGAGATGAAACTAGCAGAACGTTACTCGCGCAGCAGCCAATGCTGGCAGCCAAGTACCTTCTTCTCTTCAGAGAGAAAAAGAGAGTGAATGGGACTGAGGGAGAGAGGAAAAGAGGCCTTCATTAGAAGTGTAGGCCACACACAGCACCCCACTGGATCAACTATTTAAGCACACATTGCAGATGCATTTAATTGGAAAGAACTTATTCAAAGGACTTTGAAGAGAAAATCTCTGGTTGAGACATTGTTTACAGCATCTGCTTATAAGAAATGTATTGAGAGTTATGGTACAGGCAGGGATCTGCATGGCAACACACACAAACTAACCAACTTTATTCTATTAGTTTCACTTTCATACCTTCATTGAAAGTTAGAAGATTAGGTAAAGTGTTGTTGGTTGTTCAAGTGCAGTGTTTTAGTGACATTTTAATATAAGTTTTAAGAATAAAAATGTAATAAGCAAAAAAAAAATATAAATAAAGTGAAGATTATTATACATTAACACTGGCATAAAAACACTAAGGAAACGTCCAATTTTGAATTTTAATTTAGGTATTTGTTTGAAATATTAAAATACAGTATTTTTCCTAATTATTTAAAAAGGGAAAAAAATAGACATCCATGCATAAGATGTTTTGTGGGTAACAGCACTATGTAAAAACTGGATAGAAAAACACCATGTATGAACTGAAATCTTTTCAGTATTGAAAAAAATGTTTCATCACCACATGGATGTGACAATGAAGACCTTAGTAATGAAAATAAAAAAATCAGTTTTGCCAATGCAGAAATAAATTACAATTTAGAATATATTCAGATAGAAATAGTTATTTTAAAGTGCAATAATATTTACTTTTTTTTTTTTGTATTTTCTACTGTATGCAGTCTTGTGGTGATTAATAAAATGTAGCTGAAATTATGTGGTCTTAGAAGAATGAAAAAATTGATGAGAAATATTTGAGTTGATAACCAAATTTCTGTCTTTACTTTAAAAAGTGCTCTTCATTTAATCACGTTGTTGTATAAAAGCCAATGAAATACTAAAATGGTCTTAAAGGCATATTACATATAACAACTAAGACTGATTTAAAATCTACTGAATTTAAACATATCTAAAAGTGCAATTAAAATAACATGAAGTGTGATGAATGAAGTAAGTAAAACTGAAGTGAACTGAATAACTGGGCAGTGGGGAGACCCAATGCCAGTGGCTGTGGCAACAGTGTGACTGGCGCACTGGCAGACTGCCTCTCGTTCACACACGTGCCAAGCCATCATCAGCAGATTTGCAGCATGCGAGGGAAAAGAAAACCAGCAGAGATGCATCTGAAGCCAAGAGAGGAGGAGGCAGGTCCTTTAAGAGGGGGGCAGAAAACACACACACACACACACACACACTTACACGAATGCTGACAGAGAGGCATTGTGTCCCCGCACCTCATGAGTGGAGCTTTTTGTGAGTAAGAGCATGTGTGATTGTGTGTGTGAGATCCCACACGAGTGCTAATTATGCAGCAGTTGCTGATCACTAGATTATTCACACGTATGAACATAATTAGTTGTGTCTGCTTCTCTATATTTGTGAGTCAGTGCCCTCAAAGGGCCTTTCCTGGACTTTCCCTCTTTATGTTCAGAGAAACAGAAAGAGAATGACGGCCCATGAGAGCTTCATTTCAAATGTCATAGTAAGTGCTGCATCAGCTCTGTGACTCAAATACCAGTGGCCACACAGATTTGTGTGAGTCATACAGCCGTGATACTACAACAAAGGAGTACAGCTTGACACTGTGACCCACTACCCATATCTAATCTAACTAATGTCCTCAGTGTATTCTTCCATCTCTCTTAGCTTATCCTGACTCTAGGACACATTGCCCAGGCACTCAAACCTCCTAAATGGCTACTGTTCACAGAGCAGCTGCCTCTCTACCAGTCTTGTGACTAAGCTGCTAAGGAAGAGGAAGTGACAGGACACTTCATTGCCCAGTTCCACGTCAAACGGCTCAAACATGACCAAATGTTAGTAAGCTGCATATCACTGCCTTAGCGCGTATAAAATAAATAAATATAAAAATCAGCACAAATGTCTATAGTGGTCCTGGCTTGATTATGCTGGTTTTGGTTAGTACCTGTCTAGCGGGTGGACCAACATACTGTAGCCATGCTGTTAACCAGCTGGTTGACCAGTATGGTCTTTCTGGGTGATGATGGCTGTCCAAAGTAGTTGCTGGGTTACACAATTAAGGCATCTAGCACACCAGTATAGGAAACATAATATATTCTGGTGACCAACCATTGAGGTCTTTTTAAGATGGTTTATATATTAAAAAACAATGTTTTGTATATTTAATAATTGAATAGAATAGCACCTAGATATATAGATAAATGTCTGATTTATATATTGTTTTGAGGACTTAGTAAGCTGTTTGTAATGCATTTAATTGTTTAAAAGAAACAGTAAAGACATTTATAATGTTAAATTGTGTCTAAATAAATGCTAAACATTAACATATTAAGCTTCTGAATGGTATAATAATAATCATATACTAAATAATCAAGAATCACATGCTACCAGACTTTCTGAATGCACCAAACTCAAAACCATGCAAAGTGTTTCCAAGAGAAATTTGACAACCGAAAGCAATATGTGAATTATGGCTCAACATATCAAGCATTTTTAATATCCTCTAACTGGATGGAATCTTAGCCTGAAGCTGAAAGAAAAAACGTCTGTGCCGATTGTCTTTGAAATTGTTTAATTGTAACTGCTCCAAACCAGCAAAGTGGCTCAGAATTTTAACAACTGTTATAAACCGTACTTCCACACTGTTAATAAGGGCTAAAGTTGTGTCGTTCAAGCCTTTAAAAATTTCTGAAGGATCACGTGACAAAGAAAACTGGAGTAATAGCTGCTCATTTTACAAAACATATATAAATTAAAGTTATTTTTGATTTAATGCAACCTTGATGAGCTTTAATGTTTTTTATTTATTGTAATTATAAAAAATAAAATACTATTTTAAATATGATTATTTATATTGCACATATGATAAGGAGTTTATTGAGACAGTTGTAAATACTAATTTGCAAATGCAGAGAATTTAAAATAAAAATGTGACTAACATTATATATTTAAATAAAAAGTAAATATACTTTAATTAAATAAATCTTATAAAAATTTTATCCTGTGGGTCTGCAAAGTTGCAGTCAAACCAGAATCGAATCTGTGTCCCCATGACAGCACCATAGCTCAATATTCCATTTGCATATACTGTATGTGCTTACCACTGCAGTGCAAAGATCCCCAGTAGAGCAAAGGATCATCAGTGTAAGAGCCCCCCTGCCGTCCATCCTGGTTGTCATAAACTTGCCTGACTCATGGCCCTGAGAGCGGGATCCTCCTTCTCAACAAAGACATGACATATGACTCTCTATGAGACTGAGTCATATCTGTGTGTGTGTATGAGTAAGAGCAAAAGGCAGCTGTTCTTTCAATAAAGAGATACTAACAGGCCCCAAGGACACACACACACACACACACACAAACAGATACACAGCAGAGCAACTACCGGTAAAGAGGGAGGGAGTGAAGGTTAACATTTAAGTGGGAGGCATAGCTGCACTCCTGATGTCTTACAAAACTGACACATACGCTCCTCATTCTATTTTATCGCACTGTAAAAATGATTTGAGGATACAAGAAGATACTGTTTTAGTGTTTAGTGGCATAAATATACCTTGGTGGAGTTATAGTGAGACACAAAATATGTACCAATAAGTACATATCACTGCAGTTTCCAATAGAAACTAACACTAGAGGCAGTAAAAATATTTTAAAAAACTGATGCATTTGAACGTGAGCATCACACATATCCAGGGACATATCTATGGATTTTCGTAGGCAGTATGTTTGTCTGGTAGCTCACAGAGATGTACTTAAAAGATGAGAAGCTCAGATTCGAAATGGCACAGTTGCATCAACTCATACCTTTTTATATCAGTTTTGCATTTGTTAACACTATCGGGTAGGTTCAGGGTTAGATTTTGTGTTTGTTTGCATATTTCTAACATGATAGAGCATTCACTTTTAGCAAAAGTCCCTAGATATTTCAATTTTGAACCGCTGCAATACATATATCACCGTAATACAAATGTGCCGGGGTTCACGTACTGAACCTGTAGTCTTTTCTCTTGGAAACTGCAGCAAAACATGCAGTTAGCCACGTAAAAATGGTGTTGCATAAAAAGTGCACAGAGGTACATATTTTTATGAGACCAGGTTGGTTTCTACCTCAGAATTCCATGTGTAATTCAATACATTCGCTTTTGATATTCAAAGCAATTTCTGAGTATTTTTATGAATTTCTGAAGTCTTTTTTTTCTTTTTTCAGTGCGGGTATCCATCTACTCATGCATCTGTGTTCACTTAAAGTCTAGGTGACATTATGTAGACACCAAAATATCTAAAAGTGTGTGTGAAGTTGCAGTTGAGCTTTACAAACACACACACACCCACACACACAAAACAGGTGCGGCCCGGTGCAGGTGTGGAGCACGCCTAGGCAAAGCAGCCGGAGAGATAGAGCATGCTTCTCTGTGTAATCAGAGACAGGCAGAAACTAAACGTTTGCAGTATTGTTTCACGCACACGCACTCCAGACACTCCCACGTGCACATATCCAAATTAACCGACAAAAGCCCTCTTTTGTTAATGCACTCGCGCAGAGGAAGGCAGAAGCCCCACAGGCCTGAAGTTCTCTGCCCACGCCACCTGCCACAAACACAAAGACCAAGGGGTGTCAGTCCATTAGGGTCGTTCTGGCTCTTCGTCTCCTCCCACAAATCCCTACAACCTGCAATTAGGCTACACCTTCCTCCATCAGGATAAACCCCCTCTGGCCAGCTCTGACACGTACAGTACCACAAATGCTATTTGTTTTTGAAACATAATCGTAAAACACAAACTAGTTAATTTTGGTTATTTTGGGGCAGCTGGTTCAAACGTTTAATCCAACCTTTTGGGTATTTTTTATTTAACTCAACGTTTGCTGTAAATATTTGTATATTTCTTGCTTAAAATGAGCCCAAAATAACATTTAAAAATATGTTCAATAAATTAACATTTCTTAATAAGTTGAATAAATTATAACTTAACAATAAACTTTTTTTATTGATTATTGATAAATGTGCACCTTTTGCTGATGTGTCTGATTTTTAATTCATTTCATTTTAAGCCATTCATATATCAATTTTTAAACAATAGTTAAGCTAAATAAAACTACCAGAAAACTACCCGAAGGCTGGGTTAAAACAACTCAGTCGCTGGATCTGTCCATATTTCTCCCAGCACTGAGTTATACTTATGCCACTCATTTTTAGTGTAAAGAACAGTAACTTTATGAATGTGTTTTCTATTCCTAAAAATAATAATAAAATAAATTAATAATGTATTAGTAATTTAAAAATAAATTAGAATCATTTATATTCTTATTAGTAATGTATTGTTTTCTAGACTAATATATTTAAAATAATTACTGGTTCATAATTTATTAGAAATGTATACATATATTAGCTTTATAAATTTAATTATATTAATAAATTAGTAATTTATTTATTCATTTATTATTATTCTGGAAATCTGTAAAATGCAAGAAATCCCTGTATGCGCATTTGAAGAAAATTATTCTTATTATCAATGTTGAAAACAGTGCTGCTTAATATTTTTGTAGAAACAGTCATACATTTTATTTTTCATTATTCTTTGATAAACTGAAAGTTAAAAGTTAAAAAACTATAAATATATTTTTTAAATAATTCCTGCCACTTTTATAAAATAAATGTATTTATTTAAATAAAAATAAGAATAAAAGCATTACTTTTCTTTTTTTATTGCAAATAATAAAGATTGTTTTATGGTTTTTAGTTTTAGTTAGCTGCTTTAGTAGTGAGATGGTCATGGTCCACGTAACTGCTTCAAAATAACACTGACAATCAAATGGTCGCTGGCTCGGTCTGTTCAAGTCTCCAAACAACACAGGTTCTGCTGACATTGTCTTTATGATTGTAAAAGTGAATCTAGGAAAGAAAAGGCCAAACCTTCACTGTCTGCTCTCTTTCTTGTCCTCTCAATCTAAGAGTTTTGAGATTAAATTTAACTACAAAAACATATTTACAGATTGGATAGGTGCACTGGAAAAATACACTGCAATTCTGGTGTAATTTAATTCCACTTGTACTACTGTAAAGGCATTTGTTTCATATTATCTGCTTGATTTATGTGAATCTTTATGGCGTGTGATAACTTAGATATTGAATGGAACATAAATGGTATTTTAGATACAGGACATTTTATTACAATCATATGCTGCCATGGCCAATGTTTAAAAGCTACCGTATTTACCATACTTTTTGCTGTATAACATTTCACAAGATGATTTCAGAGAGATGTTAGTGGACAGTGACCACGCTGGTCACCCACCTGCGTCCTGAGAGAAGCCTCTTTCCTGGAATCAACCGATAGGAATGTAAAACCACACAGAGCTGCTGTATTTCTCACCTGGACCCTTGTACAAGCGTAGAATAAAATAACCTCAACCCAAAAAAAGGTCTGACCCAGACAACAGCACTGTCAGACAGAGTCAAGAGCAAAGAGCTCTCACAAACACTTGAGATACCACCAACACTCAGTCTACAGCCACAGACCTGCCATTCCCATACACTCTAACATCACATCTGCTATTATGAGAACGGTGTGTCTCTATTTTTTTCATCCATTTGTCATTTCTATGTTCTTTTTTTTGCTGCATGGCATGCAGTTTTGACTTTTGCCTGAATAATCAACCTATTTGGTGCTTATTAATAGTAAGGTAGTTGTTGCATTTAGACTAGTTATTTCGACTGGTTATTATTAGACATTTAGAATATGGTTAGACAGAAAAAGTACTAATAAACAGTCAATATGGCAATAATAGGCATGTTAACAAGAAACTAGTTAATGGTCCCTATAGCACAGTACTATAAGAAGAACATGCAAATATGTTATTAAGCTACTTATATATTAACTTCTCAGTTTAGATATAAGTGGGAAACTTAAGGAAATATTGTGTATCTAAGGGTTTTGGTTAAAAAAATGTTTGGTAACCCCAATACATGCAACATAAACACATGATACGAAGGAAAACATTTACGGAAACATTATGCTGTAGCTTAGTGCAAATTATCTTTCTCAATACCAAATGTAGAAACTGCAAATTTTGAATAGTCTCATGAAAGAAAATCTTTCGCAAGAGGAATGGCAAGGAGAAGTCTGTATCATCACCAGGAAAAACAAATTTTGCATTACATCCAGAAATGGGAAAATCTTTCGTTTTTTGCCTTTTCTCTCTCTCCTTCTCACTTTCTTACAACAATCCAACCTAAACAGCAGAGCTGGGTTTGTGAGCAGACCTCCGTGTTTCCGAAGGAAAAGAGATGGACCGTGTTCAAAGAATAACACAGCAGATGAGTTCTACCACACACACCTCAGTAGTAACAAATTATGTATATAGCAGTTGAAAAGGTCATTCAAAAATGTAACAAGCCTATAAAAACTTTTGTCCCATACAGTACTTTAGCCTCTTCCAAAAACTGTGATATATCACACAGTCAGGCAGTTATGAGCTGTGACAGAACTCTGGATCTAGATTTTATGCAGACATGTATACAAATATTATGCTACCGTTAATTAGACATTAATTGCATGCTTTTAGCAAAGTTGCAGTTTCAAGCAATTACACAAGAAGATATCCACAAATATTGTAATTAATTAAAATATTGTAGTTAATTCTCTAGAGCCTGAAGGGTTTGGAGTCACTGTCTGCTTGACTGAAACAGATTTGCATTTCTCGTTAAGACACTATAATGAGCTTGTCCACAACGAGACATTTTGAAAAAACAAAGTGAGTGTGATACGTGAGGAAGACGGGAGGAACCTGGCCATACTGAATGGGCACAGAAAGAACAACGTGATGATGATGTGCTGAGTTTATTGATCAGAGGGGTGTGACTGGAAGGCCGAGAGACGGGCCTGAGAAACACGAGCTGGGCACTATAATTGAATCCCTATGGGGGAAAGGCAAGAATATGATGGACAAAGCGTCCACCCTCTGATTACATCCCTCTCTGCATCTCCTCTCAATCTGTTCAGAGTTACACTACTGGCTTTCCATGCAGATCTTGCTTAAGAGATTGTTGCATGGCCAAACACAATGAGGCCATTTTTCTCTCCAACTTCAAACAAATTGGGATCAGATCAGAAGCATGTGAGATGGCAGCAGCAGGAATCAATTAGCACATATGCTTTGATGATGTCATTGACAGGCGATTGGTGAACAGACCAGCTTCCGTTTGAGATTGTAGGAAACATGAGGCTCCACCGCAGCCCACTGCATTTTTATGGAAACTAGTTTATCATTCTGCAAGTCGCTACAAACTCGGAGCAGAGTTCACAAAAGCGTCGTTATGATTTAACTAGCAGGGTAGTTTCTGTCACACTTCTGAAAAGCATCAAACAGGAAATAGTATACAATTACAAAGATTGTAGGGAATTTATTATCCTCAAAGACTAACTTCAAAAATGATTCACAAATTAATTTTGGTCATCAATCAGAAATATAATATATTTACATTTAGTTAAATAATCCAGTTTTCAATTAGACTGTTTAGATGTGGTGTTGTTTATGGTTCCAATGTGTCACCCATCTCATTAACAAAAGCTTTGAGAATGAGTTCAACTGAATCATTACAAAGAAGTTGTTCAAATAAAGCAACAAGCCACAGAGGACTGTGTGCAGTGGCAAAAGCACAAGTACACAATCATTAAATGTACTGTATTATTATTAATTATTGGAACAAACAATCCTTAAACCTTAAGGAAAGCTAATCAATAATATCTTAACTTGTGTTCAAAACAAGAATGAATGTTCTTAAGGGTTTGGAACGACAAGAGGGTGAGTAGTTAATGACAGAGAGGTCACATTTGTGTCTATAATTATTTTAAATGGAAGCTCATTCAATTAGAATTTAGAATCAGAACTATCCGTTTTAAAAATCTGTTTGTGAATCAGACCAAAACACTGATTTACGATTGGAAAACTAGAAAATAATTAGGAGCGCTCCACCTCAGCTGAATTGCAAAAGGAGAGAGGAAGATGAGAGGCCTTCGTCTGCTCCTCGTTTGATTTCCTCCAGTGAGTGTCGGCAGTTGAGCATGGCTCCATGAGCATTTCCCCCATGTGCTCGGTCTTGGAGTTAACTGTCAAACTGGCGCCATGCAGCTCCGCAGCATGTTCCGCGGTACATGACTAGTCATGAATATGGAGATGTGCTTGCTAAGCGTAGCATGCACACACATAGGAAAATGTATGAAAAACAGACATATACAGATTAATGGATAGTCACCAAACCTACGCAAACACACACAATAATACAAATAGGGGTGCAGAATGAAGCGTACACCCACACTGAATGTGAGTCAGAGTCTGCATCTCGATACACACACACACACAAGCATGCACGCATCAAACTCAGAAAACTTGCTTAATAGTTTTGGAAACGCAAAACTATTAAAACACCAATTCCTGTGGTGAGGCCTCAGACTGCAGCCCTTTTCATAATGGAGTCATTTAATCCATTTCTTCCCCGTGCTATCTGCCCCCAAGCGAACATTCTTACACGCAGACATGCTGAAGATTTATAGCGTCTGAGAGAGAAAAACACCACGCCCCAGTGTGGCTCCGAAACAGGGACCTTCACACTGGCACCGAATCAGAGACACACATGAACTGTAGTGAACTGCAGATTTTATTACATATATACACTGAATACAGACAAACAACTTCTTGCCTTAGGCCTTTTGAAAACTCACAAGCATGCAATCACAGATTCCTTCATGTTCAGAGGTTTTAAGTAATTAATTAATTGAGTAATTGTTTTGGACCATATATTTTGAATAGTACAAATCCTATTCAAAAATGTATTTTATTATTAATTACTATTGCTATTTCTGTTATCTAAATCCAAGCATATTTTAAAGTTTTGGTAATATTAAAGTTGGTGATGTAAAATATATGGGTAATTGACAAATAAAAAAAAGGGCCATGTCCTATGATGTGACATAGCATCATAGCATTTTTATTTATTACTCTCACATCATAGGAAACATTGTCCACTTACCCACATAAATTCTAAAATCTAAATAATATATAATAATACAATTTATAAATGGATTACTTTTTATATTTCATACCAACAAGCAGTTATATGTGGCTACAACAGGATTCACATATGTCTGCAGATTTGGGAAATAAAAATAAGTAAAAAAGGTATATTTATATTAAAATGCATAATTTTTTATGTATATCTATAGTTATTAGTAGTTATCTTTATTATTTTTGTGTGTGAATGGGCTTTTAAACTTAAAACTTCAAAAAAGCACAAATAAATGTTAGACAAAACATAGAAAAACCTTTAAAAAAATTATGTAGAATCTTTTTTTAGATTTTTTTAAAATAGTTTTGCTTTGCACTCATTACAGTAGCAATAAAAAGCCAACCATTCAATTTGTCAAATAACATGTTAATAGAAAAATGTGAACTTTTCATTATCAAATTTGTGGTCCATTGTACTAAAAACTACCATATTACTACAGTATCAAAAATAATCAAAATGCCAATCTCTGCTACTAAAATGTGAGTATGGCAGAGCTTATTTGCATTTTATTCCACAAGCAATCTGTCTGTCACCCTATGTAGTCCAGAACCCACCATCTGCACTGTGGAGGGTCTCGGGCAAAACCTGGCTGCTGTTTAAGCCTCTCGGTCAATCAGTATACAACTCTCTTCCCGCTCTCCCTTCCGAAGTTAAATGACAAACCAAAGCCTCCTGGCATGGGCCGAGCAGACGGACCCAATTTTTGATTTGCAAAAGAAAGTCAAAACCACACACGAGCTCTACGAATGAACAGAGGAAAGAAGGAGGAAACAGCGCCAAGCATCAGATCTCCTTCAAGCCTTACAGCTGAAGCCTCCATCTCAAAGGAGATCACATTTCAACAAGATTGAGTTTAAGTGGTGGAGACAGAAGCTGTATGAAAGGGCGGGAGGAAGAGAGAGACTTACTTGCTCTAGTAATAGCAGGAAAAAATGGCACAATATAGTTTACAGAGAGCCAAACCTAGACTAAACTCTAGTGTTGAGTGTTCCTCATATGAAAAGTATATGCTTTTACTGAAGCATAGCTAATGATCTATCTAGATCAAATGGAATTCCCTTTACATCCCATTTGCCTTCAGAGGGTACCTGCATCAGATTTTTACCCCTTTCAGTCAATAAAGCACTTATTTAGTGAACTTTTGGGCTGATGGAATACCTGAATCAGGAAATCTTTGCTTTGGCGTTTCTGAGGAGCTCTGGCTGGGACAGGGTTAAAGTCTCCTCCCTGGGGCTGTGCTTGCTACCGCTAAAATTAAACCTCCCCCACAGCTGGTTCCCATTAGCCTGCAGTGACACTAGGAGCCTGTACATAAGCTGTGCTGCGGGGGCTCCGCCGCCCCACTCAGATAATACTACTGTCCCCTGCCACAGGCCAAGTTTAAACTGGCCCTGAACAGCTTCTGCTGGCAACCACTGTGTTTTCAAACCAGGAGAAAAGAAGAGGAGAGAAAGGTGAGAGTTATGGAGGGAGAACACTATGGAAAAGAGCCCGTCCCTGGAAAGAGGTGGAAAATGTTGAGTCTGTCATCACGTTCGAGTTCATCAGAGGAGAAAAACATTTACCTGATAATGTGAAAGCCATAAGGGAAAAAAAATGGGAGAAGCACATAAATATTAGTATCATATAAGCTATTAAAATTAAGTATTTGTTTTTTGCTCAGGGTGCATTAATTAATGTTAACAAACACAACTTGTGGTTTTAATAATGCTTAAATTAGCATTATCTAAGATTAATAAATGCTGTGGAAGTATTGTTATGAGGGGATATTTAACTGTACATGCTAATTCATTTTTTTAATTCAGGTGCTCACTTAATGTTAAACAAAAAACAATTACAAATTCACTTGTAGCAGTTATACAACTACTGTTAGTATTTTATTTCTGCAGCTTTTCTGTATCAGCCAGAATCAGATAAAAATCCAGAGCGATTAAATAACCTTCAAATGCAGAGCTCATAAACTTTAATGTTGCCTCGTAGCACATTCTAAAATTATTATAATGATTTTTTTCTTTTTATCAGGCATATCATCAGACGGCTGCTTGTGAACTCATGTAATTAAGGTGCTCTTGCCTAGCTGTGTTTCGCATATTCTTTACAACTCTACTTTTATCTTTAAATTGCTTTTACAGTTTGGGAGTCTGGCAGCAAAACACAGCATGTGCATTGTGAGTAACAAATGAGACGTTGATGACTGATTTACAGCGTGAGAAATAAACCAATTGGCGGTCTTTTAAGGACACCTCAGCCAATAGGAAGACAGCAATCGCACATTCCTGATGACAGGCAGCACATATCTCAGATGGTTTTGCATGTTGGGATCAACTGCAAGTCTGCACGCTTTCCGGTTAGGGTAATATTTTAGCTGTAGTCTATTAAAACCATAGCTCTTAAGAGGGATCTGTTTGTGGAAAAGGTTAACAATCAGTTTAATTAGGAGCAGAGGCTGGGGCACACGCATGAACTCTCTCGGTCTGACACACATTGCTCTTGAGGGAATTCACCATGTCAGACGTTCACCGTTTGAGTGTGTGTGAGTGTCGAGCAGAAAAAGAGACGGAGAATTAAAGGATGAAAGGAAAACAGAGGGCATGTGAGTGAGGAGGAGGAACAAAGTAAGAAAGGAAGGGAGGACAGACCTTATCAGCAAAGTTTGTCCTTTCAGGATTTCCTTCCAAACAAAAGAGAAAGGAACTCCAACTGTGAAACGTGTTACGTGGATATAAATCTGTCAAGAGCGCTTGTTAAGGTCATTGCGTTTTTATGCTTGTTTCAACAACTTCTAAAACAGGTGACATATGTCTTATTTATAACAAAGATACGCAAGACACAAATTCAGACGAGTATATAAATTAATTTTTTTAAGAACTGCAGGTAAAATTGTGTTAACTTAAAACTACCTGATCAATCATTGAAAAATATTTTCTATAATGCAACCAAATAGATGTAAATAATTTAGTTTGAAATAACAACAGTGGTGGAATCACATACTATTATACTCCAAAATATTTCACGGGATTAAAAAGGAATTTATATATTCCAGGGTGCTGTTTAAGAATACTACAGTATATGTATATAATTATGTATATTAATTATGTATATAATTAAGTATATAATTTATTTATAAAATAAATAAATAAATACAAATACTGTGCACACAACAAAAATAAGACTATGGTAATGGTACTTTTTTGTAAGTAGTAATATGCACTGAAAAAAACATATGATAACATCAAAATTGATTGATTTTATCTAAACACCAAAATATACAAAAATTAAATGATCAATTAATACTGTCACACAATCAATTGCACAAACAAAAGTAAATGTAAAAGTTCAATTTTGCTGCAGATTACCATTTTTCTCCAGTTCACTGTGAACTAAAAAGGGTTAATACTTTGATGTTAGTTGATGTTATAACTAGTGCATATATATATATATATATATATATATATATATATATAACTAATGTTAACAAATGGGACCATACCTTAATGTTAAAAAGAACTTCAGAATACTTTTAGAATAGAATTTAGAATGATTTAATGGCCATGAATATGGCAACCGCCGTGTTATACTTAAAACCGCCGTGCATTCTATTAAAGTAAACCAAATGCCTAATGCACTGAAATGCTTTTCCTCTCAAACATAGTAAATAAGTGTTGCAAATGCTGAGAAAATGCTTTCAAAAGGATGTAAGTAGTACAAAACACGCAGTCTTAACAATCCTCCCAGCCCAGTGGTATGAGTCTATGAGTCGGGTAGGATCTGGAAAGTGTACGGGTATGCGCCGCGTGGGCTGTATTTTGAAGGCAGACGGTGTGAGGCTCATTAAAGCTGCATGGATCTGAGTTCTGGCAGAGGTGACAGACAGGTGGATAGGATTACCAGCGAGCCCGGGCTCAGAAACACGCATGCTCGACTGCCTGTCAGCACGGAGATCGACGCACACACCCTTCACGCCTTTTTAAATAATTAACAGCCAAAGATTAGTCCGTCAGCCTCGGGGCCAAAAGGTCCATTGATTTCTCACAGATGCATTTTTAATGAGTGCATCTCAGTGAGGCAGCGTCCGTGAAGAGAGGCTTCCTTGTCCACAACAGCACAAGAAACACCAGCAGCTTTTGCGAGAGGCTTGTGGTAAAAACACAAACAAAGCCTGTAAGTGCCTCTCTAATGTCTCGCACTAACGTTCTTCTACACAAAGGCTTGAAGGGAAAGGCCTCAGGGGTGACCTTAAAAGAACCTATGGCAAAATGCTATTTAATCCAGCCCGAGCGTTTCCTTTAATTGGTCTTGTGCGACCATCCATAAAGCTCTTGTGCCGGCGGCATATTTCCTAATCAGCTTTTATGAACTGTAAACATCTCGGCACCAGAGTCTTTAAAGCGTTAGAAGACTTGAATTAAATTTGTATCACATTTGGTAGTTGTGACAGACACACTAAGAAAGTGATCGCATCTGTGGACAAGCACTGCTGACAGGGTGCCTGATGGTGTCAATTACGTATTTCCCTTTCTTCGCAGTATAAAATATCACAAGAGATACGACAGGAAAAAATTAACATAGAATTTAAACTCTTAAAGTTACAGGTTCTTTATTGGCATGTTTGGTTCCTTGAAGAACACCTATTGCAAAAAGCTTCAGTCCCATTTTATAATAGGTGTCCTTAACTTACATTTAAATTAATAATTTGGTACAATGCACTTATCATGTACATACATGTGCTTACGTTGTATTTATATTTTTAAAAATACCTATATGAAATTACATCTGCAATTAATTTCTGTAATTACATTTATAATTACATTGAGCCACATCCCTTACACCTTAACCCCACCCTAAACTTACCCATACCACCAAACATTTTGCTAACCATACCCATATCCCACCTCTATAGCACGAAAATATATGACCACAGTAAGTACATTGTACTACTTTTATTGTATTACTTTTTATGTATTATTTTTTTATGTAATAGTTCACCTTTGGCAATACAATTCAAAAACTTAATTTTTAAGTGTGTGCTATGTGTTGAACATGATAAAATAAGCTGTTATCGTTTACACACCCTTGAGTCTCTTTTTTCTTTTAGCAAGCATTGACATTCAATATTCATAGATTTTTTAAAATATCTTTTTCTGTGTTTCACCGAACTTTAGAGTTTATAAAGACAGAAATACTGTTGCATTAATTTTGAAAGCAATGTTCAGAATGAGCATGCTTTATAAAAGCGTCCTTACAAAGGTGACACGGGGAGAGGTTATGGGCATAGGCCTCTGACAGGCATGGACAGCTTCGACTAGAATAACAGAAATAAAAACATAGTGGTTTCAAATGGAACGAATACGGTGCAGTGCGGTATGGTTTTATTTTACATTCTTATGGGTATAGGGAGGCTATGCATTCCTTAAATCCAGAGAAACAAGAGGGAGTTGTTGAAAGACCAATTCAAAAATTTAAAACCAATGAGCGTGTCTGAAATAATACTGCTACAGAAATAAAATTGAAAGTTTAAACATAAAATGGAAACCTGTGCCATGTTTCATTCAAGAGAGACTGTTTTTCTTGCTGTCTGCAGTGTAATATTTCAAGGGTTCATTTTTCCTTGAGATGTGTGAGAGAGAAACATATCATTATGGAAAATCAAGGCTTTTGCCCATCTAAACCATGGATACGTCTGGTTTGAGAAAGCGACACACTTCCTCTACTTTGAGTGAAGGAAGGAAAAGACGAAAGAGAAACAGAAATGACTTCTTCAATCATTCCTCAGATTTCATAAATCATGCATGTGACTTTTTTTTTTTGCTTTTTTTTTTAGACTGACTAAAAGTTTTCAGAAAAGTGTTGCATGTTACTATTATCATACATTTGTATAAAAGTGTGTTTATACATCTTTATAGCTTGATTTGAAAAATGGTGAGATAAGGAGAGGATTCGAGAGCTTAAATGCGGCCAGGAATAATTGCAAATACATAAAGAAAGAGTGTCAGGACTACCTTTCCCGTCTCCCTCTCGAAGTCCACATATTCTCGGGTGGGCGCCTGTCGTTGATCCCCATGAAGGTTGGCTGGGAAGAACTGCAGCGAGAGGTTGGTGCCGGTCGCCACAAAAGCCTTTTAGAGGGAAATCAATACAAACAGGATAAGAAAGCCAGGCCTGAGCATAAATTATGCAGCCCGTCATTTCTGTTTTCACATCAGAGAGAAGAGGAGAATGCCTGGAGCCAAGGCCAGCGCTCAAAACATCAGGAAAAGAAGGGAGGAGGGGATGGGGGGTGTACAAACGCAAAGAGAAAAAAACCCAAGTCATCATTTTCTCTATTTGAGGTATTGAGTTACACACATCTGATTCTATTTTACCAACGCTCATTGCTGGCAAACTGGGCTGCACCAAACTGAGTTTGAGAGGAGACAGAAGGCAGGAGTAGACGAGTGACAGAGATAACAGAGACGGAGAGCAGTACAAAATCAATAATTGTTTTAAATGCAGCCCCTCACTCACATTAATTGCAGAAGGACTGCTGTAAAGGTTTTGAATTATGGTATAATGATTCAATAACGTTCTCAGGGAGCATGAGGAACAAAAAACAGGATTTTATACCAAACTGCCTTGCAGAATTTTGATGCATGTTAACTATACACAAAAAAATTTTAATCAATACATACATACACAATAACATTTTCAATTAAATGAATCACTATGCAGCATCATTGTAATGGGCATGCAAAGACAAAAAGGCACAAGGAAATGTATTCTGTAGCTTTGTAATAGACCTGTTTGCTTGTGAACCTCAAAATTTAATCTACTTTTGACATGAGGGGCAAATGAGGCCAAAAGCGACCACATCTTACTGATTAATAAAACAAAGTGCACATAGTCACAACACAGCAACACTGAATTAGCGATGACCGCATACTGCATCAGAAAACATGTAGAAATTAAAGCAAAGCTTTTTTTATTTGAATTTATAATAGCAATGCTTTTGTAAAAAAAAATCTATATATATATATATATAATTTTTTTTTTTTTTTTACATTATGTTAATGTTCAGTAAGCTACGGCTGTCAGCTGTAATGCTTGTAAATTTTAATTTATGATGAAATTCTGCCAGAAACATCGAATTCAATAAAAAGTTTACATCAAACAGAAATCTAGTCTATAACGTTATAATAAACAGAATAAATATAATCTGAATTAAGGTATTCTTAGAAATATCACTGGAAGCTAAATCTACCTCAAAACAGCCCTGAAGACATGAGATTCAAACAAAGAGAGATAAGAAAGCTTCCCCATAACCGGCCAAGGAAACGTGTGAATCTAATGCAAACCGCTACATATATTTAAAAAATTATCCATAATAAAAACAGGCGGGAAAAAACCGCCGACTCAATCTATATAACACGCGGTCTCAGGGTATTTTTAAAGAGACTGTAAATTAGACACGTCCGAGTTCATCTGCACCCGTGAGACGCGTTTCTGATGGTAATTAAAAGAAGCCGAGAGGCAGTTTATGTTAAAGCATTGATTAATTATTTGTAGTCCTAATAATACAGCGAATTAAACAGCAACAAGTCAGTATGACACGATATGGATCATGAATGTTCTCTGCAGTCTTTTGGCGCTCGTTACATATGAGGAAGTATTTTGAACACAGTTTTGGTGGCGGCCTGACAGTTCCGGATGTCTAATCACGTTTATGCATTTAGGTATTAAGTTGGCAGCATTAATGCGGGGTCAGTACTCACTATCTCTGAGCGGCCGTCACGACACGCGTTCTGGAAGCGCGCCTGCCTCTCCTCGTGCGGCCGGTCACGGAAACCGGTGTATTTAATCTGTAAACAGGGATGAAAGAGTCACACAATAAAGAGTCTTGCATCAAAAGGGCTTCATTGGACTACACTGTACAAACGTTTTAAGCATTAATGACAACATCTTTATATTTCTCTATCCAACTTGTCACAATATTTTCCGGTCTTTACGCTCAGTTGTATGCTATGCGATTTCTTTAGTTCACCAGAGTTTGAATGTAAAGTGTTCAGAAGACGTAATGGACTTATTCTTGTAGGCTGTGACTTTGATGCCACTTTCATTTTAGTTAATATTAGTAATTCTGAGATTAAAGCCGAATGATTGACATAAATGCAAGCTGTCGTAAAACATGTTGAACTAAATGCGCACGTTTGACATGCAAATTGATATATTTTTAAATTTGAATAATAAGCAAGCAAAATTTCGTTACTGTAGCCTATAGAGTTCAAATGTGAGGGGCAAATGTGCGTCTTTTAAGTCTACGTTGCATCTATACTTTTGTTGATACATGCATGCGGTGTATAAAAAGTAATGTAGTAATTGCCGTGAATGGAGGGTTAAAACTTTTCTCAGCAGGAGCATTAGCGGTCGCTACACAGAGGCTGTTGAAGAAAGAGGCGATGACACGCTTGTTTTCATGTCACGCGAGAGGTGCAACTTTGTTTCCGCCACTTTATCAAATGTCTCTCGGATGAATCGAGCTCACCTCGCACTCGCGACTGAGTTTCCTGAAGAACTCCTCGTTCTCGAACTTGCTCCTCTGATCCGGGACCACCCGAGGCATCTTCAACGCGATTTGTTCAATTGTGTTAATTTGTAGGCTATTTGTATAAACTTGCAAAGACAGTGAAGCGTTGCCTTAAACTCGCAAGTCTTGCTCTTATTTCCTTCCGTCTTTTCTCTTCTTCTAATGATGGAGTATGTTGCTTTGTGTTCTTTAAAATGTAAAAGCTCCCTCGGATTTCGCCTCTTGTGGGGTCCGTGAGTTGTACTGCGCTAGGTTTGGCAGTAATTTGCAGTTGGCTTGTTGTTCTTCCTCACTCTCGCGCGTGTGATCTCCGACTGCTGACAACAGACGCTCGCTCGCGCTACTTTATCCGTCGCATGAGCTGCATGGCTCACAGTTACTTCCTGGCTCCTCGGAGTCCGACTTATGACTGTACACCCAAAATACTCCCCCCATTCACAATTCTCTCCACTATGGACCGTGTGTGCGCAGGCGTTAAATACACCACAACTTCACTGCGCGAGATGCTTGGTATTTTTCTTTCTCGTATTGTTAATAAGAACCGAGGTTAAAGTTGTTACGTGTGATAAAGATTGTGCAGATTGGTGTTTGTAAACACATCATGTTAGCGAATTTCTTGGAAAAAAACCCGACGTTCTCCCACCAGAGAGAGAATGTTCACATTGTTATATAGATAAGAACAACAAAATGATTACAGGCCTATATTATTAATCTTAAATATTAATTTATTGATCCGCCCAAGATAAACACGTGCACAGGAGGACAAAGAACAGTCTTTATATAGATAGATAGATAGATAGACAGATAGACAGATGGATGATAGATAGATAAGACGGATTATAGATAGATAGATGTTAGATGATTGATAGATAGATCGATGGATAGATAGATAGACGGATGATGGATGGATGGATGATAGATAGATATACAGATGGATTGATGGATGGATGATAGATATATAGACGGATTATAGATAGATAGATGTTAGATGATCGACGATGGATAGATAGATTGATAGATGGATGGATGATAGATAGATGGTTAGACAGATGGACAGATGCTAGATAGATAGACTAATGATAGATGGATGATAGACAGACAGATGATAGATGGATAGACAGATAGATAGAAGGAAGAATGGGCGGATGGAAAGATGGATGGACGGTTGATAGATAGATGGATCATAAGAACATTATTTCTATAATGACTTTAGTATGTTCTTGGATAGATGAGTGTATTACTACATCTGTGGTAAATATTTGGGTGTTGAGACATATCTTTCTTTATTGTGCATGTTTTGAAGTTGCATCTTCCCTCAGGACAGAGGGGGAGGTAGAGAAAAGACAGCGAGAATGGGGATGTGAACGCAGTTCCAGAAACATCCAAAGGCCTCAGAGCCCTGTCAGATCTAGCAGACAGATTGCATCACTTTTGTGCGGCTTACCACAGCTATTGTGTGTGACTTTCAAATATTATAAGTGCTTCAACTGTCAGAATGTCACTGCATGTATGATACTATGGTTAAAAGTAGTTAGCTGATGAGTAAAGACTCTTCTGTCTTCACTGCAGTTACATGTACATTTAGTCATTTTGCAGAGACGCTTTTATCCAAAGCCACTTACAGTTGGGGAATATATAAAGCGATTTGTATTTGTAGGTTGTTCATTTTGAACACTTCCTACATTGTTCGTTTCTTTGTTATTAAACAAACCCATGTTTCTGGCTGTCACATTAAAGATGATAGCTGTGTTCTCAGTAACTGTGGTATAATAAGGGTATAATAATATATTGGTATAATAATCCCCACCTAATTTAATTCAAATTTACTTGTATTACCAGTGCACAGTAAAAAAACAACAAAAACGTATATCTCTAAAAACCATTTGCACTAAATTAAAATTGTAAAGCAAGTGTACAGTAGTGTGTGTGTGTGTGTGTGTGTGTGAGTGTAAATGTCCATGTAAAAGCTTACATTATCCAAGCAATTATTAGTTTAGCACCCATTAGCGGTAACTGGGTGCACATATTCCCTCGGCCCACTAATGTATGTTCTCATATTAACACTCTTGTTGTGTAGTAGACCTGCATTAGTGCCATTAGAGTTGAACAACATTGTATAAAATGTTTTGCAAATTTTGACAAGGCCCATAAAGTATAAGAGATTAGTGTATGCGATGGGATTTTGTGCCCTGTGTATGACTCCTAGCAGACTCCATGTGATGAGTTTTAGCTTGTCTCTGTTTTTCTCTCGTCCTCTTTCTCATGCATCAGATTGAGATCTGCGGTGAGTTAATGTGTTAAAAGGCTGTGCTTTGGGCCAAATGGGGCGTGTGAGTGCTTTAATAGCACCACATAACACTCATTAATTAATGAAATATTCTGTGGTTACCGTCTGAGACCCATTTTTGACAGAGTGCTCGCAGTCTAGAGGCTAGGTGTCTGTTCCAATAGGTTTCAACTGAATGGACACAGAAGGTTTTACCCCTAAAGATCCACTCAGGGGTCACCAGGAAACTATGTTAGAGTCTTTCTGCGACGTCTGTGCGAACTATAAGAGGAAAAAGTTTTGTTTGTGTGGTTCTCAGCAGTTTTGCACCTCACTGTTTCTAAATTGTTTGCCGCACACAGCTGCGCTGAAAGAATGCATAAACAACAGATCAAGAAATCCCCCAGATTTTATACGCCTTCAACCCATGCTGTAGTGCAAGTGATGTGTTGATTTGAGAATGTAAGTAGGGGAATCTTTTGTTCAGGTATGATATTAAATATTAAATTGCATCAGGCAAAAAAGTCAGACACATAATAGCTCTGCTGACTATACAACTTTGGCTTTGTTGGTGTGTGTCTGCACACTGAATGAAGCTCAGGTGCTGTCGAGATAATGATGTGATTTAAAAGCCTACCAGCCATTTAGTGAAGAAGCTAAACATAGCTCTGGAAGTCTGACACACACACGCATTCTGCTCTTACTGGAAAAAAAGAGATAACAATAAATAAAAACATGACCTTATAAACAAGAGGTCTGGGATGTAGCTGACATTTAGCTGATTGTTGTCATGAAAAGATCTCTGGACAGCACAACAACACTGTCAATCTATCTATCTGTATGTTTTAAAAATACAATTGAATTTCTCAGTTTTTCTACAGAATCATGACATTACATGAACACTTACTAACCCTAAAATACTGCAGATTCATATATATATATATATATATATATATATATATATATATAAAATAAACAAGAAATCAAAATATAAATGTATGTTTAAAGAATAAATGTCACTTTGTCCTTAAAGAAGCAAGATATCTATTTTTAAAAAGATACATCTTTTATTAGGTTTCGCAGCTGTGCTCCTAGTTTTTTTGTCAACACCATCAGATATGTAAAAATACATACTGGAATAAGATCGAATCAAGCCGGTCGCCATCCTGAAGAGGTCACACAGGCTGTGGTGAGTTGTTTTCGTATATTTGACTTATATTGTAGGTTGCACTTTATTTCAAATTGTCTGTTACATTAAATTATCCATTTACTTAACTAGGCCTACATGTAGCCTACTTACTATATAGTTAGGGTTAGGACTGGTTTATATAACTCCTATTGGGTTACCTGCATATAATTATGCATAATTTGTTGATATTATATTAGTAAGTACATGTAACAAGGACACATTCAAATTTGTATTTTAGAATGTATTGTTATTGATGTTATCAGGCTTATTATTATTATTATTATTATTATTAAGTTATTATTTTATGTAGTTATGTTATTTGACAAAATCTTAGATTTTCTGACAGTGACAGCTCCGTCAGTAATATTTCCAACTTTACGATAACACTTTAGGGATAAATTTTCACTATTAGCTTGTTGCTTACTATTATACTATTATTATGATATATACTTTTATTAACATATTTGCTAAGGCAAAATGTCATAGTTAGTAATTGTAGATAGCTATAAGACTTAAAATAAAGTATGATTTCAATTACATAGGCCGCCTCCTAAATAATATTTACTTAAAAACATAAATAGTTAGTTATTTTGTATCAGATAGCGCTGATCTATAGGTGATAATCTTTGAACATGTTGAAGATAATTGATAAATTGATGCTGTACATAGGTGTGTATTTGTTTGTTTTGTTCCAGCAATCTAATCCACTCAAGAATCAGTGTTGACTATCTGTGAGCTCGCGTCTGTGCTGTAGCCTATTTGAGTTACACACACTAGTTATTAGGCTGCTCTCAGAAGGCGACGTCAGTGACTGAGAATCAGCAGCAGTTTGAGCGCCTGAGATGATTAACGCTGTTACCGAATCTCCACGGCTCTCCCGGTTCTCACGCGCACTGCGCGTAAACGGCGCTAGACGCGGGGGACAGTTGTCGCTGCTGGACTCGTGCCCTGAGGAAACCGAAGGGGGTGCCGCAAGGTCAGACGGCGAGACCTCCCGAGTTTGGCACTGGTGTCCGTCAGTCAGTCAGTCAGTCTGCCCGACTCAGGCGACTCGCTCATTGAGACAAAGCAAAATAACTACAGTTGAAAACACTCTCAGATTTCAGGCTGAGGTTTCCCGCCTGAAATATGACCGTCTGTTCTTCAGTTGTGTTATTCGCGAGTCGCCAACGGCGTGAGAGCCTACGCGAGGCCCGGTTTATTTCAGAGCGGACATAAAATCTTACTTCACGTCACGTTTGCGGTCTAAAAGAGGCCAAATGATTATGTCATCTGACATTTACAGAAAACTAACCCCATCCGCAAGCATTTTAACGTGCTTTTTTATAGTGACTTGTGACTTCTGCAGTTCACTTGTAGGTCTTCTTTTAATAACCAGGTATATTTGGGAGAGAAAATAAAATGTCACTGTGACCGTCTCTCGATGAGGTCGAGTTGACGGACTATTCCAGTTCTGGGTCTGTCCACCAGAGGGCGGGCTTGATCACGTTTTCTTCTTAATGCTCATTGTATTTCCTGTTATTTTCATACACACAATCAAACTAGGTAAATAAAATCTACTTGTGGATATTTACTCTATAGAATGTTTACACGCTGTCATTTTATCAGTCATAATTTTGAAAATATCGATTTATCTATGAACCACAAAAATATCACTGATGTTCTGGCCAACAAATGTAATTAACGTAATTAATAAACTAGGCCTAAATAAATAAACACCGCACAGGTTCTAGAATAAACAAATCTGTGTAACTAGACTTTTGACTTACAGGGAACATTATAATTATTGAGATAAATCCTATTTTATATATCCTAATTTGTAACTTTCTATTTATCTTTGTCCTCTCTTCAAGGATGTACTTCAAGGATTATGGTGTTTGCATCCTGATTGAGTCGTCATTGTGTAAAGCGCACCAAACAGACGGCATCATTCCAGCAGTGATGACATCGGAGTAAACAACGCAGTTTCCATGGCAACAGCGGCTTTAGGGTCTTGACCTTTATGACAGAAATGTAATCAGCATTTTGCGCTGACCGTCTCATTACTCACCATCACTGCACACAGATAGCCAAACCACTTCCTTTTTATCTCACACTCTCTCGCTCTTTAACACAATGTCTATTATTATAGAGAAGGCTGTCAGTTTGATGCATGTGTTTGGAACAGAATCGTTTGAAATATTGCTCTGCGCCCCTGCAGACTGAATTTTTTTATGCAGTGTGAAATAACAAATTCACACTATAAAATTTGTGACAAAATACATAAAACTAGCAGTGATGAAAGCATTAGGTATGGCATGCTGAGGCAATCTGCACCCAGCCGTCTCCTAGCAACAGGCAAGATGATGGCGCTGCACTATAAATAACTTAGTGTGTGTGTGTGTGTGTGTGTGTGTTTGTGGAAAAATAGCTGACAGGGACAAGGTCCTGGGATTGAATTTTAGGGCATACCAAGACACTACACTGACTCATCATTGCGTGGTTACAAAATTCTTCAACAGCACAGTGAGCAATACTGTCAGCTATAAGTGATACTCAGATAATTTGAGCAAATAGAACCCAGTCATTTTATTTTACAATTCCTCATGTAATTGAATGAATGAATTAAGTCATTAGTATGACTGATTGTGTGAGCAGCCAAGGCTTTGTTTAAATGCTGTTGGACACACATTTTAACAGCTATATTTAATTAAACATAATTATACTAGATTCTTGGTTGGGTCCATTTAGCAGTTTTGCAGCAGGCCTTTCGGTGGCCCTCATGCGCCTGGCACAATCTAAACTTACTGATTTGAGCGTTCAGCTTGTGTTGATGGTTGTTACTCCTGTGGAAGGCAAAAAAGGAAGCTATACCTGTCATCACCAGAAGAGGGGGAACGACAATGTCCCTTTTTTCCTTTGCGGTCCTCCTGTCATCATCTGGTCTATTCATCCGTTTCTCACTCTCTTTCTGCCGCCTTAATGCCATAAATTTAAGTCATGTTGTTTGATGAGATAAAAATACTAATATATACTGTAGCAAATTATATATATACTGTATATATATATATATATATATATATATATATATATATATACACACACACACATTTTTACACACTACTGTTCAAATGTTTGTGGTCAGTCAAACTTAAAAAAAAGAAGAAATATATACATTTGTTCAGCAAGGATACAGAATTAAATAAAAAAAAATTCTGTTTTAATTATTGTTTAATTACTTTCGATATATCAAAGAATCCTGGAAAACTATCAAGGTTTTGATAAAAAAAAAAAGCAGCACTACTGTTTTAAACATTGATTATTAGAAAAAATATGATAATGTGACACTGAAAATTGCTGAATTGCTAAGCATTTAAGCATTTGCAATATATTACTGTTTTAATATATTATTTTCCTTGTTGAACAAAAGAGACTTGCTTAAAAAATGACCCCCAAATATTTAATGGTAGTGTATGTATATATATATATATAATTAGTGTCACTGAGTCAGAGGCTTTCTTCACTGTAGCTATATAAAGCCTTTGTGTCGAGTTGGGTGGACAGAGTCGATACCAATTACCTCTGCAGTTTCTCATCATAGTCTGCATTTCATCCTGCCATATTAACACACACAAACTCTTCCTCTCATTTTCTCTCCCTCTCTTTCCATATGTGAAGCTCTCGTTGCAATTATCATCCAATCAGACTCGCACAAAGTGGCGCTTTCTCTTTTGAAGCTGTGGTACAGAGTGACTGAGAATCTCCTTCTTCTCTCTCCAGAACCATCTGAAGACACACTTAAGAGGGACAGAGACATAATTATTTCCCTTGGGATTCAAGCACACTTCCTCCATGTCCCCTAAATTGCATACTAAGATGTTGACAGTAAATATATCACACTTTTGTGAATAGGTTGCAATACTTTATGTTGAATTGAAACAGATCACCTTACATATAATCATATGAATACCATCACCTTCTTTTTAGTATTGGATTAATGGTGGATAAGTTTATCGTTCGTACGCTAACTGATCTCTGTCGGTATCTGTAACGTCTGAATGAGCCTGAATGAGCAATCTGTGAAATATATAAAGGACAAAGCATTTAAGAAATGGAATGAATAACAATCAAAAGCGAAAAGCTCCAGGTTGTAGTCATGAAAACTGTGGCTTTTAATGTAAACACTACATTCGATTGGTTTTCCAGCACGAACATCCCACATGAAAGAACAACCATTCACTAAAGAAGAGGGAGAAAAAGCAGCACAAAAGCATTCACTTGGAGAGAAAAAGAAAGGATTAAAAAAAGAAGGGAAGGAGAATCGAAATCAAAGGTGGTGTAGGTATTTTACAGGTTTTTTTTCTCTTTTTCTTTGAATTTCAAACCGAGAAAGCAGAGAGGGAGGAGAGATACATCTTTCCAAATCTACATGTGATAGGTGAGAGCTGTGCTTTTCTATGCAGACCTGGAAGGTGTTTGAGTACAATTCTCAAAAAACCAAGAGAAAGCGCATGAATCTGTACAGCCGTGCACAGCCCCGCCCTCTCCGGCACCGGGGGCGGAGCCGTGACACCAAAAAGTGGTTCGTTCGAAAAAAAAAGAAAAGAAAAAATCAAATAAAAAAATCAATACATATACTGTAATTCAGGCTAAGTAAAGACATTGCAATGCAGGGCGAACAGGCAAAAAGAATCGGTACAGTTCATCAACATCAACATGGGTAAGTCAGTAAGAACGGTTCAAGAGTGGATCACAGGAACCCTTGCAAAATTCTTTTTTCTTTTTTTTTTAAAAAAAGGGGGAGAGAGGGAAAAAAAAGTTCTGTAGCTACAAAGCACAAGAAATATACCTTTAATAATATTACAGAATAATCATTGATATTGGTATTGTTATCATCGTCGCCATCATCATCATCATCGTTTGTTATTATTGTCGCTCTTTTTATCTTTTTTTTTTCTCAATTACTTCTAAGTTTCTAGAACTGGAGGATCTACAGCTTTCTACAAAGACTGACAGCCCAATGACCTTCGTCTGCAAGCCTCCACATCATTTCCCTGAGCCCCACATCTACCCGCCCACCCCCAAACCCCGCCCACACGATACCCATTCTTTTTGCTGCGTCTGTCTTTTCAGTTTTTTCTTTTTTTCCTCTTTTTTTGTTCTTTTTATTTTGTCTTTTATTTTCGCACCATTAGCTATGTGAAGCAGTTAGCTGTTTCTTTATACAAAGGCTGAGGGGGTCATGCTATCAGTGACGGGGACTCCAATACCCAGCCAACTAAAACAGGAAGAAACCTAGGGAAAAGAAGGAATGAAGAGGCAAAGGGAGACAACGGACGAGAGGTAGAAGAACGGACGAGGTGTAGTAAGTACAAAGGAAGTGTGTGGGACAGATGATCAATAAATAAATTAATAAATTAATCAACAACAATACAAAAGTTCCTTACAAGACAAATGTTAATAAGTTCTCATAACAGTGACCTAGTGTTTCTACTACTATTCCCAGACACGTCATTTTCAGAAGGTTGGCACTGATATGACACTTGCAATCATCGTACTGGTTCGACAGGCCCCGGGGTCGCATGCCAAGCGGCCCGGGCCCTTCCCCAGAGAGCTGACCTACGGAAGTGACGGGGATGGGTAGAGACGAAACGTAAGTAAGAAAAGCCTGGGCGTTTCCATTCTCTACGATATGGAACGGTACTGCAGTGATTCAAAATCCGAAAACAAAGACACGCTACAACTGACTTGAACCGTAGTGCTCAAGACTAGCAAAACCGTGGATTTAGCTATCGTCACATTATCGTCAAAGTAAATTCATGTAGCCAGGCAAACATGTACAGGTCATCCCCCTGACTGATATCCGTGTAATAAATATACATACATAAAACATAAAAAAATAGTCAAAGAAAGACGCTTATCAAAAAAAAAAAAAAATGAGGGTTGCTTAGTTAAAACGATAAAGACACGGTGGAAAACGGGGAGAACGAAACGTACGACAGCAAAGAAAAACAAAAACAACACAAAAAAGGTCCCAACTTTGTTCTAAAACCATAAAGGCTGGGTTTCTATAAGAAATCAGTTCTGTTGGCAGCTCTTTGAAAGACAAACTAAAAACATTTCATATATATATATAATATATTTATATATTTGTATATGCCTATTTTAAAATTATCATTATCATTATTTACCAACTTGCATTTTCAATAATAATCATTTCCAAAGAAGTGGCTCGAGGGGGAAGGGGCAGGCCTCAGTACAAGCCACAGCCTCGCAGGTTGTTGGCGATGATGATGTCGGTCACGGCATCGAACACCACCTGGATGTTTCCTGTATCCGTGGCACAGGTCATGTGACAGTAGATCTCTTTATTAGGCGAGCGGTTCTTGCTTTCAAATTGTGCTTGGATGTAAGCAGCTGCATCGTCGTAGGTGTTTGGACCTGACGAGGGAGACAGAAATCAATGAGTATGCGAGATCTGATATCACTCTCTGATCTTCAAATGGGCTTTGTGCTTTTCACTCAAAACGCTCATTAACCCAATATTTAAAATAACCTCTGTGACTTTTGACATTCATAAATGTCTCTTCTCTTCCGTTCTCTAATAGCCAAGCAATCCTTGACTTGGCTCCTTACGAAGATAAATTCCACTGAGAAGCTACTGGATCTTGGTTATGTATGAGACCATTTAGATCAAAATTATTTGAACCTTTTAGGCCACAAAAATCTCTGAGTTTCATTTCATAAAAATAAATGCTTTTCTCAGGTAACCACAGATGGACCTTATCATATTATGGACATAAACAATATTGAACAATATATAAAGATGCTGAGATATAGTATATGGCACTTATCAACTAATAATTACATTTTACTAACTAAGTTACTAATTACATAACTTTAGGTAATTATAATTAATTTACAAATTTAATTACATATACTTACATATACAAATACCGTGTTTTTGGACAATATTAAGATTTTAATTATTAAGTTAACCATTTATTTACATATTTACATAATTAGGTTAATTAATTATAAAAGTTTGTTATAATTATTTTATAATAAAATATTTCCTTAGAATATATTTGACTTAATAACATGCATTTTAACTGTCAAAATGCTACTTCATAAGTTTGAAAATAATATTATGATTTTGAAATACTGTATATAGTTTAATAATTTACGTATTAGTTTTTATATATATACTGTATATACCATAATTGTCTAAATGTTTTTGTCTTAATTCTGAACAATATATCAAGATGTGGACATAGCTTTATTAATGTAAACATTTTAATTGTCAATATATTATTGTTGTATATATATTGACAATAAAAATTTTGATAATCAGAAATTATATATTTGTTATTTAATTGTTTACTTCATCATCAATTTATAATAAATACATTTAGTTAATTATATATATTTTTTCCCCCCAAATACTTTTGTCTAAATTTTAAACAATATATGATGGTACATAAGGTACCATGTATTCTTTTAATTAATTAATTATTAAAGTGTGCTTTTTTTCTTTTTCTTTTTTTTAAGAAATAAACTTTAAGTATTTTTGTTTATATAATGCAAATACATTTTTTATCGTGATTTGAGTGTCCTAATGCTTTTTGGATGCACTGTACAGTATATGGAAAGCAACACTGAGGGTGCTGCTGAACAGAAACAGTTCTAACGGAGGCAGTGAATTGTATTCTGCCATGAAGAGAGCTTGACAGACCTGCAGACATCCCTCTGTGCCCACCTTTTACCCATGACTGCACACTGACTCAGCTACTGCTCCATCCTTTACTACCTATGTTACAGTGCCTTCAAAATGCGGTCTACAGTTCATACTGTACGTCCAAACTAATAGGTTTTGGACATCACTAAGCCTGACCCGACCAATCACAAGCATCCTTCTTTTCTGATGCAACGGTGTTACCAGAGATAAAATCTATACATTTCATCTGTTTTTTTAACAACAGGAAGCATTCTTACCTGTGTATTCAGGGAAACAGATACTCAGGGGAGATTTCTTGATCTTTTCAGCGAATAGGTCTTTCTTGTTGAGGAAGAGAATGATGGAAGTGTCAATGAAGAATTTGTTGTTACAGATGGAATCGAACAGCATAAGAGACTCGTGCATGCGATTCTGCAAGAGGAGAAGAAAGCAGAATAGAGGATAGACGGAGAGAAAGAGGCAGACAGAAAAACGTTTAGTGGAGAAATACATACAGCAACTACAGTATAGATGAAGCCAAAAAAAGCAAAGAAAGAAACAGTTGTGTCAACCTTACAACCATTACACAATAAATCTGATTTGAAGAACTTATTAATATCTGCTCGCTCCAAAAAGGATGATTCACAACAAATTATGCAGAGAAAATAATATAATTACAATCTGTGTTTACTTGCAGAAGATGCAGGACTCAAAAATACACGCCACACCGGATTCACAAGTACTTTATTCATTCGTGTCATATAAATAGACATCCATTGTTCAATAAATAATCACAGCTGTGAGACACACATGCAAACAATAATTACAGCAGTTTGACAAAAACAAACAAACAAAAGTGATGGACGGTGAGATTACAGTAATGTGTTTGATGGGAGAGCGTGTCTGCTGGGCCCTGCTGTAATTAATCAGAATCGAATATGAATTAAACTCTACGATGAAACTCACAATTTTAAATGTAAGTACCATTTCAAGTAAATGATGCTACATTTGCAAAATGTACTGCTTGAACTCATCACATTAGTTAGTCTGATGAAAGGAGTCTGGATAGATCACCAACGGTTATTTGTACTGCGGCTACAAGCCAGGGAACAAATTGGCCTTTGTCCCTCAGCAACGGACAGACTCAATTACCCTTGAGTTTCTTTACCTTGGCCACTGACCTAATTATCCATGTGTCTGAGCTAACAATTGACGTGCATTAGCCAGCCGTCTCGTTACTCGTCATTCTTTAAAATCATAATCCAAATTTTATGGCCCATCAGACTGGGGTTAAGGTCAAAGGAGTTTACTAAAAATGATACTGCTTTCCCTTTACGCTCTTTATTTGGCTTCTAGAATGCAGCTACACATACACTCTCTAAATGCATCAAAACTGACCATAAATGGACCTGAACAATGGCTGAAAGGTGCTAAGTTTTGACACTGGCCTTATAACAACACATAGCTGTTCGTAGTTGGCACAATTCAGCATGATTTAGTAAGATAGTATGTGTTTTGGCTTTTGCTTTATGAAAGGAATCACTGTTTTTTGTCAGAAGTGAACGACAATTTTTTGAAATTGAGATTTCAACATCATCTAAAAGCTGAAGAGCTGAACAAACAAGCGTGGTATGGTTTGTTAAGAGAAGACAATTTTTTTAAAATCTGGAAAGTAAAGATGCAAAAAAAAAAAAAGACTAAAGTTTTTAACAAGGCATTTTACTAATCTAAAATTATGTTTTGAGATATTTACAGTTAGATATTTACTAAATATATTTATCGAACCTGATCTTTAATTTCTATCCTACTGATTTTTGCCATTAAAGATGTTTTTAAATATACCGGTGCTACTTATGACTGGTGTTGTGGTCCAGGGACACATGTTCAAAAACCTGAACCTCTTAAAGACAGTCAAAGCAAAAGGTTAAGGGAGTCTTATTAAAATAAATACACATAGACTCCACAGGGTCTTTCAGATAATTTTGTCATGCTGTGCTTCTGCTGTCACATTGCAGTTTGTGTTACACAAGATTAAAAATACTTTCATCAGACATTAAACAAATAATCTTTAAAAGACAAACTCCCTGAAAGTCACTGTATATTTCACACATTGACTAAACTGATACTATAGAGAGATGAATATTAAGAAGCACTATGTACACATATAGCAGCGAACAACCAAAGCATGTACGGCACTGTGAATTATTGTCAATTAGAGATCTGTACTTTCACAAACACACACACAGAGACTCAAAGCAGGCCAAGGTCTGAGTTTAATGCAATGCATGTGTCTAGAGAAAGCACAGCTCATCAGACCAAAGAGTCTTTTCATCTCTTGTCCATTCAGTACCTGTTACATTCAGTCTCGCCCCTAGATATGACCAGAACTACTGCATACTCTGACCAGCAATCAAGCAGGACAGTTTAAAATAGACAGAACTACAAACAAAAGAACAGGTAATGTGTGATGAGATAACATATTACTCACATACACACTGTTGCATGTGATTTTAATTTGTGTGCATACCGTTCAAAAGCTTGGGGTCAATATCTTTTTTTTTTTTCAAAGGAATTAAAACTTTTAGAATTGATCAGTAAAGACTATTACATCATTACGGAAATTCTATTTCTAATACCTGCTTTTATTAATAACTGCCTTCTATTCATCAAAGAATCCTGGGAAATAAGTCATCGTTTCCTTAAAGTGCCCCTAATATGCCATTTTAAAGGTTGCTAATATTGCTTTATGAGTGTCTTAAAACAGGTTTACATGTATGCAAGGTAAAAAAAAAAACACTTTAGTTTTCTCCAGAAATAGATTTAATTTTACCCCATTTCTAAATGATTCGTAAACGACTCATGTGAAGCAGTTCAAAGAATCAGTCCGTCTAAACCCCTCCCTCCCGTGAGCCATCACTGCTGTGATTGGAGATTTTAAGATTGGAGAATTAAAGATTCGAATTGACTCTTTTTTTTATTATTTTTTATTGCTAGTTTACTTTTTAAAATTATATTATTTTATTTATCTACTGTACTTACTTTTATATTCAACTCCTATTTTGCCGTTTTACATTTACTTCAATTCTTTTACTTAACGTTTTTTTTATTGTGTGAATTTGTTGGAGCAGCTGTGCAATACATTTCACGTCATGTCGTACCGTGTATGTATGTGAACGTGACAAATAAAAGTTTGAATTTGAATTTTTTTGATAGACAAAAACTTCATTTATCGTGCACTGTCGGCGTCACAACTTTGAAGATAGTTTATGTTCACATACAGCTACATGACACACTGCATGAACGATCATGTTTGAAAAGGCATAATAGGGGCACTTTAAAAGCTGCTGCATGTATGGTTTGAACATTGACAATAATAATAATAAAACAATATTTTAATAAGTATATTAGAATTATTTCTGAAGACGACATTGACAGCATTTCAGTAACATGAATATAATATGTTTTAAATATATCCACATAAAAATTTTAAAAACTTTTCTGATCAAATAAAAGATAAAGCTGTATTTCAAGAAAATACTGACCCCAATCTTTAATGTACAGTTTATATATTTATATATATATATATCTATATACATATAAAATTGGTATTCATCTGATATGTATGTAGTAATCTCTTTCAACAGTCTGTAGTTATACTCAGATTTGTATGAAACTGCTAAAAGCTAAAAAAAAAAAGACATATCTTGAATCTTTGGAATTTCCTGGGTGTCTCATTTAAAAGGTCCAAAATCCAATTTTGAAGAGTAACACGTCCTGTTGTTTTTTAGGATGCTAAGAGGCTAACATTTTTGTGGTTTGGCTCAGGGCATCGGACATTTGCACTCTCTTCTAAATGCCAAGTAAATGTCAAGCCTAGTGTTTCATCAACACTCTGAGATCGCTGCCAACTCAGTTCACATGTAATATGAGCCAGCTTGTGAATATTCACGGAAATTCATAACCTATAATGCATTCATTTGAAAATAATACATGTGTATAAAGCATCTTTATAGTGCCACTTACACTCATCGGAATTTTAAATATTGCCACATAACTTCACTGAATCTGGAATTGTTTATCTCATACTGTGTAATAAGGACAAGAGAAGTAGGAAACAGTAGGAAGTAGTGGAAGTTTGGCACCAGTTTTTACTTTAAAATATCTCCTGACCTCTCTCTAGGAAGGTGTCAGGAAAGACATTCAAAGCACATTCCTGTATTTGTAACAATGTACCAAAATCAATAGCTGAGTTGAGACCTTTGGTTTATATTTAGCACATAAATTAGAGAACAGCTCCATGAGGACTACAACCAGATTTGAGTTAGTTCTCACCTTATAAAAGGCCATCAAACGACCTGACAGACACAATTGGTATAAAACAAAGACAAAATGTCACATATATGACAACAGTTGCCATTGTATTCTGGGGTTGTGCTGGGCCTCACTGTGGCTTAGTAAAGGCCACAGAAGCGCAGGTTGTTGGCGATGATGACATCGGTGACAGCGTCAAAGACAAACTGAATGTTGTTTGTGTCTGTAGCACAGGTGATGTGTGAGTAGACCTCCTTGTCGACTGACTTGTTCTTACTCTCGTACTGGGACTGAATGTAGTCCACCGCTTCCACGAACGTGTCTGAACCTGCAGCACAGGATGAGTCAGGTAAGGGTGGAAAAGCAGCAGATGAATAAAGGAAGAAGTAAATAAAGAAAAGAGCGAGGGAGGTAGAAATTGTGATAAAAAAATATATATATATTTTTTTAAATAATAGAAAAGTTAGAAAGGGGAGCAAAAGAGAATAAAAACAATGGTGGTAATGTAAATTGGAAACTGAACACTAAAATAAAAAATAAAAAAACAGGTATTTGCATACTATATGATTTTTATGAGTAATAAAATCATTTATTTAATACTTTATTATGGAATGTATAACGGAATGTTAATATTATTAACAGTATTGATATAAATAATATTAGTCAATAGCTTATTAATTAATTCTGAAACTTGAATAAACCGAAATTTAATAACTATTGCCCTTGACATCATAACCATGACAAAATCTGTCATCATCCATCAGTCATGTTCACTTTTTAACTAACATAGAGACATATATATATATCGGTTTTAACTAAAAAAATACTGAGTACAATTTTTTTTTTTTTTATTAAACAATCTTTTTGTAGGAAAAAGTTACATTTCCTCAAGCAGCAAAATGTCTTTAGCCAATTTTTAACTACAGTCACACATTCTCAGAAAAGACCTTTCTGTTTCTCAGACTTATTTCTGATTGTAGGTGCAGCCTGTCCTCCAAATATCATTCAGTATAACGGCTGAAATTTTTTTAAGAGATGCTATGGAGGAAGATGAAAAGTTCTGAGCTACAATACAAACTAAATAAAAATAAGAGGGAATAGCAGGTGACTGTTTTGGCTGTTTTCTCATCAGTGGTGGAAAACAAAGAAATGTGGGCTGTCCAACTTAGGGATGTGAATCCATCCACAAGGAATACAATAACATCATGCTTCTTCTCCTCGAGATTTATTGTGCTAATTGGCTTCTGGAGAGAGTGTTATTCAACAATTCTCTCCTCATCAATTATTTTGTCTTTCTTTCTTTGCAAGCATTTCTTATCAGGATTACCAGGATAATGAGTTTACCTGTGTACTCTGGGAAGCAGATACTTAAGGGAGATTTCTTAATTTTCTCCTCAAATATGTCCTTCTTGTTTAGAAAGAGAATGATGGAGGTGTTTGTGAACCATTTGTTGTTGCAGATGCTGTCAAACAGCTTCAAGGACTCGAACATGCGGTTCTGTAAAAAAAAGAAAAAAGACATCAACATCATTTACAGACTCATTTACTCAGCTGTTAATGGGGACACATTAATGAAGCTTGTGTTTTTTCTATTATTGGAAACAGGCAATTTTAAAATAAATATTTTAGCATTTTTTGAATAAAAAAATTTATATATACAGATTTAGCTCACAAAATGATCTATAAATTATGAACCCACTCAAACACACTCACTCTCAGCCGCTCTTATCCACACTCACACACACACACACACACACACACACACATTCAGGTGCAATCACACTTGGAGTGCAAAATTAGAATATGAAGTGAGACATGAACAGATAAAAAGAAAGGAAATTTTAAAAAGAGCCAAGAAGCCAGAAAAGGCAACTAAACATTTTCTGCTACCTAAGAAATTCATTACTTATCTCATCATGATGGTACACAATGAATCTCCATTATTATGGAAAAAATGAGATGTACACTGTCCTTATTTTCATATGCAATTAATAAATTATTATTCTGCTCATTATTTGTTCGTCATCTGAATGGTAATAAATTCAGAGTTGGAAGCAGTGACTATCTCTTTGATGTGTCTGATCATTTTAGGAGGAAACTGGAAAGAACGAGGTCAGCCGACACTTTAGCCAGCAACAGCCAATTAAAAATTGAGGTTTTGGAAAGGACCAGCAATGCATCTAAAATATCTGATATAATTTAGTGACTGAAATATTGCATCTATCAGAAACAAGCAAACATTTAAAGGGATAGTTCACCATAAAATGAAAATTCTGTATGACAAGACACATTTTTGTTCATACAATTAAAGTCAATGGGGTCCAAAACAACATCTGACCCCACTGAATGGATGCACTGGTGTAGGATTTACCTTAAAACAATTTTCACATAAAAATTACTAGTTAGTTTTAATTAGAAAGACTCAAGTAGTATATTCTTGTAAAACACACTCCAATAATCTATTATAATTTATAGATTTAAATTTTGACAGTGTTTAGAGAATTTCATTAGCAATTATAACAGAATTTTCATTTTTGCTATTTTTCTACTGGTTCAATTTAAAGCACAACATAAAGCCTACTGCTTCCATCTCTTTTTAGTACGTGCTTCAACTGAGATTGGTAATGATAATTTCATACCTGTGGAAGAGCCGCCTGTAGAGCTGGGCTGGATTGTTTAGCGATTGGTTAGAGAAGAAAGCCGATGGCGAGAGATGACAGGACAGCAGCTGAGATGTTTTGAAGGAGAGATGCAAATGCAGAGGTGGCTGCTGGAGGCCACGGGAGCAGCCGAGCTGAACCGGACATGCACCAGAACCCAACACTTCACTCACATTTCCCACCCCCAGATACCACTGCTGCTGGTACTCACACGTTCAGACACACACACACACACTAAAACGCTAAACAATAGTGGAGCAGTGCAGACTCGGTCCATGAAGAAAAGAACAGCTCTAAACAAAAGTATCACACAGGTCAAACTTGAAGGAACGCACAGTGTTTGAAGGAAATAAATGCATGTCTGTGTTGAAACGGAGGTGGAAAGGGTGCACAGGAGAGAAGGTCAGACGGCAAATGCGTAAACACTGATAGAGCGCTGAATGGACGAGCACTAACAGAAGACACGTACGGACAGGATCTGTATGTGTGTTTATCTCTGTGCCATTTGTTTCGCCAGGACTTTCTTACAGAATAATAGAATCTGTCTTTGTTTTTTATCGCTTCCATAGATCAGGTGGATATGGGCGCACTAGAGTTGCTGTATTTATGGGGAGCCACTTTTATAGCCATAAAAGCCCTCCTATGTCCAAAACGCGTCACCGTAAATCCTTCTGATGTTGTAAAAATTCTCTTATCAGAGTTTGTCGAGAGAGTGTTGTCTGGGCAGATCTGAGGCCTGTGTCACACACAGACGTCCGAGCATGACTCATCACACCGGCCATGATTCCACTGGCACGGTCACAGAATCAATCAATGGAGTGGGGACATTAATAATTCTTTGTTTTTTTTCTTTTAAGGGACACTGTAAAAGGGTTCTCAGAACTTAAAAAGAATGCTTTGTGTTGAACTTGTCTACTCAATGTCAAGTTCTGTCATAAAACTCATGATGGGGTCCTTAACTCAAACTGATGATATTTACAGCCCTAAACTACTGTACTTGGTACAAGCTGATTGGTTTATGATGCATACGCAGCCAATGATATGCAAGCTGCTTTATATTTAAATAAATACTTTCACTAGTTCCTCTGAAACCCTCCGCCTTCCCCAGCTCCACCTGTATAGATCTATTACAGTTTATTAAATCTATGCTATTTGCATATATAACATTTAAACACAGTTTACTAAGTGTTTTTTTACTGTTGCAGTGTCCTGTGCAGTGTTTAAACTGCTAAATTTAATAGCAATAAATGGACATGGTAAGTAAAGTGCCTGTTAAACTAATGACAACATCAGGAGACACTCCACTCAGCCCACATGCTGACCTCAACACATGACTGGGGTAATAATCAACAAAATTACCATTTTAAGTAGAGGTACAAATTCATCATGGCATTGGAAGACAACAAGTTACTAAAGGTGTTGCAAAAGCATAAAATACTGGAAAATTTTCAGCCACATGCAAGCATATTATTCATTCATGCCCCAGTGGAAGCCCTAGCACTTTGAGAAACCATTATGCGCGTGGCTAGTTAGCAGAGGATAAGCTTTTGCAACACAGACATGACAGCTACAATACTCAAAGCTATGCTATTATTAGACTGTCCAAATAATTGTTTTGTTTGCTTAAAATGGTGCTTAAGTTTGATGGTACAGTGTTTGGAGCATCAAAACATGACCCATGATTCAAACCCACATTTTAGAACATGCTTGCTAGCATCTCGTCACCAACAGGCTTGTGTACGGCAATGATAATGAAATAAATACAAAACATTAATAATAGTATTATTTACTATTTTTAAGATTTTGTAGTACGCACAATTATGCACATGATGACACATACAGCATAAGCGTTACCTAATGTGTCAATTGGAGTGGGAGTTCACAATAGAGGCCTATTTTATCAACACCGCTGGCCTTAAAAATGTCTAAAAAGCGGCTAAACAAAAAATGTTCTGTGGCCTTGTTTTAATTATAAGGCTGTGACTGATCACACAGCACATCATGTTCATTTGAACGGCAACATAATTACAATTACAGAGTTCAGCAGTGGATGAAGATCATGTATTTACAGCAGTGCTGTCCATCAAGATTTGATGTCTTTAAGATAACATTATCCGAAGCAGCTCATTTAGAGCATGAGAAAACATGTTCAAATACCCATGAATTATTTTTTGTTAGTGTGTTAAGCGTGCACGCTTGAGTGTATATGAAACACAGATGCTGAGTGTGTGCACGCATTCGGGCCTGTGTGTGTCAGAGCATAAGATATGTGTGTTTGTGTATCTTTGCTTGCGAGTGTATTTAGTGCTCACCGTGGTCTCGTCTTCATGGAGCACCTGGTCGTATCCACTCAGAGCCACACAGAAGATAATGGCGGTCACGTCCTCAAAGCAGTGGATCCACTTCTTCCTCTCCGACCTCTGACCTCCCACATCAAACAGCCTGAACGGACACAAATCAGCATGAGCTCAGAACACAATAATGCAATGCAACATACAAGCAACATACTCTATACTCGTACTCTATCTTTAAATCACAGGAGTAAATTAAAAATGTTAACCGAGAAAACACTGTAATAATATTTTACGACTTTACAGTTTTCTTGTTTTTTGATCAAATAAATGCAGCCTTTGTGTTGATTATGATTATACTTGTTGAGACTATGCTTTAATATGACCTAAATCTTAAATACGTACGTTAATATCAGTAGCAGATGTGTCTTTAAGAGACTAGCCTCTGCTTCAGAACATGTAATTCAGTTGTCCACTGAGGTCCAGCCCTCTACGAAAATGCTAGCTTCTGCTGTAACAGTATGGTGCGTTTCTAAATCTGTCTTTAGAATCTGTCTAACTCCCATTAACACTTTTATTTTAGTCCTCTGTTTTCACGTGCTATCAGCTGAGAGAGTGTAAAAAACCCTGTGATGATATGAAGTGAGATGATGTCGGTGTTTGGAGATATTCATCTGCGATAATCTCGGTCTACAACCACTCCAGTTGTTAAAAAACGCTTTTTGCTACATATATTAGATCAGACTTTTTTTCATCAGAAACACAGCACAATTATGAATCATGAAAGAGTGAAAATGATAGAAACTGTAGTACTCCAACAGCCGGCGCAAGGCTCTGAATTACATTCAGGTGCATAATCGACATGCCAATCAGTCTCACCTGAAGTGCAGGTTCTTGAAGGTGAAGTGGGTTTCTACAATCCCGGTGGTCTTTACTCGAGTTCGCAGAATGTCCTGCTCTGTGGGCTGGTAGTCTGCAGCACCGATCCGATCTAAACTGTCTAAGTAACTGAAGGAAGAAAGACGGAATGCCGGTTAGGATCAACTTTTTTTCACAGGAACTGCCATTCACAAATACTGTAGTAGCTTTTCAACCAATGAAATGCAGAATGTGTTGTTTTGATTTATTAATGCATCTCTTAATTGAGTGTTTGTGAATGCACCAAACAATGAAAAACACAAAATCTCAGCACAAAATCTCTAATTTTGTTCACTAACCAGCTACAAAATAGTTCAATAGTTGGGAGTTAAATGCACCAATCTTAAACGAATAGTGTTATCCTAAATTTGCATTCAGTAACTTCCATTATATTATAAAATAAATAAAAAAATCAATATACATACTCGCAGCTTCCACTAAAACTAAGAAATTCAAATACTTTTTTTCATACATTTATAGTATTAATGTTACAAATGCATGCTGTTTTATTGTACCTGTCACTAGGAATAACAGGAATAAATTACATTTTAAAACAACAAAATTTTATTGTAAAATATACTACAAATGCATGTGACTAATGTATTATTTATTATTAATATTAATTCTCAGTGATCTCCCCATCATCTTTAGTTGACAGTTTCTCATTTACAGTATGCTCTGACAGAAAAATGTCTGCTTTTCAAATAATAGATTCAACAATTTAGATGAGAGTCCATCTTACTAATGTCACAATCTTAGGAAGTCAATCAGACTACAGACCATGAAGTAGAAGTCAGAATAAATCATTAACCATCCTTGTGCCACTCACAGCTGACACACACACACACACACACACGCTATCCTCTTCGAAATGCAACAGTGATGCAAGCAGACAGGAAGGACCGAACTTGCTTTTGAACAATGCGTGATGCATATTCTCCAAAGCTGTGGATGTCATTTATCTATCAGATGAAAGAAACAGTGAAATATGTGTGCTTCCAAATTGGATGGTGATTGAATTGCAGGTTCATCCATCATCCATTGACATCCATCCTTTGGCTGGTAGACAGTAGACACTAATGAATGATTACACCAAAATGCAATTCCAAAAATGTTTTGACACATTTAGAGGGAAATTACTGAAGGAAACGTATTTGCTTCTAAAACAACTAGCATTCCGGATCAATCCGATTTTTCATTCCGTATTCCCTGTTATTATATCTAGTATGCTTAGAAGCACATGCTGCTCTTTCCATTTATTTTTTTGCTTCTCTGTCTTTCTTCTATCCCTCTTTTCCTGTCCATCTGCGGCAAAGTGACGTTGCTGTTATAGGTTCTTTAGTTGCTGCAGAATTTTTCAGGGAAATGTGAACGTTCCACTGTCGCTACTGTCTTCGGCACTTCTCTACACCAAAGTCCCTTCAAAGCAAGTCAGTTCGCCATTTTGAAAATTCCTCTTAAAGCCACATAGCTAAAGTCTTTGTACAATAATGTTTGGGGTTGAGCATTTGTGAGCGGAAGAGACTGCTTAAAAACATGTTAAAAATGTACAAATCCCAAACTGCTGAATGATGTAGTAGTATCTGCTCAAATCTACTTGAATGGGTTAATATAGAGGTCTGTAGAGCTGATTATGAGGCAATATTATATTCAAATCTGGAAATGACAATATATTTTTAGCTTCTCCATCTCAAATCAAGCTTAAAAATGCACTATTCAGGTTGGCCTAGCTAATGCTGAGTATAAGCGTATCAAAAATGCCAAATAACACTTAAAAGCGGGATGCTCTACAACTGCCATTTTGAGAGTTACATTTCAGTTTTCAGTGACTCATTTGTCTCCTCCTCCTTACACTGTCCCTGGCAACACATATATGTCCTTCTGCCCTCCTAACATCCTCTCCAGCAAACAATTACCCATTTTAAAACTTTTTTTTTTTTTAATAATTCAGTTAAATATCAGGTCATGCTAAACGTCCTCTGCCAAGAATCCACAGATGTAGTGACACAGAGTCAGAGTCAGATTCAGTGGCTGATAGAGACTGCAACTGATATAAGCCCCGAAATGAGGGAAGAGAGTAGGAGGCTGAAAAATAAAAATAAATGAATGAGACAGGAAGTGAGGGCAAGGTCTATGACACGAGAGATCCAAAAATCTCAGAGCAATGGGAAACTCTGGGAAACAGAATCTATTTTAAACCCGGATACAGACTAAAGGTTTTAGCATTTGTGAAAAAATTGATATGAGGTAAATTGAAGATTTTACACTATTACTAGGATAATGTTCCATGTATGGATGTGTGTTCTGTTGTCATTCCCCATGTGCTCTGTGTTTTTCCCTTGTGATCTAGCTCTGTTTAATCATGTCATTTAGTTCAGGTGTGTCTCATTAATTATCCCCATGTGCTCCCCTTTATAAGTTCCTCCTTGATCAGTGTATGTCGTCTGGTCTACTTTGTTACTACCTTGTTGATAGCCCTTATGTCTGGAATTCTCCTTGTGGATTCATTAAAAGACTATTTTTAATCCTCCTCCTCGTCGTGAAGTCTGTACCACACCATCCCGTGACAGATATTAATATAATGCCTAGATTTATTTCACTGGAATACAATTCTCAGATGTCTCACTATATATTCCTAGTCTTATAAGGAAAGAATATACCACCAATCAAGCATATTCATATGTATTTTGGATATTTCACCACACTGACTCTAGAGGGTGCTGTTGCTGTGACTGTAAGTTGTATTAATTTTTAATAGCGGTGCTTTTGGGTTTGCAGGATTGCTTAGTGGCACTTAACTCAAGTCTACCTGACACAGAATGAACTTAAGCACTTAAGTATGAACTGCTCTCATAGGACACAGTCTAAGCACTAATAAGGATAACTATCCCTTGACATGATTCTTTATTCTCTTCTTCTTGATAGTGTTAGTGCAAACTCTCTCTCTGGGGCACCTACCTTTTTGACCTGTATCTGTTGGCTGTGCATGAGTTTCTCTCAGCATATTCTGTCTATTAACAAATAGCAGAATTAGAGCAGCTATGTTAGCTGAGGATTTCCATAAGCCCTTTTTTTAGAAAGCAACTGCCCGTGCTTGCCTGATAGAACCACTATCTTTCATTACAGTTGACTAAAGGCAAATTTCACTGGAGTTATGGTTCAAAGTTTCAAACATTAAACATTAATAATAAGAACCATATATTGATATTTGAGCAGCACAAATGCCAAAAACTATACTGCATGAACAATCTACCACTGTCTTTGTTTAAAAGTGACAGTCAACACATTATGAATATTTCAGCAGCTCAAATAGTAATTTATAATTCTGGAGCACCAAACATTTCTGAAAAATGAAGTGACACTAAAGACTGCTGAAAAAAATCAACTTTGATATTAAAGGAAAAAATACATGAATATATAAATAATAGGATTTTATGTTATAACTGTTTTTTTATTGAATAAATACAGCTTTGGTGGGCATAAGAGACTTATTTAATCTTTTTAATGTATTTTTTTCTATGTGTATCACAAAATAATATCATAACGTGCTTCAAATCTATGTCTGTTTAGTTGGTCATAGGTGCAGAGAACATACACATTAAGGAAGAATCGTGTGCTTTTGTGTACAGGTCTGCATGTGCGCAAGCGCATGGTATTCGAAGCAGTGCTAATGTTTTTTATCTCCTATGCACTCAATGCCCTGATGGTGTTCTGAGGAGTAGCTGTATGTACTATTGTAAATCTTTTATAAATACGGCAACACGCTACGTGGACTTCACTCCGTCGTTTCAGGCCTAATGGACATGCGGGTGGGGTTGTGCTGTAGGGTTTCTTCCCTTCTCTCTCTCCTTTTAGTATGGGAAACTCGTATCTCTCTACCACTCAGGCTGCTTGCCAGCTCTGCCCTTCCCCCTGCTCCCGCTCTCTCTCTCATACACCATCTTTCTTTCTTTCTCCCTCCACCCTCCCTCTGTTTCCTGCTGCTGCTTGAGTGCTCTGCCTGGCAACACCTCTCAGCGGCCTGCCTGCTGTCTGCTGCTCCTCATCATAGAGAGAGAGAGACAGAAAGATGTGCAGGAAAAAGAACTACAGGGCACTGGAGACATTGTTACCACATTTATTGTGGTAACAAAAAGGTCTGAAATTCTGGGAGCTGCAGGACTGCTAAAATTAGGCTGTTCACTGATTCTGAAGGAAATTGTAGCACAGCATTATAATTAATATTGAAAGTCAAAGAAATAAGGGAGACTTGACCACTGGAATTAGTGTAATGTTGCTTAAATGGATAGTTCACCCCCAAAAATGAAAGTTGTTTTAACCTATATCCTGTATGTTCCTCTGTTGAACACAACACACACACACACCTAAACACACAGACATTTTTCAAATCGTATCTGTTGTCTGGAAAAAATAAATAAATAGTAAGCGATGACAGAATTTTCATTTTTGGCTGAATTATCCTTTTAGGTTTCAGAACATCATCATGCTGTCCAAGACTTCAATAAGAATATAGAGTGTTCCTGTCTTTGCTCTGGAAATGTCAAGAAAGAAGGTTCTGAACTAAAAGCAATCTAGATTAGCAATTTTCAGCTCTGGTCATCAGAAAGCATCAGAATTCTGACGCGTTTCCTATAAACAGAAGTGAAACATGCTTCCCGTTAATGCAAAAAAAATACTGAAGAAATTAAATCAGCAAACCTACAATTAAAAAGAGGAAGGAAGAAGAAAACTGATCAGGAACAAAGCTGAGAGGAACATGACTGGAGAGATGAGGAATGATTGTAGCATGGAAGAGGAGGAGCTTTTAAAAGGTTGGACAAGAGTGGATAAACTCTATGGCACCATAAAGTGGGCAGTATCAGAGTTACATATTAGAGAGTGGTGACTGTAAGAGAAGAACAGAAATAGTGGAAGAGGTTCAGATGATGATGGAATCGAATCCTGTTTCAGCATCTAGCTCTGGGAAAGACCACTGATACTGAAGTTGCAGTCTGATAGGGAGAAAAAAAGACAAGCCTACAGCCTAAAGGAAGCCAGTATTGCTGTACACTGTAAACCGCCAATGTGGATAAACAGCTCAAAGGAAATTATCTCGAATCTCTCCTGAACTATTTTCTTTAGTCAGTGATTGATGTGAAAGAATAGCTTAGACATACAAGTTGTACCTGTCAAGCTGGCCATGTCTTAAGTGTAAATACACACGCACACACACACACACACACAATAAAAGCTAAGAAACATAAACACAGGTGTACAGCTACTAAATCTAGAGCAAAACTACAAAGAAATATTTAAAGCATGTGTTTGCAGTTAAAAGTGATGAGATAAAAAGACTGGGCACTGCAAAGTAAAGCAAAGACTTTGAAGAAAAATTACTTTTATATACTGTAACATAAAAATGTGAATAAATAAAATTCCATCTAAAATATAATTATATTAAATTAAATTATATGAAATAAATTCAGAATCGGAATCTGAATAAAGGCAATAATCAGACTGTAGGTTATGAATGGAAATGTAAATATGTGTGTTGTGCATTCACAACACTCTAAAAAGAAATTCTTTCTGAAGAACTACAGCTTTTGAAATATTAGAAAAGGTTACTGAACATTGATAGAATCCTACAACTGAACTTGCTTATATAAAAAAAAACAAAGACTATTAAACAATAAATATCCGTCAGCCATACGGCGGTAAATATCTTTAAGCAATCTTTTACAAACACATAAAACCTGAGATTAAATACACTGTCCTTGTACCATTTGATATTTCAGTTTTCATACACCTGAACTTGCTAAAACACCCCTGGCAGCTGTTTGTCTTACTGATCACTGAACAAAAGGCAGAACATTTATGCAAAACTTGGTTTACAGTATATGCAAATAATGAAGAAAAACTCTGAGACTTGTCTAGCGAACTCATCTTTGGCACCCTTAGCAGTCCTTCCCCTCTCCACGCTTGCCTCATAGCAACAAAATCAGTATATTGTCAATATGTGAGCAAGCAATTTGTCTTTCTCTAAACAGCGCTTCCCACAAAGACAGGCTTTTCAAACTATTACAGCAAACCACAACATCAGAAATATAATGCTGACGGAACTCTTACACACATGCTCTCATCGTACAGCACACATACATAACTCAAGACCTTCCATCAGCGCATGCTGTAATTGCATCTGTAAACTCTCTTCAGAGTGACATTTTGCTGAGCTCAAGTAATACTCTATAAGCAACCTGTTCAAACAAGAATTGGAAATAAAGATGATACATATTAGGCTGTAGACAGTACCTAATGTGGCCACGTTCAATTTACAGTACTTAAAATATATGCCCCGTGGATAGTTCTCTAAAACGAACTGGACTGCAGTGATAGTCAATGATATAATGAACGATTGGTATATGTAGGCAGAATGCTCTTAATGAAGCGTAAAGCACTAATGGCTCTTCCCAGCAGAGGGCTGTACTCACTATTGGGCGGAGTCGTTGAGCTGGTACTCGCGGGCACGGCTGAAGCACTCCTGGATGCCTGAGTCAGACCACAGGCGGATCATGGCGGACAACAGCTCCGGAGAGTAGGGCTCGGTATCCTCCATGCGGCTCACAACATCGCAGACCATCTTAGCATCAGCCTGTTAAAAGCAAGCACACATGCAGAACATCCTTTAGTATGATGAGACTTTCTAACAGAAGAACTGGCTGCAAATTGTACCAATTTCGGGATGAATGAGTTCAAACACTTCTTGTTATTTTCTCAAAGATCATGTCATCTGGGCTGTTCTGTTGATTGTTTTTAGCTCATTATTTTTAGGGTTGTTGACAGTGACAGTTCAACAAAAGACATTGGTTTTGTAATTTCCCGTGACATGTGCAACCGCATCCAATGGTTTTGTGACAAAATCAAGCAGAGTTCAACTTTAGGCAAATAAGCAGTGATGCATTGTGGGAGCGCTTACTAGCAACCGACAGCACTGAGACTCGTGACCTGCAGCAATTTCTTCACAGACAGTGTAATTGTGGCTTTAGTGTGTCAACAACTGACTCATCTGTGCCTATTATGTTCATTCGAAAGAATTTTAGCAGAAACATACTAGACTAAATTGAATGCTTGAATGAAAATTATTAAACCTATTTCTGATAGATATATATATAAAGGTATATATAATTATTTTTACAGACTAAATAAAAAAGGGAAGAAAAAATCTGATAAATATATTTATATATATGATTAATACTAATACTAATAAAATAAAAAATATAAACCCTCCAGGGTAAAAAAAAATACTGCATTAAAAGGAAGACTAAAAGATGCAAGTTCACATTGTATTGCTGTCACTGTATCTTTTATATTGAGCCATTTTATAGAGCCATCTTTATAAGCTTGCTTTAAAAAAAAAAACAACAACTCTTTTGTCAGTTATCTTTGCATAACAACTGTAGGTTTATAAACTTGTGCAAGTGCAGAATGACAGAGCATTACAGAAGATAACAGAATGTGCAACTGTTCCAGTACTATCAACTAAACTTATTTTAATCATTAAATATGCCACTGTTCATTTACATACAGTTGCTCAATTTTGAAAAGAGAAATCCGTTAAAGGCACGGTAAGCTATTTTTAAAAAAATGTCAGGGCCGAGTACCCAAACAAACTTGTAGCCAATCAGCAGTAAGGGGCGTGTCTATTAATGACGTTCAGTGAACAGCCGAGTCGAGCAACAGAAAGATAAAAAACAACAGAGAAAAATGTCTATGGAACGATAAGAAGCAGAAGAGCTGCGATCAGATGGCGAGATTGCTTTGGTTCTTCTCGATAGGCGAGTGTATACACCAGACGCTGTGCTGCGACAGCTAAAGTCTGCCTACATTGGACGTGATAAAGCAACAGTTAAAAATCATTTGACATTTGTGTCGGCACGTCATAAATATAACGTGGCAGCAGTTTTCAGTCCGAATTTTTTATATGCCGCTTACATCCGTTGTAGAGAACATTACTGATTATAATAACTTCTTTAGTATTTTGCATCCCGTATTGCAGCCAATAGAAGTAGTTGTTAATGAAGCATCTATCTACATTTCTATGGTGTAGACACAGTATAACATTGGTTCTGCTTTGGTTCACAGAACTAATCGTTGCCTGTGTCGCAAAGGCTACGTATGTGTGGGCGGAGCTATAAAAATAGGGACGAGACCCTTTTGAGGTAGGGGCGTGTTTGTTTTGGTGATTTCAAAACAAACATTGGCTTCTAGAAATCGCTTACCCTCCCTTTAAGGGCACACTCATATGTGTCAGATTGGCAATTGTTGCAAGTCTCTTAATTCTAATGATTAATATATACAGTAGTCAACATTTGAAATGGATCTTAAAAAAGTTAACGAAAAAAGAAAGCATTTTGGTTTTACTACTGTATATGTGTATATATATTTGTAGTATTTGATATAGTATTTGATCATTTGCAAAAACAGATAACTGTTTATTTTTTATGTTTTTTCACTGTACGTTGCAATTAATCTCAATCAAACTGAAATTGGTTAGCTAAATAAATACAGATAATTAAGATAATAAAACTCAATAAAAACATGATTACATAATAAAAAACAAATATGACTGTATACAAATACACTTTCATATATATATATATATATATATTCACATCCAATGTAAATACATAGACAATGTATACACACAAAATCCTGACTTCCCGTTTCACTCTTCCCTCCCTTTTACTTCCTCTGTCCTCCTCTTATGACATCACTCCCTTTAACAAACATGTTTAAAAAGCTTGACAGCAGTAATGACTTCTGAAAAGAGCGTTTAGTTTCTTTTAAAGAGATCACAATTGAGCTTACTACACGAAGGAGCTGGGTTCCGCCGACCTGCAAATCCACAACAGAGATGCAACTACACAAGCCAAAAGAGGAGAGCGTGAGAAATGGACTGGATGAGTGGAGTGAAAAGAAAAGACCCATGTTAAATAGAGAGTGGAAGAGAAGATGGGGGTCAGTTCAAGAAGGCTGGTCTTGCACCCTCTCCATTATCTGCTGTGAGAAAGCGTAAAGGGTTCACACACTAAAAGGAGTGAGATGTGGGGGCCTGAGAATCGAAAAGAAGAGAAAAAAACAAAGCATGGATGTCTCTAATTAATCCATAATTAATGCAAATGCTAGTTTGTGAAGTTTGTCTACTGTGAAAATGCAGATATATTCCTCTCCACTGAGAAAAATGGATGCATCTTCCGTATGACTTGTCAGTAGGGACAGATATTGCTGCCATCTCCATGGTGATGCAGCGGGGGCAGCATCAGCAGCAGGAGGCCTTATGATTGGCTGAGGGAGCCTCCCTTTCCTTCTCCCCTAGTGAGTGTGACCTTTGAGAGCAAGTCCTCTGAACTCAGCATGACTGAACCTTCTGGAGTCCTTATAACAAACACACACACCATACTGTATTTAATCCTACTAGATACCTAATAGACTCTATAAGATATATATTTTTTTTTTTACAAATTAATAATGAATTCAGTAATAATATTAGTGTAACAAAATGTACTATTAGGTCTAACAATATACTAATGTTAGTTGAACTGTGGGTTAGTAATGAACTGTGGGTTAAAGCTTCACAACACAACATGAACCAGAGGATTACCTCAACATTACCCCTTCCGGGGATTTACGGGACATCAAACTGGTGTCCAAATGCTCTTTGAGCCTTTATAGTGGCAAATGCCTCAGTCCCAGAGCTGGAGGTTTGCAATGGGAACATTTTTGCCATGCGTTTTTCTTTTGATTAAAAAGCAGCAAGAATAAAACCGACAGATTCAGCAGACACACACCTGTTTCCTTTCTCTCTATGCATTTCTTGCAGGCGGGTCTGTCTATAATGTCACAACTCTGGTCACGCCTCTCATTCTTAATTTCCTCTTTATGCCTGTGCTTCAGGGTTTTTTTGTTTTTTTTTGGTGTGTTGCACTGAAGGAGCATACGATTCCTGAGTGATTGCCTATTGAATTTAGATCAGGCTCATAGAGACACATAATAGCTATTCATTATGGCCTTTGCACAGACTAAAGAGAATGGACCAATCTTCATCAGCATTCATTTATTAGAGGAAACAGCGCGAGGAGAGAACTCAACACACTGTAGATTTGAATCACAGATCAGTCAGTAGCCCAGCGTGACGGACAGTATCCTTACAGATGCCCTGACGCTGCACCTGTTTATGAGCCCAGCTATCGTAAAAGTGACGCAAGTAGGCGCTGTGAACTCACCATAGCGCACATACAATAGAACTGTCATTTGACAGTAAATGCTGGATTCCTCAGAGTATCATTAGGTTTTTATATCAGTCTTGTTGATTGCTAAGGGCGTTGCTGGTAGACACAACATGATGGTGTATAGTGTTGTCACTGCAATATGCAGGAATACAAGCTATCTATAGTCTGAATGGGTATCGGGAACTACCTTATGATATGTTACACATCACAACACATGTGACATCTTAGCTGAATCACAGCTGAGAGATATCCACTAGTGAATATGGGGAATCAATTTTAATCTTTCTTATACGGTTCATACACAGCTCTAATACAGGCCTTTCACATATAGTGGGAAGTACGGTAAAGGTCAAGTGTAATATGACATAATCAATCTAGTCATCTTGAATCAGTTGGCTTCTAATCTTGCAATGAACAGGAGAGTAACATACAGTCCCTCATGAGCCCCAAGGGCTGTGGTCTAATAATCTATCACTGACGGTGGCAACTTTTCTCTTCAAACTAGCACAGAGGAAAAGAGATGCTCCGCTTTGCTGAAGATGTATAGACCCTGCTCAAGTACTTCATCAAAGGCAATGACACATCTCCCTAGACATGGATTTAAACTACAAATCATCTTTTCAAGGTTACAACCACAGGCATGTGGTGGACTTCTGAAGTAAGGAGACTGAGAGGTCATTAAAAAAAAGACTTTTGGTGTATTTCAATATGGACATGACCAAAGTAGGTGCTGTAAGTAGGTGGATTGCTAACTCAGTAATCAACTCGTTTTCTCAATTCTGAGAATCGGTGGAATTTCACATTCATACCACAATTTATCTATGAAAACCCAAGAGAGCAAAAAGAGACTTTTTAGTGTTGCGGATAGACACTGTTCATTTAGAAACTTTTAATTTGATACTGTTTCATCTCATATTTTATAGGATTTGTTTTGGATTTATTTCTATCAAATACTGTCTCTGAGAAACCCCAAATTTGTCAAATAAATTACGATTTTATCTCAATGACTTTCTGAGGCGTCCTGTAAGAGGGAAAGCTATTAGCTGCACGTCTTTTAATAACCATTGCTGATGTTTATAGCACAGACGTGTGAAAGCCAGAGAAAGTCAAGTACTGGGGAATCTAAATACAGTCAATGTTCTTTCAGACAGGATGGCAAACTATACAGCGAACTGACATCTCTCGTTCATCTCTCACTGATGGTGAAAAAGACAAAATATTCCCTTGTTCATGCAATCCATTGATTTTTCTTGGTACTTTCCAGACTGCAAACAGTGCTGTTTAATCATATTGTAATATACATAAAGAACAGTGCCGCTCTAGAGGATGCCTGGGGAACATTACAAATAAGAAAATGCGACTACAGTATGTACAACATTACCTAGGGTCACCCCGTATTTTATCAAAACATGCTAATGCTGATAATGTATCATGCTTTTCATGTTAAAGCATTTCAGTAGTTAGGCATTTGGGTCTATATGAACTAGCCTTTAGTTTCCAAAGCATCCTTATGGCCTTGAGATAGTGTTTAGATGGTGCCAGCAACCCCAAGGTTATTGGTTAAATTCCAAGGAAATACATAAACATTTAATCTGTATATAAATTTTGATGTTTGTAACCATGTTAATATATTTAATATTAAAGCATCCTTATGGCCTTTAGGTAGTGTAGGATGGATTTGATTCCCAGGAAATGCATAAAAGTATAAAGTGCTTATAAAATATGACATATAATTATGTGTATGTATATTTGAAGAATTTGATGTTTGTGTCCATGGGAACCAGTTGTTAGTTTACCAAAGTATCCTTTTTGGCATCTAGTAGTGCACAGCATGGCTCTATCTACTCTAAGATTAAGGGTTTGATTCCCAGGGAATCCATAAACATTGAATTTGTATAGACAACCTTTGTTTATAATCAAGTTAATATATTGAAGGAATTTGGTGTTTGGGTCTATATAAACCAGCCTTTAGTTGCAACAAAGCATGGCCTTGAGTAATGCACACCATGCCTCTAGCAGCCCCAAGGTTATGAGTTTGATTGTTAGTAAGCCTATAAACAGAATTTGTTATCATGTTGACATATTAAAGGAAGTTGGTATGTTGTTGAACTAGCATTTAGTCTTCCAAAGCATCCTTTTGACCTTCAAGTAGTGTACAGTATGGCACTAGCAAGACCCTGATTATGTGTTCGATTCCCAGGGATAATTAACTCGCTTTGCTTAAGTGAGTCTTCCAAATGCATGAATATATATAAATGTAAGACAGAACAAAAAGGTCATATGGCCTGTATATAGAACAGTAAAAGAATACACACAAGCTTGAAAAGGAAGGCTAAAATTACAGAGGCAACCCCACCATTTCATCAAGTGGTTAAAGAGCTACGTCTCTATGGCAGAGAGGGAAAGCCCATGACAGAAATTAGATGATGTAGATGACTGACGCAGTATGTTCCACAGAATGGCACGCTATGCAGTGATGACCGTTCATCTCCTGCCTTTATTATCTCAAGACAGTGAGATGATCATATTATCATCAAGACAGACAGACACATGCAGACCAGCATCATTAAGCAGCTGCTGAGTTCGTCTGGTCCACACACAATAAGAAAGTCACATCAGGAGAGACTGTCATACGGCTCTGCTGTGTGAAAGCGCTGAAAGAGGACTGTGCTTGTCACATGGGTCGAGTCTTGCTGAGGCCTGCACTGACTAATACTATAGTCCTCCAGGAGACTGAATACGACACCAGCAGGATGACAAACTACTGACTCATAAAGATGAGATGATTGAATCTGATATACAAGAAAAACACTGTTACTAACAAGCATCTACATGTGTCAGTTGTTTTAAACATCTTTTAATTTGGCCCACTAATGTAGGACTTTAAAAGATGCTGTAAATGACTACATTGAAAACTGGTAAAAGCGTACTGTCTGATGTGCTTACTGTACATAAATGTATGATAAACTAAAATATGTTTTATTGTAATATCCATTAAAACTTGTATTATATCTTAGTTTTAAAAGGACAGTTCACCCAAAAACAAAAGTACCCATTTATTTACTCACCCTGATCAGGCCATCCTAGTTGTAAATGTCTTTCTTTTTTCAGCCAGGACATGTTTTAATATAACTCAGATTGCAATCCTCTAAAAAAAGAAACTTAGGAGGGCTTGAGAGTGAGTAAATTATTGGGTAATATTCATTTTAGGGTAAACTTTCACTTTAAATGTAATATCAATTGCTAATAGGGTACTGAACGATTAGCTTAGCAACATGCTAACATCAAACTCTACTGAAATCAATTACTAGTTGCGTTTTCTGTCACTAATTACTGATTTACAAGGTTTTGTGAATGTAGGCAATATAGCGATTACTAGAATTTAGAGTAAAGCTCCAAATTATATGCATACTACTGTATATTTCACAAATTATATAGGGTAAATTATGTAATACGCTTGCCTTGAACATGATGTGTGTGGGAACTTGGATCAAACCCACCTAAATCTTGCTAATTAAGCTTGCAGGATATTTCCCACAGTTTTAAAGCAGCATCGTCAAAGCAGTGATGCCAAGACAAAAAAATGGTATTGCAATATAAACGGCCTCCTTTTGATGCTCGTCTACATTACAATAACTCAGCTGGTAAAGAACACCCCTATAGAAGATGTTTTATTAAGCTTAATAGAATTTGTGCAAAGCAAGGTCAACCGAAATGGTCTTTCTTTTGGTCATACTTAGCACTTGAGATAATAGCTGCAAGGATGAAACAGCAAAAGAAAAACCGCTGCTATGCTACCATCCTCATTATTTTCATGCCCTGCCCTAACGTCTTTCTCTCTTTCTCTGACTTCACAGTTGTTATGTCACACTCATAAGTCAGCAATCTGGATGATGGGGAAGTGTTTGGCTTCTGTCGAGATGATGCAGAATTGAGGCAACACAGAACTCGACTCAATCTGCTTTCGACTTGCTCCTTTATACTCCATCCCATGATTATCATCTCTCCCTTTCCTTTCATAGGTCCCCTCCTTTTCGCTCCACTCCTCCGCATCATGTGACAGTCATCTCCAGTTACTATGGTTACCAGGCCTTTCTTGGGGAATGTGTTTGCAGATTTGGTGTTCTCTCTTTCGTTTTCTCTGGATCTCAACCTCCCCTCCCACTTTTCTCACTCTATCTCCTCCCTTCTCTCTTTCTCATCTCCATCTCTCTCTATTTTCCTTCCATGGCAGCTGTTGAATTATTGATTTGATGAAATATTTAGCTGTTATTCTGCTCTCCTGCTGAAGGCTCCAGTTGTGGCCTAGTCGCAGGAGGTCCTAAAAGCCCAGAGCGGAGACCACGCCTCACACAGACGTCCATCATCAAGGAGGCCACACCCACCTGGTGCTGTAAACCACCCGAAAGCTTTCTCTCTTGCATCAACACCATTCACATCAGTCATTTTCATTGGATGCCATGTAGTTATTGAAGAAGAAAATCAATGCTCCTAGAGCAATAAGGCCATTTTAAGATCAATTTCCTCTTTTCTTTCATTAAGTAGCATCTACAAACCTCTAATCCATCTCTGTGACTGGCTAATGTCTGTCTGCAGTGAATGAAAGGCTATTGGTCTTTCAGTGCCATGTCAATACTAGAATAAACACACACACACACACACACACACACATATATATATATATATCAATAGTACTGAATGATTCTACCAAATGCTATCATATCATAATTACGATAATGTGCATTATATACATTATTTCTGGGTTTAATATAAAGTAATGGGTTTATAGCCTATTTTTGTATTGCTGAAATTGATATTGAGAGTTGAATTTTACTACCATGGCATCCATAAAGTAAAGACACTTTAAAATCATGTCAGCCTGACCCAGCTGCATTCTCCTGGAGAATAAAGCAAAGCCAAAAAGCATCGGAAGGGGAAGGTATGCTGTTCTCAGGCATCAACAACAAAATGTCTCAATTTCTGTCCCTATGTCTATTTTTCCCCCTCTGCGTCATCAGGGTTTTTCAGTGACTCACAGAAGAAGAGTCAAGCTGCCCCTCCCTCTGCTCTATGACCTGCCCTCACTAAACTCTTCCTGAAGTGGAGCACACCAAGCACTCATCCAACACTGGGAAATTCTCTGTTGGGATTTATGGAGGAATAATTACAGTCACATTAATAATTACATTCTAAGCCCAGCCCCCCACCTACCGTCAGAAGCACTTATTTGATTAATGTCAGGTTTGAGAAAAATGGATTAGTTATGACATAGAAAAAACTGTCTGGTTAAAGAAATAGTTCACCCACTCAATAGTGAATTTTTTTCACCCTCAACCTTGTTGTTCTAAAACTGCATGTGGTTATATTTTAGTAAACAAAAAAAAGGGGCAGAAAAGATCATGACCCAAAAACTGCACATAAATGTAATTCAAAGGACTCATGTGCTGTACTGAAGTCCACTCTAGTGACCTCGATCCTGGGTTTGGATCAAGTCAGCAAAGAAATCATTCATTCATTTAGCAACTTAGATAGTGATTCAGATTCAAAGTTCCAATCTTAGACTCAGTAATCAGGTTACAATGGTTCTTGAGGAATAAAACTAAAATATTCATTTAGGAATCATACTGAATGATTCTTTGACAATTCAGATTGAAATTAGAGCTCCACTTAAAGATTTGATGATCATCTCACAGTGCTTCTTGATGAATCAGACTGAAACATTAGTTTAGGTATTGTACTCGGAGTTCCACTCACAGTAAGAATTATGACTCTTATTTTTTACATAGGGTCTTATATAATTACCAACCATTGTAGTAACCCTTTTTTATCCAGAAAACATCTACATAACATATTTTTTTTAACAGATTGCTTTGTTTTTGGTTGAACTATCCCTTGAACTTGCTTATGTTTTCTTTTTCTTCTCCGCTGATTTTCAGATACCCTTTCTCGTCCACAGAATACTGACATAGACAAGATGGAACTGTCTTTTTCTGCACTCTCTCTCTCCACAGGCCTGCAGGTTTGTGTGGAGTCTGCTGAGGCCTGGCATTTATTGAAGTGTGCTGTTTTCTCCTCTCTGCTGCATACCTGATCTGCCACCACTGCAGGCCTCTTTCAACCACATTTATTTTTAGCTGCAGGCCTAAAAATGTTATCATGCTACAAATACCATGCTTTTACACTCCCTGGACCACAACCATATTCCTTTTCACTTCCATGAACAACACACTATCACCCCGACCAGCACGATGCTTAACACACTGTCCTTCCCATCAGTAACCTGATAAACACAGTGTCATCTCCCACTGCCATCGAAATGTTTCTTTTTTGCTGCACTTTCTACTCAACAAAAATACTGCACCACAGATTCAATCTTAAAATTGAAAGGTACCAATCAAATCAGGTCTGGCCACAACACATCATTATATAGATCCGAGTTCAGACTTCAATTTACTCCCAGTGTAGACCTTTGACTTCTATAGAGTACAAGTTGCAAGCATGTATAGCACCCAGCCAGATGCTGAAATCATGAAACAGAGTATAACAACAGAGTAAGACGTCAGGTCCAGGCTGCAGTCAGAGCTGTACTGGCTCAGGAATTAGTCTGGGTTCAAGATGCTCACACAGGAAAGGAAGTACAGAAGATACTGACTCCAGCTGAAGTGAGGCTGACAAATACACATAACATATCGCCGCCCTGAAGAATCCCTGGGGGTCGGCATTAGGCAAGGGAACAGTCTGCCTCATTAGCTACGGCCTTGTTGGGTCATTACAGTTGGTTGTGCTAATTGTGGGTCGAAGCTTTTGCATGAAATAGTGTAAAGGTGTAGCTTTCTTAAGCTGTTCTTAACATGGTTTGGATTGCTTTTTGGCCTTATCAAAAAAATTGTAAATTAAAAGTATTATTTATCACAGGCAAGATGTAAGATTAGATGTCTTTATCAAAATAAGATAAATAGAAAGTGGGCATAAAAAACTAAAAGGAAAAGCATAGTTAGTGAGAGAGAAAAAAATTGTATGGCATAAATGAAGCCCATAAAGGAAGGCTAAAATTGCATTGATTCAAACCCAGTCTTCCACTCCAAGTGGCCGATGAGCTACGTCTCTACAGCAACCGGTAGTTTCCTAGCAGCGCAACACAGCTTATGGAAAAATGAATGAAAATCTACCCACTGAGATAGAAAGTCCATGATAGAAAAAAAGAATGGTAGAATAGGAAACAGAAAGACGATATGTGCCTGTCCGTATTAAAAGAGACAAAAACATAACTGACAAATGAAAGAGAAAACATACAATAAAATGCAAGGCAATAATAAATTACACTCACACTCCTATGCACAAGCGTTCATGAGCTATCAAAAGCACCTTGTTTGATGGGAGGCCTAAATATAAATGTAGCCTGACTGATTGCATTAGTTTGATAATGATAAGACTCATTAAGATAAGGGTTGTTGAATTAGATTATGGTACTGTCAGTCTGTCAGATGAGGGAGCACACATTGTGTTGGTACTGTAAGGATGCTAACACTGCTGGCTATAAATAACTGAACAAAGTGCAGCGCTCCACAAAAACACATATATGCACAATTACATGTGCTAGTTAGATTAACATCAGGTTCACTGGGATTTATATTTGCATTTACGTTGTGTGCTTAAAAATAAATATACACAGACAAACTAAATTAAAATCGAGTATTTCTTAACATATTAGGGGGACTTTTATTTTGAAGGGCTAGCCGTTTCAATTCTCATTGCGAATGGGTTGTTGTACTAGTAAACTCACTAAGAGTGGTAACCAATAACAACTATTAGCACATGCTAATACATTTTTTTTCTGGATTATCAGGGTTACTTTGGCCGTCTCATCAATCTGTTCACTAATCTTTCACATGTGCTCAGTCTGTACATCGTACAGTACACTGCATTCTCATTCACATGCCATAAAAACCTGCAGTTTCCTCTACAGAGACTTCAGAGTGATTAGAGTGGTTTATTTTTGACATTTACAGTACAGTGTGGCCACTGGCTAATCTGCAAATCATTACATAAAATTACAGCAAATTCAGATTATCTGTGGCCTTGTTGAATTCCATTCAATCTGCATGGTGACTGGATTAAGATATTTAGGATTAAGGCTTTTTTGTGGTTTTTCACATGTTCGGTGTGACCGTTATTGATTAATCTGTCTGCCGTGGTTAAATGGTTATTTTTAAATTCTCCTGACTGCATTAGGGATTATTCTCACCTCATTTTATTTACGCTAACAATTTTATGCTAGAGGCTTATCCGTTTGCACTTTTTGTTTTGGTTTTGTTACTACCACTAGGAAATGTCATGTTCTAAAGGTGATAATACGCAGTTGCCCAGCGACGTTTTTAGGGCACTTTCCCATTGACAAATAGCAACAAATTCATAGATCAGTTGTGGGCCCCGTGTCTCACCTGGTTGCCCAATGACACTAAAACTAGTTTCCTTTAAGTTTTATTAATTATCTTAATATAGATCAAATGTATAAAAGACCATAAAACTATTTATATTTTAAAATCTAAAGTGACTTGCAAAAAATATATAATATATTATCTATGTAAGTTTATGTGTGTGTGTGTGTGTTTAAAAACAAAAAAACAACCCTGAACATCAAGCAAACGTTTACAAATAGAACAACACACTGTACATTACTGTTCATAATACCACAACAAAACTGGGAGTGAAAAATGTTTTGAATAAAGTTTCTTATGCTCATCAAGGCTGCATTTATTTGATCAAAATATAGTAAAAACATTAATATTAAGAAATAACATTGCAGTTTAAAACAATAGTTTTATATTTCAAAATGTTTTGATTAATTTGATTGGACTTGCTCAGTAATTTCTTATAAGTAGTTTCTTAAAAAATTTAATTAAATAAAAAAAAAACCTTAATGACATTAGAGTCAATTTAAATGCTTGGCCACCTTCAGTCTTATCCTTCAGAGGGCACCTAGTGAGCCAAGACTGCTCCTACCTCAAAGCAACAGGTGCACGACATCCCCAGATGTCCCCTTAGTGAAATTCAAATACAGAGCAAATTGCGCAATATACAGAGAAAGAATGAAAGGAAAATAGATGAACAGATAGACAGATCTTGCAGATACCTCAGAGAGAGAGAGGGAGTGCAGAACCCTTGAAACCTTGAAAGAAAGGCTGCAGGCTCAGCTTGGCTGACTTCTGCTCTCTGTGTGCTAAACGGCTAGAAAGCGGCAGCTCTGCACCAGCTGTCTCACTGACTAGGCACTTTCAATCCACATCTCCCCCCTTTATCTTCCATCCTTTTTTCTGTTCTCACCCCCTCTTCCATCCCCTCCCCCTCCAGCCATTACTGGTTTTCAGCGCAGCTCTTTCAGTGAAGCCTGTACCCCACCCCCCCTCTCTCCTCTCAATGCATACAGCATTGCTGAGGGCCAAAGGCACACAGACCGAAATGTGCAAAAATGTATGCATGCAGGGCAAGACACTGAAGCATGAAACAGGAAAACTCTGTGCATTTTTAGATTTTCAAAACAATAACATTTAGTATGTTTTTTAAGCCTTTTGATTTACGGGGACACGGAAAATGTCCACATATATCACCTTTATATTGTAATACCTCTGTCATACCCATGTCATTATACAAATTGGTGTCCTCATAAACCACATAAACATGCCAATGCTGAACACATGCAGAGAGACTAATTATTGTGTGCACGAAAGCACCCATTCAAGACTGCCTACAACAAAACCAACACACATACACACGTCCACGCTCAGTCTGCAGTGGATCTGTGGGTTCAAAAGCACATGCTAACAGCATTTAAGTAATAATGACGTGTGTGCAGTGAGCTGTGATCGCACATTTCCTCCTGTGCTGAGATGAGGTGGGATCTGTCTTAATTTTACAGTCAATGCTCGCAGATAGCATTTGACTAATCTAAAATATAATTTTCGGCTTTAACGATGCATAAGATTGATAGTGAGCATGGCCCACTTAGCACCTGCCGGCAGATTCTATAACTACTTCAGTGAATCTCAACCGGGGGGGGGGTCAGGGCCCCTTAAGCGGCTGCAATACAATATTTTTGAAGAATCCAGGTAATCAAACACTTCCTGCTCACATCCATTTTATGAGCAAAAAATACAGTGGAAGTCAATGGGAAGCAATACTGTACCAATAAATTATCTTCTTTTGATTTCTGCAGATGAAAGACACATGTACAGGTTTGGAACTAACTGGGGATGAATAATGATGACAGAATTTGAATTTTTGGGTGGATTAAACCTTAAAGTAATTTCAACTATTTATATATATATATATATTTATATAGGATCAAAAAGTTTGAGAACCACATTCTCCATTGACTGGCCTTCAATAGTAAACATGCATTTTAAAAAACATTTTATGAATCATAAATATGTCATGATATTGCAGGGGCTTTTTTAGCCAGTGGCCAGCTTGTTTTTGAGCTAAATATATGGACTTACATAACTCTAGTTTGTTGCCATTCACGTCACAGATTTGAATAGCTTCTATTGTATGCATTCTCGTGATGCCACCACCCGATAAGCATTGTGATGACATAATTTTCTCCAGAGCAAATATTTATGTGACATTTACAAATCAGATTCTTGGCTGAAAAAACAAAATGGATAGGGAAGCGTCCAAGAATCATGCATTTGTTACAAAATGCCACTGAAATGCATGGGAATGCTAACAGATTATTATAAGTATTTGACTGTAGATGTATTTGTCATTTACAGCCGCAAATTAATACTGTGCATTTCTCCCCATAGATGTTTTGACTACCTTAATACCACATTTTTTCTGTTTTCTCCTCACTGTGTCCCTAAGGGGAACTGTCTATCTCTGCATTCAATCGGAGTGAGTTGATCAGCCTTAACTCTGTGGAAGCTTCCATGAACTGTGTCTGCTTGTAAATAATTCAGCAGAGAGGCTATAGTGGAGCTCACACAGATGGAGGTGTAGATATAGGTATGTTTGGAGTGTTTACAGTGATGTAAACAGTTTGCGGCCTGCAGACTGTCACAAAACAATAGGAGTGAAAACAGTGAAATTGAGAAGACAAGGGGGACTGAGTGAGAGTGCATCCGATCAGTCCATTAGGAGCCCAGACACAATGGGGCCGTCCTCTTGTATCATCTCCCAGTATATCCCACATCTCTCTTTCTCATTCTCTCCCATCTAATCAATAGATGAGCACTTAGAGTTGGGCACAAAGGGAAGCTGGGGCTTCATTATGGTCCTGGCATCACAGCAAACACACACCTTCAGGATTTGCATACCGCTCTCCACATCCAAACAGCCGCACGAAAGTGAAGAGCGTTCAGAGTGTTTTCCAAGTGTTCCCATAAGAAGTGTGGATGTGAAGGAGAATTTTTTGTGATTGTTGAGACACAATGATGGTGGGAGGAGCTTGAGCTTACCAGTCAATCGCAACAAAGAAGATATTTAACAACCACTAACCTCAGGTTACTTCTCAATTCTACTGGTGTTCTCTACCTCAATTCACTATTCAATTTCATAATTAGTTCCAGAGGGAACTTTAAGCTCCAACTCTTGTACCCATTCACCCTCGTTGCTTACTTAGGTAATATGTATATGTTAATTCAGGTCCATTAAAAGCTCAAATCTAACTAGATTTACATGGAAGGGTTTTTCAGTGAGGGGTAACTAAGAATCTTCATTCACAAAATAACAGCGCAGTGGGGCATTAATCAAAATTGGGTCAGAGCTCTGATATGGTTTCGGACAACCGAGGGGAAACTCTAAATGTACGTAAGTTTTATCACACTTTGGTTAAACAGGTTAACCACACTTTTTGCATTTGCATTAGCATTTTAAGGACGTAAAGTTTTACTTTTGTACAATAAACATGTTTTTTTTTACCACAATATTGATTTTAAAAGACATAAAAATTACATTAAATCATTGTATTTTTAATTATTTTAAAAGAAAAAGTATTCTCGTAGCTTCATAATATTTCGGTTGAACCAGTGATGTCATATGGACTATTTTAATGATGTCCTTACAACCTTTCTCGGCCTTGGACAGGTGGATTAAACAAAGTGGTCAGTTCATTGAATCAGAGGTGTAACATTCAGAAAACAAGTGAGTTTTAAGTAAAAATTTAAATTTAGAGATGTTATTAACAGAACGGAGTGACGCAGTAACACTATAATCTGTCCCAAGAACGTAGTGTTTTGCAAAGATGTAGAATAGAATATAAAAATGAGTCGGCACCGATAGCCTTATGGGTAAAGATAAGAGGGAGCTAAGCCATTTTAGGATTCAACTGGGATCCAGTGGAGATCATACAAGGGTCTATGCAGGGACAGAAAGCTCTTGGATTTCATCAGAAACATCTTAATTTGTGTTTCAAAGATGAACAAAGGTCTGAATCAACATGATGGTGAGTAATTAATGACAGAATTGTAACTTTTAAGTGACACTATCCCTTTAATTCTTCAATATTTTTACAAAAACTAAACAAGCAAAATAAAAACACCTGTCACTGTGTTTAAGGCGGGCTGATAAACAAGCGAAGCTGATTCCACCTCTCATTCAAACACCCCCTCCCCTTCCCTATCTCCCTCCCTCAGCAGGGGGACCCATTTTAAACCTAAATAATTCATCCTCAGACAGATGCAGCTTTTTATTTGGAGTAAATAATTCAAAATGTGGTCTCTGCACTTCAGAGTGGAGGCCCGCTTCTCCAGTAGACAAGAGCAGGAAAAGAACCCATGCTTCTTTTTGTTCCTTAACACTCGTTAAAGCTAGAGACAGACACCCACCTTGCAGCTTAAGCACTGTCTTGATTGGAGCACCATGGGTCGATTTGAGGTGGGAAAATGAAGTGTACATTCTTGAGGTGAAAGATTTGAGAGAAGAATGTAACTGTGCAAAAAAACATCTTCCAACCGGGGCTTTGACCTATTCATATTGAGCTTATGCAAACCGAAATGCTTCAGGCTTTATGCTGGGAGCCTCACAAATGCACAAGCAATCATTCCCTAGGACACACACACAAGCTTATAAACATGCATAAATATATGTCCACATAAATTCAAATGTACATGTACAAAAATGCACCTTTGTAGAGCTGCAACTCATGATGCACAATGTCTAGAATGTTTGGAAAATGTAAATGTAATATGTAATACAGCTCATAACTAATGGATTTTATTAAAAGGTCTACATTTGGCATTTCGGTGGGTTAGCTGCACTTATGCAATATCGCGTATGCGATAAAATGAAAAGAAATACAAAGTAATGAAAAAGGAAAATACTCAGAATCTTGCACCGGCCTTTTCACTGATCTCTGACCAAGCAACAGTGAATTATTTACTTACCTCAAGGCCTCAATTACTTAACAATGAACAAGTAAATAACAATTATTATTTTCATAAAAAAGCAGAAATCATTAAAAAAAAAAAAAAAGCAGCCAGTAATTCACATCTTTCTTGTTCCTTTATCTAGCTGAGCTATAGTAACACACTGAAAAAAATGGCAACGGGGGATTGTTGAATTTGCACAAATGCATTTAGTATTTTAAACATGATTCATTTATGTTTCTTATTTAAAAATATTTCAGTCTTGTGCCATTGAACTAATTTTAAAGGATGTTCAATTTTTTTGAATCAATCATGTCGAAATGTAATAAATTAGTTATGTTTTCTCTGGAAGCCCCGCCCCCTTGGAACGCATAAACTAATTAACCTGCTCAGACCGCCATTTTCTTTCTCGCTTTGGTGCTGGGAGCTGCTGGATTTCAACAGTGTGAACAGGTAACTAAACTTTGAACTTATGTGTAATTTGAGAAACATTTATTTCGTTTTTAGAACGTTTTTGTACTAATTTTATGGAGTGGAAAAGTTAGTGGTAAGGTAGAAGGTGGTTAACCACCTTTTTTAAATAGTGTGTAATCATTCAAGCATATTTTAAATATCTCGCTTTCTCTCTCTCTCTCTATACGTTATAGAGATATACATCTTTTTTTGTCTGCAGGACGACTAATACCATAACGTTAAGGTAAGTTTTGTGTCAGGGAGTGATTTATGGCGCAAACTAATTGGGTGAGGGAGGGAATGCTACGTTACTTACTAAACATTAAACGTTAAAATGCCCTCTGTCTGAGCTATCTTTTACATTTTATCATAAAGTAAATATACGTTATTCTGTAGACAGCGTTTATTGCTAATTTTCTGTCAATGTAAGATCTTTCACTGACCGGGCTAACGTTAACAACAATTGCAACGAATGGGAAAATCGTTGGGAGTTTGGCGCCGATTTACTAAAGATGGGAGAGGGATATTTACATATCATTAAAATCTCATGAAATGATTGACACACGAATCGTTACAGCCTTTTTAGGTTCCGTGTGCATGCAGGGAAGATATTTCTCTGCGGTCTGGCTTCTCATTACACGAAACAGTTTTTTTTTTTTTTTTAAAGTAGATTTCTGATAAAACATCACGTGAGCGCCCATTTACACAGGTTT
>JAUCMT010000039.1:3370468-3392572 GCA_032357475.1 Enteromius thamalakanensis
CTGAATGGATTCAAAAACGGTAAAACACATCTGTATTACTCTAGGGATGTTGGAAAATAAGCCTATTTCCAAAAAAAAGTGGAGTGTTCCTTTAACATTATCTATCCTAGTTTTCAGATTTAACATATAACACTTTCTACATTTTGACAGCTAATAAAACCTTATAAAGCTTCTCTCAAAAGCTAAAACAGTGATTCCCAATTTAAATTCTAATTATTCTGTATTATGTTAACATTTTTCGATTAAAGGCCAATTCATGCAACAACAGACGCAGACCAACAAGATCACCGACTGAGTACATTACAAACAGCAATTTAATTCAAAACATGTTCAATTGGCAAAAACAAGCACCAACCGATGCCAACAGATGCAGACAGGGGTAACACTGATCAAACAAAACCTGACATATATATCTATTACCTTTTGTCTGCATCTACCCATGCAGTGTGAATTGGCCTTTGTATTGACTTTGTATTGAAGCACAGATTTCACATAAGCGCATTCATTCAACAACCACAATTGCAAATAGCATAGCTGAGATTCATGTTTGTAATTGCTGAGATGGTTTGCTCACAGATATAGTCGAAGCAAATAGCACAAAAACCCAGGAATGCAGACTGGCTGTATGACACTTTCATTTGAGCAGAATATTGCAATGGAGTATGCTAAACTCCAAACAAACATGTTTGTCTTTTTTAGATAATCTGATAAATGGGACACTTAAGTAAAACACTAGGATGGAAAATGCATCTATTTAGGAGAAAAGCACTGATTGGGGTTTTTAAACACTTTACAGCGGAAAACCCCAAACATGAAAGCTTGTGGAAGCTTGTTACCAATGCAAGATAACGGAAATTTCATTTTAAAAAAACATTTAAATAAATAACCAAAGGCAATGTCGCAGCAATAATGCAGCATTCATGATTAAAATATAAAAAAAAGGATGCCAGTTTGCCTCAAGTCATGCACTACTGCAAAAAGCCACCTATGGGATTTCCATTAAATTTAAAGAAAAAACAAAGCATCACTGATGTGTCTCAATACTTTAAAAGCCACTATTCCCTGTGGTCACAGACAGCAATTCATGCCCCATATGAGTGACTGCCCGCATCCAATCAGTTTTGCCTGAAAGAGCAGATTTTTCACACACTGCAGCATCCCATCCATAAAATCATAATCTAACCCAGAAAATATACAACAATTCAACTCTTAATTTGCATTAAGTGAATATAAGTGAAGAAGTAATAGAAATGGCCAGATAGGAGAGCTCTAGCCAGAGTGTCAGCACTAATGCAGGATACATAAATCACTTAAAATTACAGCTTTTCACTTCCCTCTCTCCCTCAAAGTCGCTCCATGAGCAAACACTCCTAATTCTGACTGCAATCCTATTTCTCAGTTCTATTTTGGGATATTTTTGAATATGAATTTGCATGCGGTTAGCAAGCAAACTGGTGACACCCAATTGGGCTTGTTTGGGAGAGTTGTTCACGTGCTGCGTCATGATGCTGCAGTGGAAGCAGAGGGCCAGAATGGCGAAGCCCATCTGTGTCCATCTGGGTGCCAGACACTGGGCTCACGGACTGCCATTTATACTATCAGCCGTGGCGTGGCTCAGGATGCGAGGAAGCCTGGCAAGGTCAGAGTAACACGTTGGACCTTATGGAACCCATTCCGCTCAGAGTAGCAACCATTTCGCTGTAACGTACAGAGAGGCCCATAAGCATGGCAGCAATGGGATCAGCATCAGATCATGTGTTAAGTTGTGCTGAGCTCTGAATCAAACTAGGATGAATGGACTTCCTGCTACGGGCCGTAGTGTCATCTGCTATAACACCACTAAGCTGCGGAGAAAAAGGGTTCTGGGTCTTTACTAGGACAGCTGCATGGATAGAGACATGACAAGAACGTACATGGAGTATGTGTTTCAAGTATACATGCCACAGAACATCTAAAATAGACAGCGATTCCTGACAATTGGCTCCTGTAACAAAACATCACAGAGAGTAAAATAACATACTGTATACATATAGCACCAGCGACGAATGATGATGTGCAAGGTATTCTCTAGAAAAGTGTGCATGGATTTATAGGAAGTGCCTTTAGATTTATTTTCTGTTCCAAAATGTAGAAAGTGCCTAATTGAGATAATATTTTAAACCACGTAAATATAGTTTTGTTACCATTGCATAATTTAAAATGCTTTTATTATTTTAGTTTACGTTTTTGTCATTTTTATTACTTTTTTGTTTATAATTGTTTTACATTTCTATTTAGATTTAAATATGTTTAGTACTTCAATTTGAACTTATTTCAGTAAATTTGCAATGCAGCTTTTTTAACTTTCATTGTATTTCAACCATTTCAGTTTTTTCATCTTATTTTATTCCTTTTTTATTTCAAAATTAAGCAATTTTAATGAATTATTAACAAAAAATTAAAATTATAAAAAGGATAATAGATAAAAGTGTTAGTTAATATTAACAGCGATGGAGCTGAATAAAAAAATTAACCCAAGATTGCAAAATAGTTGCAAAATGATCATTATATTTCACTTAATACAATATATTGAAATAAAATAAAAAGCATTGCCTTTTATTAAAATAACCTAATATTATGACAAAAATAATTTCAATAATAACAAAATGTAATAAATAATAAATACTCTCTCTCTCTCCCACTTCGCTTCCTGTCTAATTACTGTCCAAACAAAACAAAGGCATAAAATGGCAAAAATAAATATAAAAAATAAATAAATAAATAAGAATTTTGGATTATTATATTTTTAGTAGTATTTTAATAGTATTTTTGTGTGCCATGTATTTTAAGCCTCACACTGCATTCTTACAGAACCTGATTTTGCTGAGTTCAACGTGTCAAACAACATTGGAACAACATTGTGTTTAGCCAATCCGATTTGAACAACCAGTTTCCAGTTTTTATGAAGTTTAGGCTTACAATCAGTATTTTGTGCTTGTACATCAGTGTCAGTCATCTACCATTAAATATGATTTTAGGCATTACTTGTGAATTAGGTTTAGGTGTGCTCAAAACAAAAATTTGGGATTAAAATGTTGACCAAATATGCTGACCCAGGAACACGACGTATTTAGCGAACCAGGATGTGCCAGTCAGCTTAGCAACATCTTTATGTTGTCAAATAAAATCTATTGCAATCCAAGTGTGTCTTGCAAAGCATTCAAAATCAGTTCAATAACAGGATGAATGTAGACAGTAGGCAGATCAGGATGAATGTAGGCAGTAGGCTGTTCACTATATCTTGGAACAGTGCTATAGAGTTCTACTTTATGAGGGGTGTGGCCCACTCCTCATTCTGGTCACACACACTGTGTGAATGGTCACATGAGACGGTTGCCTCTTTGGTGCTGGGCAGAGTGCATGTGAGTGACATTGCCCATGGACACAGACTTGTGGAATGCGTTGTGAGAGAGGAAAAACAAGAGGTTGCCATGGAAACAGAGCCAGATTGGTGAGAGGGAAAAGGAGATAGGGGAGGGCAATATAAAGGAGAGGCTATGCATACAAAGACAGACAGGCAGAAGTGAGAGAGAGGGAAAGCGGGAAGTTGAGAGGGTATAAAAGCAAGAAACAGAGAGTGTGAGAGAAAGAAAGGGGAAACAGATCTATAGAGGCTAGGTTGTTGAGAAAGCAGTTCCAATAAAAGCTTCACACCTCCGATTAAAAAGGTGTGAGCCAGCTGGCCTCCACAGCCTGAAGGAACAGAGGCCTGAGGAGTGTGTGTGGATGTGTGTGAGTGATCGGTTCTCAGGATGAGCGTATATACTGTATACTATATGCTTTGGCATTTAGTCATTTATGCTTGCATGAATAAAGTTCCTCTCCAAGAATACGAGTGCAGCAATCCCAGGGCTGTGTAAAGGTGTGTACTCCAGGTTTAAATTCAACTCAATTCACAGCATTTGATGAATACATTTCACAAAAATTACTAAAAACTATTTCATTAGTATAGCCACAAGACTTAAAACCATTTATTAAGATTTTCTGTGTAAGGTTGGTTGCCAACAAAACCATAAAATGACTCTAAAATTATGATTTAACCAGCTTTAAAGTTAGTTAGTGCCTTGATTAAGTGCAAACAATATTAAATTGAATTCACTGCCATAGTTTACGGACAAGCTATGCTAAATTATGCTCATTGTCACAAGCGATTTTGTCTGTGATTATGAACATTAATCATTACGGCTCTTTGTAGTAAATGCTGCTCCATTTGAAAGCATGTGAGGGAGATTTACTACTAATCACAGAACGGCTTTACGGACAAGATGCACACAACAAGCACATGCAATTAATTGCGCGGTCCTATGACTGTGCTATAAAAAACATCCTGTGTGTTTCAGAACTCAAAGCCTTCTTGTTAGTTTAAAACAGCTTAATTCAAAGCCAATCTGCCAAAATGATAGGTTGTGGATGTGCCCCTCTATAACGTAATACTAAAAATCTTCTACACCACTGCCAGTTTAGCCCCTTCCACTAATTTCTGCATGCAGAAGGTAAGTGACAAGAGCAGTCTATGCAGAAACCAAACTTTAAACTTTATTTCATGAGCTTAATTTTTAATGAAGCGTCAGACCACGCAGGTAATTTCCTTTGTTGACTTTGTTTTACCGTGGATTTGTTTACAAACTAGGCACAATTCGATTTTCAGAAATACTGAAACTAAAAATTATGCTGTGCCAACTATATTAGAAGGTTTTAAGTTTTCATAGTTTTAATTACGTGATCACGTCAACCCTTAGCTGTTATTACAGATCAATTGATGTGTATTAATGCATTTTAACCTAAAACACAGCATCATCCATCCATGAAGGATGTGAGCTGTCAAACATGTCAGATAATCATAGCAGTGGATGTTTACCTCCGAATCTGCCACACCTATTTATACAGAGCATATGATGATGAGAGGGTCAAATCTAGCAAAGAAAATAGCCTATGACTTCTAAATTGATGTTTGTTTGTTTTTTTAATTAAAAATCGTATTATAAGTGGATCTCAGAGGACAGTACAAAATAAAAAACAACCCCTTTAAAATTGTGTCAAAAAAGCAGCAGATTCCAAGTGTGCCCAGCTGTCACATTCAAACACATTATGTCCCACTGCTATCTATAACCTCTGTTATTAGGTACATAGATCTGATGCCCTTCAATGCCGGCTTCCTGAGATGTAACTCAACCTGGAAATGAAGATGTGTTCTATTTCTCACAATAGAAAATATCTCAATCGATGGCTGCTAGATATTTCACTGTTCCCTCGGAGCTGATAGCTTTGGTTTGATTAAAATGAAACATTGCTTCCTGCTGAAGGTCAATGAGTTCACTGACACTGGCATTGCAGCGAGAGAGCTTTGAGAAAGAGCACAATGGGATTATGAGTCTTACTGTCACTGATGGAACACATTAGCAGAGAAATCTTAACCCGAAACTTCCCATCAGCACCCAGCCATGTTGCATATGCATTAGGCGGAGAAATGATATGTGCTGTGGCTGGAATCTATTGACATGTACCACATCTGATTCTGTTTCTCTTTAGATTAGATTACTGCTTGTCTTTAACGCACAAGTCTTTAGTAGATGATGTTTTTTATTAAAGGAATTTTCCAGGTTCAGTATAAGTTAATATCAATTGAGTCTTGTGGTATAGAGTTTATCATAAGAAAAATGTATTTTCTCACTGGTGCACTTACAGTGGAAGAGAATAGGGCTACTCTGTAAACATTAAAATGCTTTAAGTTTCAACAATATAGTCAAAGGTATGTGTAAGAACATGTTTGTAGAACTGAATTATTAACCTTTTTTATGTAAGCTATATAAAAACTTACAGCTCACATGACATAAATGTATGTTTTTACAAATACTTGTTATAAAGTACATATATTATATATTATGTTTTAATAATAATTGCTATTAAATTCCTAACCCAGTTATAAAATAATACTCATATGGTATTAACCTCACCTTTTCCTTTTATTATTTTTTATTAAGAAAATTAAAAAAGGAGCGTATTAAACCAGCAATATTTCTATAAATAGTGTGATTTCTGTGTGAGTACAAGTCATAACAGATCATAATTGCAGCTGTAGGAACTGTGAAGCTACTGTAAAACTACATGTCACTCTAATTGAACCTTGATATCCGATTCTCCTGAATCATCTTACACAGAAACAATATAAATTTTTCTTGCATATACTGTATAAAGTGAAGGGAAATTACAGCTATTCTCAAGTTTTATATTTACCATTCATAAGGTTACAATCACAATGGATGTGTCACTTCTTAATAAGCATTCCAGCTTTTCAGGGTTTGTGCTGTACTCACTTTACGCTCCTTGTCTCCGTACTCCAGCCCCAGTGTGTCCATGGCACGCACGATAGCAGCCAGGGACTGGATGGTGTTGCTGTAGACCACAGGCTTGTACTGCTTCACATCATCACCAGAGAAACCATCCTCGTGGATAATCCTACACACACAACAGAAGATGTGTTAGAGAGCATGTAGTCTGCTATTAGGGTTAAAATATGCATAGTTGCCAAAGCCAGTGAGTTAAATTAGATGTAAAATGATCTATATCAGCGGCACTCAACATAATGGGGCCAAAAGGGCCAAATACGATCGTACCTTCTGATCTTCCTTTAATGTATGATTAAAGTCGATTTAGGATAGATTAGTTTTCATTTGTTATTTTAATCTCAAATATATTAGCATCTTCATCACAGATCCTTTGTGAAATAAAATAATTGAATAAGAATCATAACAATATCAAGTGAATTGATTACTGCTTCTCTGCAAACTCCTCTGAGAAATCTAATCCTGAAATCTAATTACTGTTTTTCCCCACAATGCTTCTCCACGTGTATTTTTCTCTGCTGAATATCATAACTAAAAAACAGTAACTATGATAATTAAATTGCTGGGTAAAATTACAGTTGGTCATTCAAACATTGGTGGAATCTCATTTGACATAAAATGAAAATGACAGCATATTTACACACACACACACACACACATGCTTGATTGGTTAACTATCTTTGAGGGACCTGCCATAGACTTATAATATTTTCTGTCCACACATACACATTAACTACTATTACAATAGGTTTCGCAAACTTTTGCAACACTCGCTTTTAAGAAAGGAAACACTCCCCTTATAGCAATTGCAAACACTTATTAAATTTATTATATGTTAGACAGTAATAGTTCTGACCTGAAGGCAGCAAGAACACTATGTAAATTATGCGTAATAGCAAATGAAGACCTTTAAAGTCTGCATGACACATGCATTCTTGTGATAAACACTTCATTTTCGCATTGCCAGGAAGATCGCTGAGACTTACAGTAAAATTAAATCACATAATATCACAAAATTTTCGACAACTTTTTAATTAGATGACATTCATAACCACGCATGTCAAAAGCCACTTGCGAAGTGGCTTCCAAATGTCAAATGATAAATAAAAGTGAAGAAGAAATGAAGAATAGCTGTATTTATGCATAAAGTAAAAGTTACATGGAATTGCTACATTTGCTGTAGCCAGAATAACTAAATATCTATCGTCTCCCAGGAAGGTAGGTAGTTTATCTTCATTTTGTGCTATTGAAAAATCACTGGAAGATACATTTTTGTGATGATGGGGGTATTTTAATTATTAAATTCAGTGGATTACAGCAGTAAGTGCCGTTGAATCATCCAGCATTGTGTTGGAGTGCAAAATGTTCTTCTAGACAGCCAGCTGTGTCCTTGTCCTCCTGATTCATAAGTTATATTGTGTGTTGTAATGCTTTTTATTGTCTCTTACAGTCCTTTTCCTCGCTCACATTCAATATTCAAACATTATTACCCATTACAATGCAATAAAATGGGTTTACTTCTGCAACAGACAGCATGCCTAACTTTGATACAGGAAAAGTAGAGCATTCAGAACAGCAAGGGACGGGTTTCTCAAAGAGAATATGACCCTGCTGGAGCCAAGCCACAAAAGGGGGCCCCAGTGGCATTTGGTCCTTCTGCGGCCAAAACCCCTAATTCAATTGATTTAGCTGAAATTAGGTTTGGACAGCTGTCTGTTCTGCAATACTGAAAGATAGCAAGGCATTTTAGATCATGAGGCTTTGACCTCCTTTGTGAATAGTATACACACATTATATGCATTTCCTTAATGCATAGTAGCATGGACTGGCCTGAAAGCTGAAGCCAATGAATTACCACATCAGAGCTTGGTAAACGGTGTTAGTGTGGCATGCCAAAAGCCAGACAGACTGGCAAAGCCTGGCATTATGCAGACCCAGACATCACACTGGTTTATTAGAGTGGTGCCAGGGAGAGGTGTGATGAAGCATGTGTTTGGGGATGATTTTTTGACCACTTGGTGCACACGATTTGGGAAAAATGTCACATTGTGATTATTAAGGTCAAAATTGCGATTTGCGATTGCGATACTATTATATAAGTGGTTAGACTCAACTTGCTTATTATTAAGGAAAATGCACACACAGATTACTAATAATGCTGAAATCTATATTTCTCAACTGAGAAAGAGTATGCACAGTGCAATCTAGCAACAACAAATTAAAACTAAATTGTACACAATTAAATAACAGTAACATAAAATTAAAAAGTCAAAAGTACAGATAAATAAAACAAATCCCCATTTTTATATTTGTACATGTTGCCCCAAAACATTTTAGCAGGATGTAACATTAGTATATTTCTTTTGGTATCTCTTGTCCAGTGTGGCAATCATTTTCTCAAATCCCTCTTTGCTAAAAGTTCCCACCTGAGGTGACTTGGGCGAATATATCTCGCTATTCGCGTGTAGTTGGAAGCTTGAACATGTCAAGTTTAAGTTTCACACTGCACGTGTCAGCAGGGCGCAAGCAGCGCGTATTTTGGAAAATACGACAGAAAGACGCTTGTCTATAGCCTGCTGCAGTATAAGCTGTCAGTATGGGACACAATTGGCACAATTTTGGTGCTTTTATTAAAATGAATTTTAATCACATTTACAATAAGAAAATGTAAACCATCTTATCTGGGATGATTTATATCAATATATCAGAAATAAATCAGCAGTTAAGAGTTTTTTTTCTCTATCATGATTTACTGATAAATGAGATAACAGGTATAGGGTTGTTTGAACACAAACATCTGTGCTGCTTTTCTTCTGATCTTCAGGAATCAGATTAAACTGAAATGGGTTATAATAAATCTTAAATAACAGATTAATCTGAAAAAAAATTAAATAAAGATGTTAACATGTTCACTTTGGCAGCACTCAAACGGTTTCCTTACGTGTAAAACGTCTTTGTATATTTCTTTTATGAGCAATTCCACCTTCTTATCCAACAACAGCTGGTGCTAGCAAACCGTGGTGCTAGCCATTACATGGCCATTCCCAGAATCTCTCTTTCTCCGTTTGTCTGTCACTCGCACTCTTTCACATTTCTCAGATGACCACTAAATAATTCAGCTGATAAAAATAACAAATGTTTAGGGTCTTTTGAAAGTCGCAATATAAATAAGGACATCGGTTTTTGATTCCCGCAGGAGGATGGAAACATTGATCTGTTTCAAATGTGAGACACTGAAAGTAGACTCTAACTCAGAGGGCTCCTATTCCAGTCGACCTGGCAAAGACCAAGGGCTTGACACACACACACTCACTGCACACAGTCTTAGTCACAGATGTGCCGATCAGAATGCTGTCCTGAGGCTAAATAGGTTCCCACAACTGTGGGCTAGAATTAAGTTTCCCATGTATATGTTTTATTAGTTGCACTGACTAGCCATTTAGTTCTACCACTAGTTGATTTTTTTCAGACTATTTATTAAAGACTTCAGCCAGGAATCCTTCATGTGGGCTTAACATAAATCTCTCTGAAACTTGCGAGTCACAAGCGAACAGGGCAAGACTGACATGACAATGCAGCCAGCATGAATCTGGCAATAGAGATTTTAGCTTTCAGCTCATCTGTGTGAATCTCTCCAATCACCAAGTCTCTGTAAACACAGTACTGGACTTGCCAGGAACAACAAAGGCCGCTGATGGTGCACAGCATATGGAGAGTTATTTACATAAGGTGAATACATCATCTAGCTGATTATTTTTCTGGTCAGGTAGTCGACTAAATCAGACGCTACAAACCCTGGTACATTTACATGTCTGCGCTCCATTCCAAACCTGGATTTATGGTTAGAAACAGACACTGGGCTTTAATGTAAACGGAACAATGAGTAAGGATATATGCATGTTTAGATAGATAAATATAGCTCTAAATCACTTCGTTATGGGTGTATTTATGTACAAAACATAACAAAGAAAGAAGTGATTCAGTTAAATGCTTTTATACTTATAAAAATAAAGGACATCAACCTTTTCAGAGCCAAGTTCTCAACAGAAAAAAACTAGATATTTTTGGTAACGATAAATGTAGGAAACACTGTTACATTCTATAATGCTTAAATGATCATCAATATATTTTATTCAGTGAGTATGCATTACATTTATTGTAAGAGATAGTAAAAATGTTTACATTGTAATAAAATAAAAAATTATAAAATTAATTTTTAAGCTATATATATATATATATATATGTGTGTGTGTGATTCTGGACCACAACACTTAAGTTACATTGTACGGGTCAAAATAATAATTTTTTTAAATGCCAAAAAACATTGGAATACTAAGTAAAGATCATGTTATATGAAGATATTTTGTAAATTTCCTACTGTAAATATCAATATATTTGATTAGTAATATGCATTGCTAAGTATTTAGATTTTTTTTCACCCTCAAATTCCAGATTTTTAATTCTCGGCCGCTGTATCTCGGCCAAAAACTGTCATATACTAAACACACATTAATGGAAAGCTTATTTGTTCAGATTTCAGACGTATGAATCTCAATTTCTGAAAAAAAAGACCCTTATGACTGGTTTTGTGGTTTAGGGTCACACATGGGTTTTTAAGACTTTATTGTGAGAGGACAGTGGAGAGTCGGGTCGCTGTAAGCACAGTCTAACCAGAAGTTTGTTTCTTCAACATTTATAATAAAAAATGTTACTTGAGAACCTAATCAGAATGAAGGATGTCACTGGAGTCTTGGTGAACATATGAGACTTCTTTCTTTTTAAACAGTATAATTGGTAACTATGTGATTTAAAAATATGTTACCTTTTTTATGTGTTAAGAGTTGACTTAACACATACATAAATGGTAAGTTATATAAAAATGTATATAATAATACTCGTTTAAGTTATGAAAGAAAATCACCAGAAAAGCTTGCAAACATTCTGTGTTTAGTCTGTGATAACGCTGCCCAACTAAATTCTAACAGCTTTGGGGATCAAGCTCCAGAACCCACATGAGAAAGAGGATGATGAAGAGTTGTTACGAGAAGAGACAAGGCCAGGGGTGTCTTTAGAAGGTTTGTGAGAGGTTAACACTCATTTTCATCTTCTTCTCTCCTCTGATAAGGGCTGATCTCTGGAAGCCAGCATGTGGGCGGAGGAGAGACATCATTACAGCAACCTTTCCTTCAGATGAACTTATTATAGAACAGCTCATTAAAGAGGAGAGAGAACTAAAAGAGAGAAAGGATCACCTCAGATTTGAAAACTTACAGCATTCATGCATGAAGACTAATTTCTCTCATCTCGAGGCTGTCTGTAAGGGGTGCGTTTGTGTGTGTGTGTTCTGACAGGTGAAGGATGTGGCCAATACAAGCTCCTGCTGAGGTTATTACACAATCACACCAACTGTGCTCTGTGACCTGTAAGTTGCTTTGAGTGCACTCAATCTTATTCACACAAAGGGAAAAATCATCATGGCATTCACCAACATAAAAAGCATGTGCAGCACAACAGATAGTGTAGTGACTGAAAGAATTAGTTCAAAATTATTATTATTATTTTCCACTTTCGTAAAGCACAAAAAACATATTTTTATTAATTTTTAGAATTTGGTTAATTTTACATAATATCAAAAAATGAAATATATTCTAAATATTTTTTTACTTAATTATTACTGCAATAAAATATAATATAAATATTAGAAACACTAACAAAGATTATATGCTGCTCTGGCAAATACTAACAATAAATATGTTCAAGTTTAAATACTAAAACTACACCTAAAATAAATCCATAAATTAAAGCAGGAAATAAGTAATATATAGAAATGATAGAATATATAGAAAGATCATATTTAAAATGAATAAAATGATCACATGATTACATTTTGTAACACAATTAGGCCTAATAAAACAGAAACTAAAATTAAAATGAAATTAAAACAAATAAAAGCTAATTCAAAAATTATAATTATAATAAATTATAGTAAACAGTACAAAAATATACTGAAATTGGTAAGTTTTATATCTACAGTGGACAGGAAGATTTACTTAATTCTAGCCCACTTTATTTTCATTACATGCAAGAAAGCAATATGGGTTTGGAACTATGATATTTGTATTTTTTCCCCCTAAACTAACACTTTTATTGCACAATTATTGCTGTCCTAATGAATGTAGAATAGTAGAAGATACAGCGTTCGATACATTGTGACAGACAGGACTAAGTGAACATTCTCCTCCTGACCTTTCATTTATAACTCAGTTTATCAGATCAGTGATGTTAAGACAGTTGTAATATACAGACGATCTAAAGAGCAGTTCTCAGATCTAAATGGCTACATGGGTTTATTTTGAAGCTGTGAGGTGGAATATGATTTAAAGGATCTCAAGAGTGCAAACCAGTAGCCAAAATTGAAAAACAAAAATCTCACACAAACACGCGCACACACTCAACGACCCACACTACCTCTCGCTCATATCTCCCAAAGCTGGCTCATGTCATCTGTAAGAGAATCCTTTGTCCTGATGGTGCTTTTGAGTGCTGTTTCTGTCATCACCCTCCGGACATGGCCACTTATCCCACCAAACACTAGGAGGGACATCTATTTATAACAATAATAATCAGAGCTACGCATTCTCAATCTCCTACAAAGTTCGCAGGTCAACCTCTCACCGTTAAACCTAGTATCCACCCAACACGTACGCTGTCTGTCCCTTCTGCAGATGTATGCAAGTCACGTTCTACTAGATCAATTCACAGAAACGCTTGTCAAAGAAAACTACAGAGCGTAATTACGATTATGAAACAGCAGGCTGAGTATGACAGGTCTACAATGTCACTCCCTCTTTCTTTTACTTCTATCATCCCCCCCCTTTTTGTCACAGAGTACAGCAAGCGTTACACAAAGCTGTACACTGAAGAAGAGTGTTGTTATGGAAAGCAATTACACAAAAATGTCAGCATTTTTATTTTCAAAAACGCATTCAGTTGCCCACAGAGACTATACTTATGTGCACTATACTTATTAATATTTGTGTTGCGCAGAGAGTATCTTGCCCATGTAAAGCATACTAAAGTCTAAACTCAGTGCTAGTTAGAAAGCTGTCTATGTAGGCAGCAAAGAGTGAATCAGATTATTAGCATTTAGTTAACATGAAATTAAACAACAAGCCATATTTTAGTCCATTTTGCAAAAGCGAACAGCATTCACATGACATGACACACACTAATTCCTTTCATTCTGTCAACACGGCATTTTATTATAGCAATTATAAAGATAACTATAACTATATTCACACCAGCAGATGATAACATTCTGTTTATTATAAGCATGCAGTTACTGTATGTCGTCTGTCGCTTTAAATACTGAACCTCATTAAAGTCAGGTGGTTTGAAAGTAAGATATGCACAATATTGTTGCTTTGTGGTGTTATCATAGTAGTTGTGGATAGGTGTGGACTTCCCTATTCGTAGAGAATGAGAATGCTTAATAAAACTTTATCGTTATAATTATCTTCCTTGGTCTAAATAGACCTGTACTTTGAAGCTGTGGTTGTCTTTTCCTATCTATTCTAATGCGCGTACAAGTGAAATGGCTTCTCAAATGAGAAGAATATAAGCCGGGACATGGTTTTGTCCACTTGGCAGTTGACTAAATCGTTGGATTCTTGTTGGTTGCTAATTACTGCAATCTCATGTGAGTGACAGGTTGATGGAGGGGTCTGCGCTTGTGCCAGCATACACGTCATCAGAGATGAGATGCCAGTTTGAGGGGAAGGGGAATTAAATGTTTTTGATAAATATTAAAAGGCCACATGAATTTGAAGAGATTCATTCATCTTCAGGACACAAATTAAGATATTTCAGATTTTTCTGACCCTGCATGGATAGCAATGCAATTGACACTTTCAAGGCTCAGAGAGGTAGTAAGTACATAATTAAAATAGTCCATGTGACATCAAAGGTTAACATGGAAGAGAACTAAAGAAAACATTGTTTTATTGCACACAAAAAGTATTAGGTATCCTTATGAGGCATTTATGGCTAATAAATTATAATGGTATTCTTAAGGCATTATAATGAATTCTTAATGCATTATAAATAAACGTATAATGTGTTTTAATATCTCATGAATAATCATAAAAACAATAATAATACATTATAATATTTACGTATTAGTGATTATAAATTTTAAGAGTAGGATTATTTATAACACACAATAAAAACTGTATTAAATTTAATTCATTCATAATGGACTATGTCATTGTTTTTCTAAAGATCTGCATCGCACCTTACAACATCTTGTGAGTGGTTAGATGCTGAGTGCTATTTGAGTGTTTCCTGTGAGGCTAATACTTAGACTAATGTGAGCTAGCGAATACTTTCAACTGAAAACAAAATGTGCAATGTTTGTTATTTAAACCTAAGAGTATTCATATAGACTTAGGTAGGGTGTTCACAAACTTGCAAATTATCCTATACTAAGCATGTCTATTGAGAAACCTTCAAAATAAAGAGTTAGCATATATTTAGCAGACACACTACTAATACTCTAATGAAGGCTAGTTGACATGTAGTTGCAGAGTTACTTATTAACAGGTAAGGTACCATCAAAATGATTAAACTGATGAAAAAAAAAGTTCAAAGCAAATGTGTCATTTTACAAATTCCGAATTTTATTGTTATTACTATTACTTATAAGTAGGGGTGCGCGAGAGGACAATTTTTGATCGTGGACGATAAAAATTTCTCAACGGACACTGCACTTATTCACAATCACAAAAGTACATTATTCGCTTTAAAGTTTTGCCGATTATACATTTCATATGTGTGCGGTCCAGATGCGCTTTTCCAGCACGTTCACCTAAAGTCCGCGCTCTAAAAGCCTTTCAAACAGCGCCTAATTACTGAACTAAGATATTTATCACATATGATTGTGGTAATACTGTCAAAAACACACAGCTTTAAACGCATGTGCTTGTGTCTAAAGTGAAAGTAAACAATCAAGAGAACAAAGTGCCAGTGATGCGTGCATCCGAACTAAACATGCTGCCGCTTGTCATTAAAGGGATAGTTGTTTGTATCATTATTGTGTTATTATTTATTCACTTACATGTTGTCCAAAATCTGTATTAATTTCTTTCTTGTGCTAAACACAAAATGAGATATTTTGAGTAAACAAACAGTAGCTGGTCCTCATTGAATTTATTACAATGTTCAACAGAAAAAAGATAAAAACGAGCTGAGAGTGAGTAAATGATGGATGTAGTGTAGAAGTATAGTGTTTCACCTTTCATGTTTGTTAATTCAATACTGCTGAATACACCTACTCTTCCTAAAAAATAAAAGCACTGTTTTGTTTTATTCATATTACATTTATTTGTAATGTGTATCTATTCGAATAACAAAGATAAAATGACAATGATTTATATCTTTGCTCATTTTGGCCTAAATATCTGCCCTTCTTTATTTTATACTTTGTTCCCTTGAAAGGCTTTGTTTTTATAAAAAAAAGGCAAATTAGTTTGTCTGTACTGCTCAGACAATTTGTAAAATGGTCAAATCAATGACAAAGAAGCATGATAAAATATTATATTTTTGCCATATAGCCCACCCCTACCTCTGTAACGTGCAAAATAGTCTTACAAAACCAACTTGAAAAAGAATCGGGGTAAAAATCGTGATTTCACCAGAAAAAAATTGTGATATGATATTTTTTCCATATAGTCAACCTCTACTTATTAGTGGTATTTGTCCACTTTAGGTAAAGTAACATAAGAACAACGGCAAGATATGAGACTTAGAATGCATTATAAATAAATAGAATCAATCGTAACTTAAGTGAATGAATCATGTTCATTATGCGTTATAAACTAATATACTCTCAGAAGCTATAACACAATAAAACTGTTCTTATGAACATATCCATGATGCAGATTATTATAAAGTTATTTATAATACATTATGCATCCATTACAATGTCTTAAGAACGCTCCTATAATGTATTATGAATACAGGCTTCGAGGAAAGTGTTACCAAGTAGGTTTGTAGCTTCATAACATTACGGTTGAACCACACATGAACACACAGACGTTTTTTAACAGTAATGTACTTACTAACTTTCTGGGCCTTAATTTGTGTTTTGCAGATAACTGAAGAAGGTCTTGCGATTTTGGAATGGCATTAGGGTGAGTAATTAATGACAGACTTTTCATTTTTTGGATGAACTTTAAAGATAAAAATGAAAAATGTTGGTGACTTACAGAGCAGCTTCCATTATTTGATACAACAGACTGTGGGAAAGTATATAGCAATGTATTCACTATTTTATTCAGACTCTTCAGACTCACATTTAAGCCTAATATTACTTTGTATGCACCCACTCAGTATTGGTTATATAAGCAGAAATGAAAAGTAAGTAAAAGTAAGTGGAAAAATTGACATTAACATTTGAATGTACGCTTTACAATATCATGCTCTGATGATTCATACCAGTCAATTATTTGGAAGTAAATTGTGTCAATTTTAATTTCATGTCGCTTAAAAGCTGGAAGTGGTTATTAGTACCAGACTAGCATATTACTATAGACTGGTCATGAATACATAATGTTAGTCACACACATGTCCAGCCTCGGTCTTGTACACTCCCCCCAGCCAACCCCCTGTTTCACTTCCACTTTTCCTCTGATTCACGGTTCACAGTAAATACCCATCCCCCTTTACCTACATTAGGTCATTTGTCATCCTCTAATTATGGCAGTCATTGTCATCTCCATGGCAACAGAGTGAAGAAAAGAAGGAGGGAATGCATATGGGTTAATGAAATATGGTAACACATCCTCAGCGTTCACCAGAGGAACGTACACATACCAACACAAAGCACCTGCATTAGTTATGGACCGCAGTTTCACACATTGCAAGAGATAACCATCAGCTGTTCCTGGTAAATGACGTTACGTGTGATTACCGTAAGCGATGGGGCAACATCTGTAGTTTTCAGTCACTAAAAAGGAAGTGAACACTGCAAAAGCAGAAATGTTCCACATGGTGTGCCTATGTGAACAAAAGGCCACAGGCGGAGTGCCTACTTCATCTGCAATTATATCTTAATTAAAAGTTGCTTGTGCAATACCCAAGCTCTGTTTGTGTTTCTGTGTGTGTGAGTGTGTGTGTGTGTGTGCACGTGTGTGCACGTGTTTGCTCCCCAGGGCTGAAGGTTGCTGGAATCCGTCAACAGACAGACCCATTTATACCTACTTACAGTCACCAGGTTAAGGTTACAATGATAAACATATTGCTAAACACAGTCAAAACCAGGATGCAATTAACACTCTTCAAACACATTTCCCCACAACAGACTTTTCATCAGAACCCCACTAACACTTGCAAATAAGGAAATTATTTCTACAAAGCTAGGTGTGAAGGAAAGTGTGACATTGTAACATTTAAAGTGAGAGTTCACCTGAAATGAGAATTCTGTTACCCAACCTCAATTTGTTGCAAATTTCTAAAACATATATAAGTTAATTTTCAGTGGAATAAGAAAAAAATTAAAATAAATACATCTCCATTTAGAAAATAAAGATATATATATATATGTTTGTGTGTGTGTGTTTTGCCAGCTTTTAGACAAACACACCTAAAAGACCTCTTTAAAAATCATAAATGTTACGGACCCCAAACTTGTGAATGGTAATAAAGACAAAGTTTAGAAAACATGCTAATGATTTAAGGCATTTATGTAATAAATCAAAATAAAAGATTTTGAATTAAGGACCTTGCCACAGTCTGATCCAGATACACATTATATAATTCCACCATAAGGAGAGCTCACATTGCACTGCCATGCTGTAAATCAGCTGACCCCAGATCAGATGAGCAGACCCTCCCTTACTGCCTCCCCAATAAAGCTCTTTTGTGTTGGCGTTGAAGGGGCTGGTCTAGGACCTGCTTTATGGCCAAACACAAACACCTCAGTAAGACAAAGGCCTTTTGTGTTATCATCAGCACATGGATCAGCCAGAAGTCTCTACACCGCAAGTACATATGGACCCACCACAGAGAGACCAAAAGAAATGGAGAGGGTGGCAAAGAAGAGCCGGTGGGAGAAAAAGGGTCACAGAGGGGTTCAGGGAAGCACTTGACATTCCATCCCCACTGTTTCCCACTCTCCTGTTCATCCTTTAATTTTCATCAGGCATAAACTCTTTAAACCACAAACTGTTAAATGCACCATTTCACTGCTGTAAAAACAAAAGGAGATTGGCCTGGGTGTATGACTAAGTAGGAAATATGTATAAACACACATTAAGGATATGACTCCTTAATGCAGGTTGAAACAAAGAGCGTGTTTTATTTTCAAATATTGTGCTATTTTAGATAGATAAAAGATAGATTTATCTTTTTTTTTTCTAAGACCAGAACAGTCATAATTGATTCCTATTTATTCATGCAGAATGTTTAATGCTGCTTATGTGCAAGCACTTATAACAATTTTAAAAATTGAAAACAAAAATAAAAAAAAATAAATAATGTAATTTATTAGAAAGTGTTTTGAAGGGAAAAAGCATGTCATATTCTGGCAATAGACAAGAATAGCGAAATTTGTGTGTTTTTATTACAATTTACTGATTAGAAATCATTGGCTATTTCAGTAGCATGAAAGCAACATTTTTATTTAAAATGGCAATAAATTATATCATAAGAGCGTTTGCGAAGAAGGCTGAATTTCCTGCATCTTCTCTGCACTTTCTTGTTTGTGATGAAGAAAGAATTTGCTATTAAAGATTCATAGTCAGTAAGCGACTGCACTGAACAACTCCAGGATTCTCTGCGGTGACAAATGTGACTGAATTTCCGATTCGTACGTTCAACAGAAACTTGGTTTGGTCGTTATGTTCACTGCTGCAAACCATGCATAAAAAGAAACCTTATGCAACGTGAACAAATAAGTAAATTTAATGCCTCAATGGACACTCTTCATTAATTTCACATTTAACTTTAATTATGAGAACTATAACAGATCTATGGGTTAATTGCGCAGGGTCTTTTTTGGCCATTTTTGGGCACATTTGTTCATTTTGTTGCCATTTTTGCTCCAAGCCCCCGAGTTTTAAATATATTTCCAACCCTGACACATAAAGATCAGTTGCTTTCCCTATAGAAACCATGCCATGGTGTATATGATCTGAATGTTGCATGTTTAACTGAATTTGTGGGTTTGATGGCTTTGCATACCCAGTAGCGTTCACAAATCAGATGCAAAATACATCCTTCCATGGCACAGGTATAGAAACAAATACACACACACTGAATAATTATCTTAGAGGGCCATGTACAAAGCAAACCACCTTAAAAGAACTGAGGTGAGTCTTGTTGAAAGTCGTTCAGTGTCTGTGGGCCGGGTCACGGCAGAGTATAACAGCCAGAGCTCTGGGAAATCAACACATGAGAACCGTTTGTTCTCCCTGTGCTCAGTCAACTCCAATCACATCAGCTAGATACATGAAACCCCCTTTATTACAGAGGGACAGAGAGCCAGACAGACAGTCAGAAAATCACAGACAGAGAGAAGCAAAAATGGACGGGGAAACTATCATTTGTACAGTTTGTTTCACCAGCCTGTGTGTTTCATCAGAGCTCCTTCCCTTTCTATAGTGACTCAGAGCTTCCCCAATCACACACACACATTCTGGTTTGCAAGTGTGTGTGTAGTCACAGCCCCACCCAATCCCACTGCACTTGCAACGCTTGGTACATTAAAATCTATAATTTTCTGTAGGAAGACGTCCAAGTGAAAAAGCAGACGTAAAGCTGCAGCGTAAACGCTACACTACTGCATTTGCCAAAAACAGAGCCAGCAGCACTGCAGTCACAAGCAGGGTGCTTTGTGTTAATGCTAATTTCCTTTCTTAGCATTAAAATAGGCTTTACACACCTAAACAGCCCTCTTCCACTTGCATCTGCTATGAAGCTTTCAACAATAAAGCTGGAAACATGCAGGGTTCAGTAAAGGTCCAAGTTTAACCTAGGGGTCGGAGAATACACCTTTTGATATGCCAACTAAAGCAACCAAACACATTTTAAATAACATTTTACAAATATGCAATTAAGTAATGCATTTTCTCTTCCATATCTGCACTTTGCAATATGCAATTATTATGGGATGTACCAATATTAAAATGTTCTCAGACAGCAATAAGCAGGGAATGTTATGGCTGATAAATTATAAATTGTCATTATTCAAATCTCATTTATGTAATAAAAATACAAAATAATTTAAGTTCTGGCAGTTTTGGGTCACCATTGAATTCCATAGTAGGACAAAAAATACCGTGGGAGTCAATGGTGAACCAAAACAGCCTGGTTACAAACAAGTTTTGGTTCCCCAAAGAACCTTTCAGTAAACAGTTCTTTAAAAAAATAATAATAATAGTATGACGAACATTCCAGTAATCTAAAAAACATTTTATTCCCTGTAAAATACCTTTTGTTCCATAAAAAGGTTCTATGGATGGTAAAGGTTCTTTGTGGATCCACTGATGCCAGTAAAGAACCTTTATTAAAGAGTCTATGTATAAAATGTACACACATACACATAACAGGAGCAAAAGTACATCATATTATTATTCAATAAACACTCCAGAGTGCTGCAATCGAAATTAAGACTGCTGTAGAGCTTGAGTTCCACTTCCAGGAGAAGTGAAACACTCTATTATTGCTGTTTCTCACTGCATTCTTCATTTAACCCTTCATCAGATGTCAATCACTCAACACATAACGTCCTCTAGACACTAGAGACATAATGTTTCATGCTCTGCTACTCAAGTACATGGCCAGAGTTTAGCTTCACGGCCGTACAGATGGAGTGTAACTGAACAGCTGGGTCCTCTGCTTCAACCCTTCAATTAGCCAGCTACAGGACAGCCCAGCATATTGCATACTGCAGAGATCACTTTAGAAAAAAAACAAACATTTTTAATCCTATCCAGTCTATCCAGCAGCAGACGTCCGCTTTTAAAGGATAATATGACGAGTGGCCTTGGATTACAGTTCATTGATTAGACAACAGAATGAGTTGATTAGATGGGAAAACAGTCCAAATTGGGCCTTTCACAACTTATTGTTACTACAGAAGAAAAGTAATCTAGTCAGTGCATACTTTATGTGACTCATAATATTCTTCACATCATCAGCAATTTTTTTCTTACTTTTTTGGCAAGTCCAGCATTATTCACAAATAATGACTTTGAGAGAGTCTACATTGCTTACAGTTTTTGTCAGGCTATGGGTGATTTTCAAGAATTTTGCCTTGTATTTTCACCTCAAATTAACTTTGATGTCTGATGTCTGATGCACAGTTCCATTATTGCATGATTTGTGAATGAATTGTGCCAAATTCACTTTTTTTTATTATTGTGCTGTAACACTTTACTGTACACTAACTTTTAGGTCAGTTTTTAGGTCAAGCCTCTTATGTTCACCAAGGCTGCATTCACTTGATCCAAGTACAGCAAATATAAAACTACTATACCATAGAATACAGTTTAAAATAATTGTTTTATATTTTAAATTATTGTCTTCAATGTCACAAAATCCATCAGAAATCAACCTACTGTAAAATGCAGATTTGCTGTTCAATACAAGTATAGGTCTCTGCAGCAACTGTAATGGGAGTTACCACATCGGGGCGTTTTTACACCATGTTACTGATTGGCTG
>JAUCMT010000039.1:3426009-3438335 GCA_032357475.1 Enteromius thamalakanensis
TCTATCTATCTATCTATCTATCTATCTATCTATCTATCTATCTATCATCTATCATCTATCTATCTATCTATCTATCTTGTAGGCAAAATGATGTTCTGTGGAGAGAGGTGGTGTCATTGAGGCAAAACCACACACAGCAGCAGAAAGTCATGAACAAGGTAAAAAATACGGCTCATAACCACAGCAAGAGACAGTGAGTTGATTTGGTCATTATTGGGAAAGATGCTGTGGTGCAGATTTTGTGACTGAGTAACGCTGAATCACGCTCTGTTTCTCTGTTCTATTAATAGCTGATTCAGTTCCTGTTTAGCCAGATGCAGTCCAACACTCCCAGCACTGTGGGAACGAAGAGAAAGCTGTAAGTGTACCCATTCATCTGTATCACACACACACTAATCTGAAGCACTTGATTTTGTATCGGTACACACACAAACAAAAAAAGCACAAACAGAAAATAGCAATCAACAGCATCATGCTCCAACACAAACACAGTAGAGGGAACGGCCAACTCAGCTGGAAACAGTCAGCTGATACAATTCACTGCCCTTGCTGGGATGAATGGACCTGAATGCTGAGTCAGACCTCCTGAGTTCTTGCCCTCACACATTCACCCACAAACACACACACACCTGAACTATAGCGCATGACCCTCTACCCTCTATTAAAAAGGTGCAGTGTCAGCTAGTGTGACGCATGAGAACAAACTGGGTAAGAGGGACCGCAAGAGCCAGTGCTTGGTATTCCACTGCAATTTTCAAGTGATTGACTTAATAATAACAACATTTTCCAACGGTCTTTCACAGTTTTACCACTAAAGGTCAACAGCAGTGTAACTCACAACAACTGTTATAAGTCTTTTGTATTTTAGACCTCAACATTTATCGATGTGGCTTTTATCAATTATATGCTGCATTTTTCCTTCTCCCCAGTCCTCTCATGCTGGATGATGGCTGCTCTACCCCTCCTGCCTCCAAATTCAGCCATAGCCACTCAGCGGAGGCCTTGCAAGAATCTTTCTACATCCAGTCGGTGAGAAAGCTTTCATATTAAAGATTAAAGATCTGACACAGAAGATTTTACTCACTGTATCATACCTCTTAAAACTTGTGTTTTGATGGTTTTCTCAATCAATAAAATATGACAAACACAGACTCTCTTTCATGTTCAACCAGCCATCCACAGAAAGCGCATCCTGCTCCACTAGCAGTGTGATGACAGGAGGGCCAATAATCTCTGATGTCACTGAAATCTCACAGTCCATGGCTTTGCAAATGCAGGCAGAGGAATCTAGGTGAGTGGACTGAGCTTCAGAGTTAAAGGCAGAGTTCACTCAGATTATGTTGTTTTGGAATCCACTGAGTTTCAGTGTATGGATACAAACATTGTTTTATAAGGATTTTCATTTTGTGCTGAACTATCACTTTAATGGTGATGCATCTACATTTTTTACTCTTTTAAAGCCAAGAAAATAACATACTATCTTTGTAGATATCTAGGAAACATTTTTCTCTTGCTATTGTATTTATTACCTTTTTATGCTATAGTATATATTACCCTTTTTAACCGCTTGTCAATCTTACATATTGCATCTTTAATTTTGTTTAGTAGGGCAGACCCTAAATTTGAAAAACGTTGGTGGAAAAAATCAAATTGAAGAAGAAATACAGTTTGTCTATTTGAATTTGTCTATTTGTTTAGAGAAAAGTGTCTGATGCTAATTAAGGAAGAGCCGGTGAGTCCTGGGGTGCAGGGACGAGGAGAGTGTGTACCACTTGGCTCCTGTGAGGTGTGCACTGAACCCCCCGTCCTCCCTGTTGCCATGGTACAGTCCGTCCTAGAGGGCAGAGGATCTAATTTGGGAGAGAAAAGGGCCAAAAGACCCATGCTGGAGAGGTATAATATATCATTTGTATCAAAGTAACAAATATCTACAACTTAAGATAGTTAAAGACTATTGTTTTTCAACTGTTGTAAGCAACACTTACATTTCAGTTCATTTAAAATTCTATTTTACTTTATATGTAAGATCAGAGATTCCTGATGGCGTGGAGAATGTTGACATGAGCCTGGAGGATTTACAGCTGCTTCTGAGGAGTCACCAGCAGAGCATGGAAACCAGTGCTGCACCAATGGATGTAAGCCTAAATCTGAAGTTTACACACATACAGGCTAATGGGAGGATAGCCTCATCATGACCTTAAAATACACATTGGATTAACAAATAATCTCTCCATTTTCTTTTAGCCCTTCACATTTAGTCTATCTTTGAACGAGTGGAACTTCACAGAAATGGACCCAACCCTGAAATCAGTGAGTTTACTGTCATTTGTAAATAAACAGCTGCAATAAGCTAATTTTAACAAAAGTATTTGTAAAACCACCTTCCAAATGTGTTTTGCCTTACACTAAGTCATTATGTTAAATCTATAATTATATTTTAGAGCTGGTAAACGTTCATGGCTTTCTGTGTGCTTACATCATATCCGTAAACAAAAGAAAGAAGGCCAGGCTGAAAAGCAATAAGGGAAAGCAAAAGTAGCCTACTATTAATAAAACTAGAATCAACATAGTTTGCATAGCAAAACATTTGTTGTGAATTGATTTTGTAAAACAATCCTGTTTGGAAGAACGCCTTCCAGTTATTATTTTGGTCTATTTGCTATAAAAGTGGCAGACTACAGTCAATAGATATGCTTTTCTAACACTGCGCAGCACAATCCAGGTGTTCTCACAGAGCAGACTGTAGACGATGTAACTAATAGATTAAGTGTATGGGGTAGAGCTGTATTCATTTAAATGGTAATGTAATCAACCGTTTAACTGATTTGTTTTAATTTAATTTAGTGACAAAGACAGTGACTTACTGCCACATAATGGCGGGCTCAGTTATATTCTGTAAATATAAACACACAAATATTAATGGGAAGCTTAATTTCTGTCATCGATCAGAAAGTATCTGTTCCTTTTTTTAAAAAGTAGAACCACTAGTGCTCCTGAGTCCTTAATAATGTAATATAAAAAACTAACTGGAAACATTTTTGCAAAGTGTACATTATTAAATATAACTAATCTACAAATATTGCAATACTGTACCTGTAAAAAAAGTGTTTTTAGCTAAGCAGACCAGTTAGAGACACAATCATTCCATTTATTTATTTATTTTTATGAAATCATTAATTGATTTCACTATTCAATTCTTTTTTTTATCAAACATAGAGGGTCATTAATGATTCTTACATTATAACGTGCAGATTTACAAACACAGCAGATTTTTAATTTGGCCGGAATTGCAGGTGGTTGTCTTTATATACACGAAGGTTATACACGAAGAAAATATTAAATAAGTTGTAAATAAATGTAATTTCAGATTATAAAATGTCCTGAAACGTCAATGTATTTAATTAAACACCACCCACCCCCTCATTGTAGCGACCTTTAGTTTCTAACAGGAATGAAAACGACGCAAAGTAGCGGAGCCACAGCACAACTTATGTAATTACAAAAACAATATTCCTCCGCAGGACACTTGTAGTTTAATAGATCAACCGCTAGAGGGCATTACAGTTACATGCAGTGTTGCTTAAATCATGAAGGCTCAAACACACACACACATACACACACACAAATGTCGTATTTTCAAATTAATGCTTGCATGATTGTATGGATTATTTTCTAAACTATTTCTGTGTGCATGTGCAGGAGCTGGCTAATGCCCTCATCCCTGCTGCTGTGTCCCAGTACATGTTTCAGGCTCAGGAGGGGGAGACGTACCCCACCGCTGGCTATGAGGAGCAGTGAGGCCCTGAAGTAACAGCCAGCACAGATCCCTCCTGAGAGCGAGCAGGTACTGATCAAGTCACTAACTTGATGTCCAGATTTTTTTTTCTAAATAGTTGTATACTATTAAAATCTACCTCACACTTATGGTTGTCTTGCTTCATTGTTTTTCTCAGACTGATCCAATTGAAAGCATGCCACTTGGATTGTACATTATCCCAACATCAGAAGAGAAGGCTCAAATTTATCTAGCATCTAGCAAATGTGGAGGTTATAAACCGTATCAAGTAAACATGCTGACCAACTCTTTTTTTTACAAAAACATTTGGAGCAAATCAACTCTTTGGAGATGGAATATTTACAGTAATCCTTTCTCAAAGCCTATAAGGAGTTCAGGCTACATCAACATCGATTTGGAGATATCTTTCTCAACATATAATGCATCCTAAGGAAACAAATATTGCTAAGGATATGGCAATATTAAGCATTTCCCTTCCAAACGACTACAGTGGAGGTGAACTGTATGCACTATGACATAAAGCACTGTGGCCCGAGTTTGAATGCACTTTAGTCTGTGTGTTGGAGTTTCTGCTTTGTGGATTTCATTTTCCCTAAAATGTAACTGTAAGAAATCAATATATTTAGTTCAAATTGATATCAATAATGAAGCACACACTTGTATTGCAATATATATTTGAAGACATATAAAAAGTACTGGTTTAATCATATTATGCATGTATTAATGTGAGAGGTCTAGGGGTTAAAAATCAGACCTCGCAGAACTGAAACGATGCACTGCTTTTTGCACACTTTAGTGTCTTTTTCTCAATCATATTTTAGTATCTGAAATATATTATTAAGACACTAAGTATTTGTTTCAATTTATCTTTTAGTTGATCGACTTGCCTTACAGAATTCACAGCTGTCTTTGATACGCTTATGATATATTGTGTGATATTTGCCTTCCTTTGATAAAGATGTGTTGACCACAATGCTTAGATTCAAAAGACAGAATCAATGATTCTTAATGCCTTTTTTAGACGAGCACTAATATAAAACGTAACATCTATATTTTAATTATTTATGCGGTGTATTGTAATTTGACATTTTCCATTGAGTTTTTCAGCCCATCAACAACATTAAAGACCAACAATAGCAATGCCTTAGGCTTTAGTTAAGTATATGTTTATTTTTCCTGCCAAACCTCATATATGTCATGAGGGCAAATGAACACACAACATACATTTAGAGGCCATAATGCACTTTGTTATTAGAGCAGTCATGTTTCAATGCAGAAAACCCTAGATCTCTTACAAATGTGTTGAACTTTAAGTGCAATACTGCTGCATTTATTTATATGATTTCCCTAAAAAAGGAATTTAGCTGCATTGATTTGTATGATTTCTCAAGGATGCAACATCTAATGATGTTTTAGATGGGAACTATGATGGAATAAAAAAAAAATTGCACTAAGGGTGATAACTGTATTAGAAATAGTGTTTATTCAGTGTTAGTTTATACTTTTTTTCACTACTCTCTACCAAAGAGCAATAATACAATTGGTTTATTTTGAGAAGGGTGTTTATTCACATAGCTTGCAAGTCTTTCATTGTATAGCCTGCTTTTCTTTCATGATGTAATTAATTGCACTGGTAAAAAATGAATGTAGATAAACATAGCATGGCAAAAGCAAGAAAGGAAACCAATGTGTCATATTATTTCTGAACTGTAGTCTGTTCCTGACTCCCACCAGCATTTAAAAAATTTGTACACAAAAAAATGTTTAAACAATAAACCTATTTTAAAAGCAATGTATGAGATTACATCATACAGTTTCATATGCAAACTGAAAAATGTGTATCAAATGTGAAAAAGGCCTGTATTTTTTATAAAAGTGTGATGTGTTAAAAACAAGATTTTATTAATTTGGTTTTACTATTCTCTACCACAGCTAAATGGTTTGAATACATTTGTTTTTCTTCCCGTCGTGATTACTTGCAATGGTAAGAGGTAAAAGTTTTTATTAATGTAACAAAAGCCTCAATACTGATGTATGGCAGGAAGCAAATGGGCCGTAAAGCGAAACGCACGGTCGTAACGCAAGACGTAGCCGGATGTCCCGGATGTGCGTTTACAACAGAGTGCCGTATTCCAGTTTTCATCGAGCGCCAAGGCTGTGCGTTTCAATCCCAGTAATATTGTAATCAACCGTAAACAAAAAGTGATTAGTGCAAAGATTGAGAAGCCACTATATTATCCGTCATACGATGTCAGTTGTACCTCCTAATCGATCATCTACCGGTTGGCCTCGTGGAGTAAATCAGTTCGGCAATAAATACATTAGCCAGCCGGCTAAACCGCTCACCCTGGAGAGAACAATCAATCTGTGAGTAACATTCGCCACTGCAAACAGCGTGTGCAAATGCATTTATTTAATAAGGAATGTTCAGCGATCCTAGTGATGTACAATGGCTTCTGCTGAAGCAGCATCTGTAACGTTATCTGTATCAATCGTAGCTCCTTCCTGGTTTTTGCTGTTTGTTTGCGTGAGCACGTTTATATCAGCTTGCAACGTTACATACACAAGTAACGTCACGTTAGTTAAAATAAAGTGAACATATCGGTTTTGTTATAGTACATCGGTAGCAGAGGGTATTGTTTTCTTGTTGTTTTATTTCACAGTTAATCGTTTGGTGCAATTACCGAAATGTGAAAAAAGTTTCGATCAAAAGCACATCTACAGTTTCATCAGTATGTTTACGTATTTTCCAGTGTAACTAACCAGCGAAGAATTGTAATTGTGAACCAAAAATGTACACTCTCTGAAAGGTTTAAATAGTTTATAATGGGAAATAAGATGTACACACCTTTGAATTTAAATGAGTACTTGACACAGTGTTCAAAATAAAGCGACAAAATAAATAAACAAACAAACCTGGCTTTAACTTAAACTAGATACAATTAGATTTTAGCCAATTAGAAAAATCCATTGTGCATACAGGCGCACTTAAATTATTTTTTGTGCCAAACTGCAATATACACTCACTATACATTTGTACTATGTACTCTGCCCTCTATCTGACTTCTATATGATTAGCAGCTACAGTCCTGGCATGTGTTATGACATTCCACATTTGTTTTAGTTTTTTTAGTGTATAGTTAATGTATTAGTTTGTGCGTTTTCTTTTTTTATATTTCATATTTGTCTGTGTGCTGATCACTAGTGGATAAATAAGGTTTTATCATATCTTACTCCTGAACATCATAATGTTTGTTTAATTGCAGATACCCTTTAACAAATTACACATTCGGCACCAAGGAGCCGCTCTATGAGAAGGACAGCTCGGTAGCCGCACGCTTTCAGCGGATGCGGGAAGAATTCGAGAAAATCGGGATGAGGCGGACGGTGGAAGGGGTTCTGATCGTTCACGAGCACAGACTCCCTCACGTGCTGCTGCTGCAGCTGGGAACCACCTTCTTCAAGCTGTAAGCAGTCTATAAATGTCCTCGATTCAAATGGGTGCTTTTCATTGGTTAAAGTGCTGTATTGTTAGAAGTAACCTATCCTAATGGTATACATGATTATTTATAAATGTATTTTTACCACGACTTTTTTTTTCTTTTGTTTTATTTTACAGTCCTGGGGGTGAGTTGAACCCTGGAGAAGATGAGGTAGAGGGTTTGAAACGACTAATGACTGAGGTAATATTGCTTTTCTCGCTGTATTTAAAGTAATAATTGGTAGAATATATGCAATTTATTTTTGCACAAACTACAATCTGCTCAGTTTAGAGCTAAAAGAATGTAAATGCCAGTCAGCCAAAAACACTTATTATCAGAGTATTGTACTATCTTGTATGACGTTAAATGCCATATTATGTAACAACAGCAATGGACGATTTGATATGCATTCTGCTAAAACTCTTTAATTTGTTTTCAAGATTTTGGGTCGTCAGGATGGTGTGAAACAGGATTGGGTCATTGATGACTGTATTGGGAACTGGTGGAGACCAAACTTTGAACCACCTCAGGTAACTATTCTGTTCACTTTCCCTCAGACAGAACTGGATTACTAACCGAATATATTGTTTTGTTCACTTTCAAGCACTAAACTCAATGAAATGTATAGTTATTACAGTTTGATTCGATGGTAAATTTAACATCTTTCATTTCCTTCCATAGTACCCTTATATTCCAGCACACATCACTAAGCCTAAAGAACATAAGAAGCTTTTTCTAGTGCAGCTGCAAGAGAAAGGTAGGACGAAATGCTTTCTGTTTACTCGGATGTACCCTGAGTAAAAAGCAATTATACATTTTAACCTGTTTGCTGTGTGTTTTTAGCATTGTTTGCTGTGCCTAAGAACTACAAGCTGGTGGCTGCCCCCTTGTTTGAGCTTTATGATAATGCTCCTGGCTACGGCCCAATTATATCCAGTCTTCCACAGCTACTGAGCAGGTGAGATTTTACTTTTGAGTTGTATAGCTTGTAGTAAATGGGCTACATTTAGTTTAGTATTGATAAATGCTCTTTAGTTAAATTAATGATTGCAAATGTTCATTCTCCTGACCAGGTTTAACTTCATCTACAACTGAGAGGCATCAGGATTTGTCATTATGACCTTGGACTGTCTCTGTGAGCGCAGTCTGATGGGTGACGGGTGAAGATGTGGTATTTCAGTGTTTTGGCGAGGTCCATCGAGGTTTACAAAATATCTCAATTTCTGGCCTGTCTGCATTACATTGATTTAGATTGCATAGAAATGTGTGCATTTTTTTTCTGTTGTTTATAGATACATTGTAAGTCTTTATTATTAAACTTTGTCATCAAGTGACTACATTTTTATGTTTGACTAAGTGGTGAACACGGTGTCTTTAGAAAAAATGTTTGTGACTTTTTTTCCTTTTTTTTAATCTTGTATATTTGTCAGTGCTTTTTATAATAAATTGTTCACATGGATATTTCACAGGTTTCCTTTTGTGTAATTTATTGTTCCTGTACATAAAAGGATTTAAATTTTTGTTAGTCAAGGTATCTTTGTCCAAAAAGAATCAGTTTTATAGACCATTTTACTCACTTACTCTGACCTTGGGAACTAAACTGACGCTAAAATTATTTTAAATGGGTGGACTGACATGAGTCATACCTTAATGTGAGAATAAATTTAAGCCACTTTCCTGACGTTAAGAAGAGACTCTTGCTACACCACAGCCAGGATAAAGTGCAGTTTTTTTTTTATTTAAGTTTTTTTTATTTTAATTAAAATCAAAAACTTACTCACCCCTAAACAATTTATCCAGTGTAGATGCCTTTGTTTCTTCATCAGAACAGATTTGGAGAAATTCAGCATTACATCACTTGCAAAATAAAATATATGTATGTATTTGAATTACATTATAATTTCAATTAATTACAAATACATTTTCATATATATGTACTTAATAAAATGCCATGCAATTGTACTTTTAGTATACTAAACTGGTATATTTAAAGTCTGCTAAATGAAACAAATTTTGTATCTCACTTTCTATATCCCGTATATGAAGCAGTGTATTGCTACGTCCAGTACAGGTTGCAACACAACAAAATTGAAGGGGAGAATCCTCTCTTTCCTTTTTTTCGCTAGTGTTACTTCAGTGTACCTGGCTGCTTTTATTCAAACAATGAAACACTGCCTCAGTTTATGATTTCTTAACACAAGATGGATGGGATGCTTGGGATGAATATAAAATAGTATGCTCCCCTAGTAAAAAATGTATATGCTTGGATGTATTTGAATTACATTTATTTCATGCTTAGTATACTACAAATACGTTTGCATATTTATGTACTTGATCAAATGCAATGCAATTGTACGTATGTAACCTCGGTTCCCTGAAAGGAGGGAAAGAGACACTGCGTGGGGGTTAGACACTCTTGGGGTTATCCCCCTCCTCCCTAATACTGAAGTCTGATTGCATCGCGCAGGTAAACTTTACTGGCCAATGATGCTCAAGTGTTAGAACTAGGGGCGGAGACACCTATATATGTGGGTGCCCAGCGTCATTACCTCAGAATCTTTCGACCGATAAAATGTGATTCAAGACTCTTAAGGATTACGACACAGCAGTGCATGCAGTGTCTCGTTTCCTCCTTTCGGGGAATCTTAGTTAGGTACATAACCAGAGACATTCCGGTTTGGTCTCTTGACACTGTGATGCTTACGCTTAGTGAATGCATAAAATCCAGCTGTGTTGTATTCCCCACACCTGAAGAAGTGTGAGCAGGTTCCAATAAAGCCGAGCCTGTAACTCCTTCATAGAACCATCTTTAGTTGAGTGGGACTAAGCATAGTTAAAACATCATATTATACATGAGCTGACCGCAGCAAAGCTGAAGTCATGTAATTTACTGTGTGAACCGCTGTTTTGACACTGGCAGGCACTTGTTATGGCCCCCGAAACATACAAACAGCTGTTCTGCCTGTGTGATACTCCGCTGATCAAAGACTGTATTCGCTCTCGGAAGAGACGCGCTCTTATCGATTGCAAGTCCAAATCCATTCCTAAGAATGTGATAGCCTGCGCCAGGTGAAGCTTGCTCTTCTGCACATTGATTTTCAGTCCTAGAAGCTTCAGGTGTCCAGATAATTTAGAATGCAAATTCCGCTCTGTCTGAGAGGGGACAATGCTTCGTAAAGGTCCTTGGGGCCAGGGCCTAGCCAAATAGGAGAACTTTGAATTGATAAGCTTTGCCCTTGAACTGAACTCAAACTGAAGCGTATACCGGTCCAAGGCGGTGTTCAGCACCCACTCTGACACTCCTGGAAGTGCGTGCCATGCATCCAAATGATGAGAGAGGGTTTAAAGTGCTTTGTAATGTGTCTGAGATTGCTCGCCATCTGATGACCGCCTGTCACCTGAGAAGGCTCAACCCCCAGCATGAGCCAGGGGAACACTCATGCTTAGAGTGAGAGAACGTGCTTGAGAGCGGAACTCTGCTTATAATGCGCAATTGTGAATAATTTTTGAGGGGGAAAAGAGCTCTTTTGCTGAACTGTGCCTGTTTTTGTTTTTTGTGCAATTTTTATTGACAATAAGCATTTTCCCTTGTCACCTGCAACATGTAAGGGGACGGGCAGGAGAAACACAGAACAAACTCTGTTTTGAAGTGGCTCGTCGTCCGTCTCTGGAGCAGGAACGCTGTCAGGAACAATGTTGCAGATCTGGCACCACATTGGAGGGACAGGGTCCTATCTTTTTAGGGTACCGGAACTACCTTGCTTTCGGACTCAAGGCTGGCTTTGGGTCCCTCCTCGCCTGAAAGGATCTGGAACGTCCCGGAGGTGTGGCGGAACGATCCCTCGATCCCCCTGACTCACAGCTTTAGACTGCTTCTGGGCTTTTATGAACTTCTGTAAAATTGAACCCACAGCATCCCCAAACACGCAGAGCGTGTATAAGGGCGCGTCCAGCAGCTGAGCCTTCTCCGACTTCCTCATGTCAGGCTGCATCCCCTGTGCCGTCTTTGTGGCTCTGAGAGTAAAGTCGGTAGCCAAGCACAGCTTTTTGAAGGCGGTGGAGTGTGGCCCTTTTTCATCCCGTGTCTGCAGCATTTTGGCTGGGAAAAGGGGGTCGCACACCGGACGCGCAGCGCCGCGCCATGTCTTTAAAATTCGAACACATTGTTTTCTATGGGTGTACGCACACCGGCGGCACAATTCGGCGTCTGTCTGCGGCGCCCGGCTACAACTCAAGAAGCTGTTAAAATTCCTGCCGCGTCACAGAAAGATAGTTATATCATATTGTATCGATAGAGATATCTGGCATGAAAATCGAGATATGAAACTTTGTCCATATCGTTCAGCCCTAGTCAATATCGAATGTTGTGGGTAGGACTAGAAAAATTTATCCAAATTCCTCTTGTAGGTATTGCTTGGAAAAGGGCCATTGGAAAAAAGCAGGATTACGGGATTTAGTACTAAAAACTGCACATGGTGATGTAGCTGGACACTTAGGGGTTAAAAAAACCTACCATAGTGTAATGCGCTATTTTTTCTGGCCTCGTCTAAAAAGGGATGTGGCAAGTTTTATTATAACATGCCATACCTGCCAGATAGTAGGAAAACCAAATGAGGTTTTATCACCAGCACGTTTGTATCCTATCCCTGTGGTGAGTACTCTGTTCGAGTATTTAACTGTTGATTGTGTGGGGCTGCTAAATCCATCTAAAGCGGGATCTACTTAATTGTTAACAATAATGTGTCAGATGACTCGTTATCCTGCTGCTTATCCTTTTCGGAATATTACCACTAGGGCAGCTGTGAAAGCGTTGTCTCAGTTTATATCAGTGTTTGGGATCCCAAAGGTTATTCAAAAAAATAAAAAAAGACAGGGGAACTAATTTCACGTCCCGCATGTTTGCTCAGGTGTTACAACAACTGGGTGTGAAACATAATAAGAGTACTCCTTATCCGGAAAGCCAGGGAAGTCTGGAACGCTTTCACCAAACATTAAAACAGTTGTTGAAAGCATACTGTAATGAATTAAACAAAGACTGGGAAGAAGGG
>JAUCMT010000039.1:3449290-3482713 GCA_032357475.1 Enteromius thamalakanensis
CACACACACACACACACATACACAAACACTCACAGCACTTGAATGTTAATAAAGGATTAAACCCAATAAAGGTTTTATAGTGCTAGCAGTAAAAGTGATTTTTCCACTACTGCATCTGATATGGGTGAAATGAGGTCAAGGAAATTTGGATTAAGCTGAAGTCTAATCTTGTCTGAGATAGAGTAAGTGTCACACACACTTAGGGACTGCTAAATTTCAATAGTACATTTTCAGTTTAATACTTGTACATTAATAATTTAAACCAGTCGTTCACAAACTGCCCTCTAAGGATTTAAATGGCAGAAATGCATCTATTAGACCTAGACTTCTTGTTGTCATAAAGTACAAGACATTATTTTAAGGACAAATAAAATGTCACATTTCAAGCATTATATCCCACTCCTTCTTTATTTATTTCTCCCCTGAGCTCCTGATTCTACAAAAATGCATGCTAGCAGCAACGATCATTATTTATAAGAGAAATACATGTCACGTATCAAGTGAAAGTGTTCGATTTTGCATTTAAATATTTGAGTTTAAAATCTGCTTCTCTAAGATCAGGATGCTATGCATTTGTCAAACATCCATTGATTTACACCTCAAGTAACGATTACAAATTTACACAGAAGACTCCTAATACATACGCCTTTAATGTGTACTGGTGTTTCTGAAGTCAAGTCTACTCTACACTTCTATCAATACTGCACCAAACACACATACACACACATCCTTACACAAACACCATTAGCATTTATAATGCTCGCCAAACAATGGCTCTCAATCTGTTGTGCGCCCCCAGGAGAGCCTGCAGTCAGAGACTAAGGCAGTAGAACCCATGAATACCAAAACCTCTCATTGAGCATCCAGCAGCCACTGTGCCAGCACCATTTGATTAAACGGCCGTGTTTTTTTTTCTCTGTATCACTCTAATCTAAGAGATGCTGATTTGTTTCAATGATATTAGGAGGGTTTCTGAGGTGGAAGTGGTTTGCAGCACTTTTGGTTGGTATGAAAAACTGAGTGAGAAAATAAAGTGAGCGAATTTACTACTCAGTTGCAGCATGGGCTTTTTGTGTAAAAACCTACATTTTATTTACTAACCTCTGATGAACTCGATTAAAGAGATGCTAAATATTCTGGTACAGACCAGCATCATTACATTATGAATCAATTAAATACCAGATTCTTACTATATGGTAACAACAAAGTGAGAAAACGTAGTTTAGTTTTCCATCTTTGGTCCATTACTTACAGTAATTAGCATGATTTGATAAATTAAATGTTTCTATGATTAGTGAATTGAATGCCAAAATAACACCAACAGCGTGTGCCAGTAAACAGTGTTAACAGCTGCAATTCTGAATTCCCTGCAGTATCTGTTTTATGTTTGTGTCGTTTGTGTTTGCACACTTCTGCTGGATATACTGTTGTGTTTGGGAACACAAGATGACCAAGGGATGTGCCTTGATTCATCTGTCCTGTTTAGTCCACTCCTCTGTCATTTACAGCATGTGCTCGGGTCTTTGCTGTCATCCATGTTTCTCTCATTCTCTCTGCATGGCTGTGCTGCAGGTTGTGCGTGTGTTGGAATTGTGAGATCTGGGTATTCGTGGCCTTTGCCGTGAGCCAGGCTTTGTCTGTCTCTCTCTGCCCTAGTGTGTGTGTGTGTGTGTGTGCTGTACTGAAGGACTGATCTCGCTGACAGCACATTCATATACACACAATACACACACGTGTGCACACACACAGCAGTCTCGGGGTATTCTGCTTCACACACACATACAATGCTGACCTTCTTTTTGAAATGCCTCCAGACACTGAAATATCTACTTCCACTACAAGTAATGCATGACCTCATCTAAAAATAGGCATGCAATCATCGAGCCAACAGGAATATAAGGATGCAGCAAAAAGGAGAGAGGAAGAAAGAGCTAGTGAAAGATGGAGAAAAGAAAGACAGGGGGTGAAAGCGAGAAAAAAAGCAAATGGAAGTGTGAAAGAAATTGAAGAAGTGAAGGAATAATGAAGGAAAGAACAAAAACAAAGCGAATGAAAGCAAAATGTGAGAAAACAAAAGCAAAAGAGGGAGAAAAAGAAAGATAAAGCAGAAGGTAAAAAACAATCGAAAGAAACAAGTGTTAGTTTTAAATGGAAGAATAAAAGAATTAAAGAAAGATTCTCATTTGCTTGTATTATTCATGAATGTGGAGGAACTTCGATGATCATCTGTCACACACACACACACACACACTGCAGACATCTGAGATACACTTAAAGACTATTACCATCAATAACTGGCTCATCTACAAATCACTACATATCATATAACCTACAGCATAATGATCTTCACATGGACATTTAAGTTCATGTGAAACTCGACACAGGGACATTATCAGTACACACAGGGCCATGTGATGCTTTACCTGTTGATTGTACTGGGTGCGGGTAGGCGGCACGTCATAGATATCCTGGGTGGGTGGGAGGTGTCTGGGGACGTCATATTCATCCTGTTCATTTTTCCCAGTGTCATACACGTACATTTGACCAACCCGCGTGGGAACAACCACCTGAGAGAGAAAAAGAGGAAAAACAACTGCATGAGACTGAGAGTGAATGAATAGCTAGGCCCACGAAGGAGGATAAAGATGCTGTCCTGATGGCGCCATTCATAACAGGTTAACACACAAACACTACTACAACAAATCTGGGGTCTCAAAGGTCACTGTGGGAACAGGGGCCGTTCTTTTGTTCGTCTGTTTACCTTCTGTCTTAGGCTTTGAGGACTGTGTCGACCGTGTGAGCCTGGGAAATGAAAACAAGCTACGACCCCATATTTGTACAACGCCTGAGACATAATACCAATCACAACACACTCAGACGAGCTGTTCAGCATGTGGAACTCCTTCACAAGGACACTCACAGACTGCTTTGTGATATGTCAGTACCATATCATATATTTAATTGTCATTTGCTCTATTTTTACATTTAGATCTGCTCTTAAAATTGTCTGGATTTATACTGGAATCACAGTTGACAGTTTATACTAGAGGGATGTTTTAAATTAATATTTCGTTGCAATTGCATGTTTAATTTTGTGCGTTTTTCACATATAGATTACTTTTTTGCCATGATCTAAAGCTTGCTCACTTAGATGAGTTTGTTTATTCCTTGGAAGCAATTGGAAGGAATTTAGCATTTCTTCAATTGCTTATAAATTGATCCTCTACAGTGAATGGGTGCCGTCAGAATTCAGTATAAACAGCTGTTATCACAATATTTCCAGAAGTGATTCACACAGTCCCAGTCCATTTATTAATGTCTTGCGTAAAGCTGCATGTTCGTACAAAATAAACCAAAAAAAACAGTCATTATGATGTTTCTAACTTTCAATTATAGGTAGCGTACTTTATCTATTCTATAATATTGCTTTCTCCAGTGGATAAAGTTGTCTCTTCTGAATCAGAGAAATATGCACGTCAAGCACCATTTACAAGCATAAAAAGTCTAAACCAGTTCTTAACAAATGTCTGTAAATTCTGACATGAGAGGACAAACAAGTGCCAGAGTTTTTTCACTGGAAAAAACCCTATTATAGATTATAGACTAATATTGTAACCAGAAGCAGTGGTTAAAAGTTAAAATGCCTTATAAACATGCAGTTCTTTACTTCACAAGACATTAATTGATGGTTTTGAACATTTTATTATTTTTTTTAGCTGTTTGAACTCTCATTCTGACGGCTCACATTCACACGATCCAATGGCAAGCAAGTGATATAAATTTCTGATTAAGTAAACAAGCTAATCTACATATTGGAAAGACTGCATATTCCTTTAAAAATACTAATAATCTAATTTAATGTTTTATTTTTCATTTATGTTGACTAAATAGGAAATATCATTAACATGTTAAATCTCTACATTTTATAAAATGGATAGTTCTGGCTCTAAAGGAATTTACCACAGTCAAGATGTTTTGTTCAGCATGAAGCAGAGCAAAATCACCATAACACATTGCCCTCAAGAGATTTAGTGCTTTAGTATGTTAGTAATGCACTCTGCCCTCTGTGAAACACGCATTCACTGCTTAATATAAAACATGTATGGACGGGCAGCATTGGTTTGTGTGGACTGCTGAGGTGTTTACTCTAATGATCTAGGTGGAGTGAGCTTTATGTAGTTTTCATGAATCCCCGCAGGCCAGTTAAACATGATTGCTGGCCTTCACTCATAACACCGAGTTAATGAGATTACTTGTGCTTTCATTTTCTCTCTCTTTTTCCCTTTATCAGTTCACACCAGCCAGTCTATAGCAATGCACTGTGCCAGCCTTGTGTATGGGTATCGCTTCATACAGACAGGCCTGTAGACGTTACTCAATAATCCCAGCATAGAGGTGAATTTCAAATGACCAGGTAATTTTACTCCCAAATAAAAAAAATAAAAAAAATTTGCATAAAAAAAATAAAGCAAATATTTGGGAGAGTTCCTTTTTTGCAGTGTGATAATGTTTTATGACAATTAAGAATATTTCTCATTTAAATTATGATTGACATTTGTTTATGAATATAATTTGAAAGTTAAAAAAGTACATTCATTTAAACTGGCAATTACTTGTGTTTAAAAATATATATTTATATATGTATATTTTTTAAATCTGATTTATTTTGCTATATTATAAACGATAAACAAATATTAGAAATTAATTTAAAAAAACATCAAAAATAAACCTTGTTTTATTTATGTAATACAAAATATATAGAAACTGTAGAAAATAACCTATGGTCCTATAAATATGGCTCATTTTTGTGCAAAATATAATTTCTATTTTCGCAAGAGTCTTCACTTATTGTCAGAGAGGGCAAAGCAGTGCTGATTAACCACACAGACTCAATGAAGCTTTTCTTTGTGAGGCGTTCATGCTTTGTTAGATTAAATCTAGTGACTATGGTAACCAGGCACGAGCGATGGCAAGACGAGCACAATGGAAAGCACAAGTGCACACATGTAAAATGCATTTAAAAGAACTATACTATCTGCTCGACACTGCAGGGTTGCTTGTCATGTATAGAAAAAGGTGCAAAATAAATAAAGAAAGAAGATAGTAGAGATTGAAATCCCAGAGATCTTGTATTAATATTTACTCTCCCACTCACACAGCCTGTCACTTTAGATGTGACATCCCTGCTAACCATCCAATTAAGCCGTTCTCATTAAAGAAAGCTGGCAATCTGTCACTGTTAATTCTCATCTTTCTCACTCTCTTCTTCTCTCGCTCTTCACCTGTCTTCACCCCTCTGCCTGATTCTTGCCCCTTTTTTCCAAATGGCAGATGAAGAATTCCTTGGGATTTTTTTGTTGGTAAGGGAAAAGCATGTTATTGGCGTGATTTATTGGAGAAACCCTGTGACCCGTTGACCACCTCGCCTGTACCTCCATAACATCCACACACTCACGACCTCTCTCTCTCTCTCTCTGACACTGCTGCATTAAATGGCCACATTCTCCACGGTGCTCTACACACTTTCACACACATTAAGCCTGAACTGCAGGTGTTTCATCTGACACATCCACACGTACACAACCTCCGGTGTCGTCACACTCTGCATTTTCACTAAGCTTGGCTCACACAAACAGAGGTAAATATAAATGTATACATGCATATGGTGTATCTATGTAGACATTAATCTATCTAGTTTAGTTAATAACTGTCTATCCATACATCCTATTTTGCAAAAAAATATTTGGATGAGCCACCTTCAAAGCTGTTGTATAATTTATAAAACGTTTGCATATAAGTTTTAGAGCAACCATAGAATAACAGTAATTGCTTATAGGCCAGAGACTATATATATACACATCAACACTGTCCACACTGTGGTTGTTTAGTACTGCACACCCTGTGTTTTATTTCACTGCCCTCTCAGACCTGTGCTTAGCCTTAAGTAATAGTCACTCCATCCCACTGAGAGCCTCTGAAGAGCTGGCCGTAATGAACATCGATCAATAATGTGAATTATCAATGAGCGCTACTCTGGGGAGTGGAGATGGCACATATGGTGGGCTGCCATCATCTAGCCCTCATCAATATAGCTGAAAGGGTTTGGTCATACAGAGTGGGTGGGTCCAGGCCTCCAGCTGTCACAACAATCTGAAGGTGGGGTGAAGTGCCTGTAATGATGATGTCACAAAGAGACAAACACTCCCTGGTGTGGACGGAAACAATAGGGGAGCGGTGACCGTCTGACTGCGTTGCCCCGCGCCATGACAGCTGGCCAAGAGTCACAATCACAGCAGCTACACGGCCATTAGGTTCAGCCCTGAAGAGAGGGACAGATTGCAAAGGCTGCTTTACAAAAGCCCCCATACCCCCTGCTGCATCGACGAGCTGCGACCTCCTTACCCCAGCTGACACAATGACACATGCCACCACTCTAAAGAGAGCAGCCAAGGCCTGCTGAAGACATTCCAGCCAGACTTGGCTCCTTAGACCATGGATCTCGGAACTTTTAACCTACGTCTGCAATCTGTATACCTGATGCTAAGAATTCTGGGAGAGGGCTATTATCGTGTTATTGCATTATGAATGCATGCTTAAAATAAAACACTAACTTTTATCTGCGACAAAAATAGATATCCTAATATTTATTCTGCATCTTTCTCAAATCTCTTTGTTTGTTTTGTGCTGTGCTCAACTCCACATTTTACTGAAATTCTCAAAGCTTCTGAAACGGAATCTTTTTCATTTACTCGCTTTTATCATTTACTTCTGTTTCTTTCGGACCTCAAAATCTTGGAGGCCAGAAGTTATAATCCATTTCCTGAACTCACGGCAACAAGAATAATTTTTTTAATTAAATAACTGCAAACAGAAAATGCTAAATTGCTGGGAATGGAATAATCTGATAAACACAATTCCAGCCCATCTAACATTCCATGCAAGCCATTCATTTCCTTTCCATTCTTCAAAAGAATTTCCTATCTTTTACTACCGCGTTCACAGATTCAAGGTTGCAATAGCTTCGTAAAGTTAGAGTTAGCAAAGTTGACCCTAAGTTTGGCATTGATTCAACGCAGTGCCATGAATAACTGCATCCAGAGGCCTGAAACATAATGAGAGGTCAAAGTTCAAACGCTGAAGGGCTTACACATACCTTCACATACACTCTTTCTCTATATAAGTGGTGGTGCATAAGAATTTCCCCCGTAGCCTCCTACTAACGCTCTTGCCTTGGCCATCTGTGAAGCAAGCTGTCCTCTTCACCGTGTGCGAAGAAGGGGGTGCAGGTCAGGGTTCTGTGTGTGTTGGCATAATGCACTTTTCAGATTTACCCTCATTTTCCACTTGTCTTGGTATTTACTTACTAGTTTATTTTGAATGTAGGTCAGTTTCAGCAGTAAACTTTCAGTCTTTTCAAATATGGGATCTTTTATATTAAAGTAATATTCCAGGTTTAAGAGTTTGACAGCATTTGAGGTGATTGCAACAAAAATAATTTAGCCTTCTTTCTTCTTTACAAAGTAAAAAAGCAGCTTACAGAGAACCACTTGGAAGTTAACAGGCGCCAATTATTAGAAAATTTTAAACCAGAAATCTGACACTAATAATTTTATAAAAGCATTTACTGAACTATACTATTGTATGTTCAATTCCATTGTCAGTGCCTTTGTGTGGCCTAGATTTAGCTGTTTAAAAAAAAAAGGGACAAGTGAAATTTATTGAAGGACGTTTGTAATACAGCCGTTAACTAGAGGTCCTGTCATGGTTGTCAGTGGTCCACACATGCCCTTGTGAATGATGTCCATCACTGAGACGAGGCATCTCTAGGCTACAGCTGTAGGCTTGTAAGCGCAGGCTGTGGAGAGCTCAGCTGAGCTCTGTGACGTGGTGTGAAGTGGGTGCCAGTGGCGCCTCATCTGGACCATGGACACACACAAACACGCTATCCCACAGAGACGTGCCTCCCCTGGGGACATCTGCAGATGCACTGGATTCTTGCCCACGCTGGGTTTGAAAGTCCATTTTTGAGTTTTATGTAAACCTGAGTGAATTAAAACTGGACTTTGGTTGTTTTTAAGTTTTTTAGTGGACAGTTTAGTTTGGGGAATATCTAAATTATCTAATGTATCTAAAATTTCACTTCACTGTAGTGATATTCAGCGTCTGCATTACACCATTTACAGTTCTATCACAAAAACAAGTATTTTGACTTAAATATGATACATTTTGTTGCAAAAATTATATGTAACCCTCTAACCCATAATCAGTCTTAGGCCTATTTGTATCAATAGCAAAATATATTGCATGGGTAAAAAATATGGATTTATCTTTTATGCCAAAAATAATATTAAGTAATCAATGAAAACCATGTTCCATGAAGATACTTTGTAGCCTGGGCCTGCCCATACTTCCTTTAAACTTCCTACATTCATTTCACGAGCAAAGTTAGTCTGGCAAAGCTGCCGTTTTAGAGCATTTCTGTTCCCAAAAACGTGGGAACCACCACCAGCATTACTAAGGCGGGTGTAACGCGATGACGCAGCAGTTCTGCGATCATACCGGCTTTCAAGCATGGTGTGTACCGAGCAGCAACAACAACGTTCGACTGTTTTGAGAAATTTTTATGACAGGTTTTCTTTCAAAACGGAGCAGAAGTAATTCAAGTAAGTAAAGACATTTTCCTACTACTTTAATGAAGCTAGCTACAATTGGTTACGGTGGCTTCAGGTTTGTCGCTACGAATACGTCATCAGAATGAGTGGTCTGATTGGTTGTAGATAATTTGGATCAATACTGAGGAAAGGCTTGCCTTGCTGCAAAAACATAATTCAGTAGGAAACACTTTGCACAACTAATCCTTCAAATTAGGCCAGTTAAAACTCAAAACGAAGTAAAGTAAAGATTGCTGTCGGGTGACCCATTCCTAAAACATTAACAGCCATGGCAGCAAAGTGTGAAAAACCCATATGAAACAGAAAAGCAGGCTAGAGGATTTATAGCCCATATACCCATCCTCATCCTCTGCTGTGGAATTAATCAGAGGCTAATTAGCTCACACTTGTGAATCTGAGTTTTGTTTAGGGCCAGTGCCATGTGGCATGTGCCACATGTGCGGGTGTATAATGGGACGACTGGTGGAACGGGAGGCCTAAAGGGTCTCCTTTAGACAGTGAACCCCCGGTTACTAATCCACACAGATCTCCAGTAACAGCCCCCCAAAGCTGTCTGACACATGCCCTACATTGCTGCCATGACTAGGCTGGGCGTGAAACCTCCCTTAAAGATACGTTTTAACCATCATTTATTAGTGCTACTTGCTAGGAACCTACGAAAAAAACAACAACATATTTTCCCCCTTTTATTTTTCACGAATAATTTACCTGTAGTATGCATGAGTGGCAGCCCAGCTCAGCATATCTATCTTTCTGTTGTTGCATTTCCTTTCTCGGTTTCATATCGCTGCTCTTCCTTTTCTTTACTCTTGTTTCTTTCTGATGCTGGTTGCAAAAGCGCAAATAACTGAGACAGCATATGTGCAGCACTCCGTACACACACATATATACACACACTTCCTCTCCCCCTGCTTTCCTGGCAACACAACACTCAGGCCTGTCTGCAGCACCTATTAATAAGACCGAAATGAGTGTGTCTCCTTGGAGACCACACCGTCCCTGTGGCCAGCGATCAAAGGTTAGTCCCTGCCTGAGACCATTGTGCGTGTTTGAGGAAGTGAAAGACGTTTGAAAAGCGATATCGTTTAAGATATTTAGCCATGAAAGTGCATTTAAAGGCACCGTTCAGCCAAAAGAAAGAAAAATGTATTATATATTTACAGTAGCTGTATGCTTATATCAAATTAAATAGAAAAATAAATACTATAAACAATAACACTGCTATTTAACTTTCCTTTTAACTCCAGCTATGAATAAACAAAAGTGACAATAAATATTCGATTTTTACATTAGGCAACATTTGTTCTTCATTACAACTACAGCTAGCTGCAATTTCCTGTATCCTCTGACCTTCAGGGAAAGATGTAAAACATCACAGGGATGGTTTAAGTGGTGACCACTGAGTTTATCCCATGGTGCTTGAGTTAGCTTTTCACAAGCCAATTAAAATCTGACACCTTAAAACCTACTGTTACATACATGAACATAAGTGACTGATGAACAACACATACAGAGCAAAGGTTGTGTGTACTCTTCAGCGGAAGACATACGGGCGTGTGTGAAGACGCAGTAAATGAGTTTGTGGCTCCATTAGGCCCCCTGTTCTTCTCTCTGATCTGTGTTTTTTCAGTTCTTTCAACTCCCTGCAGTACAAAGTGAACCCTGTGGCCTCCTGTGATATTCCAGCCCTTTGATGAAGGCCACTGGAGCACAAATAAAGGCTCGCAGTGGTCTGCTGTTTACGCTGAGGGGCCCGTGTCTACCCTCCTCTCCCCTCGATCCGCTGCTGGCTATGTGGGGACGTTAATGACAGGACACAGCACATGAGAAGAGAAAACCTCCTCCCGTGGCTCCACCCGCCATCGCTGCTCAGGCTGCTAATTCTGTCCCACTGATCTCGCCGTTTTCCTCTGCTCCCTTCAGCTGTCAATCTATCGTCCCCTCGCTCGGCACACGCTGTCAGAGCAGAAAATGAGATCACAGCAGGTAATGGAGGAGATCCTGCTAGGAAGAGTCGCGTTTTGTCTTTCTTTAGACAGACACATGCTGTCTTTTTCATTCTCTATAGTACATGACCTGTGGCTATGCGGCTGTGTTAACTGGCAAAGTGCTGTGCTCAAGGTTACAAGGCGCAGAGACCCCTCACTGGTTCTCACTGACCTAGCGAAGATCTCCCGAGGCCTGAAGGTGAACGCCAAATGGACGCATGATGTGTCTGACAGTGTCCTCGAAGACAGTCACTTTGAAGCTGCAGCTTATAAAGCTTAAAGCTACTCATAAAGTAGTTCACCTACAGTCTAGCTACTCATTTAAAAAAAAGTGGCTAGCTAAACTACAAGCTAATAAAAGCAGTTAAATAACTTACAATTACAATAGCAATCAGATGCAATCAAATGAACTAATTAACGACGATTTAATTAATGAAAACTAAGAACTAACTAAAATGAGCGAACAAACACTGGTCCTCAAATTAGTTGATCCAGACCATTAGCATCAATATTTGAATCAATTCACTAAAATAAAACTAAAATACTTTAGAGATTGTGCATCCAACACAATGTGAAATAAAACAGTTGCATTTTGGGGGGAAATAATAGCATGTGACTGTAAAACATGAAGTTAAACACCTCTAAAACCAGACTGGAAGACCAGCTTAGGATAGCAGCAATCGGGGGCTTCTTTCATGCTACTGAAAAATGGAGTGTAATAACTGTTTTTAGTTTGTTACTCCCCAGCATTTGTCATGAGGACGCAACGTGAGTTCAACTGAGCTCGGAAGCTCAGGGAATTATAAATAAAGCACATCGGTGCACCAGATGCGCAGCGTGTTCAGAGCTGCCCAGTCATCACACTACTTCCTGCGTCTCCTCCAGCTGTAAGGGAAACATGGCATCAGCACTTGTTTTCTCCTTTAGTCCCTCTCTTTCGCCTAAGCCACATCACAGCCGCTGCACTGAGCCCAGACACACTGCTTGTAATGGATGCCGTGTCGTCTTCAGACACACTCGCAGCATCACATTACTATGTACAGGAGACTGCTAGTGGATATGTGCTGATTCAGAGTCAGTGTGTGCAGTCTGAGGAGAGAGTAATGAGGCTACGTGAAGGCGCAGTGCCCCGGAGCAGCCAATGCTTCACTCATGCGCTGGGATGTGAAGCCAATATCAAACTCTCTCTTTAAAAGCCCACAATGCACTGCAGTGAGGCCCAGAGATACAAACCTAAAATCACACATTGGCCCCTGAGGGGAACTGAAACTATTTAAAAAACCATTAAGAGCTCTCTCTTTAATATTCTGAGGTACTCTTAGAGCAGTAAAAAATCAAATGGAGGAACGGAAAGAAATAGAGAGCGCCTTTGGCATGACTGTCCAGTTTACTTATAAATCATCTGCTTCTCTATATCAATTAATTTGAAGCATTCGCTTGAATTTAAGAATCATGATGCCGTGTGAGGTTTGATTAAGGGCCATTCATGCAGACAGTGTTTTTGCATTGAAAAACGTGAAACGCAAGCACAGTAAATGGAAAAAAACATGGTCTCGAGATGCACTAGATGTCCATCTAACACATTTACACAGAATTTAAAAGTAGCATAGTGGAATGTAAAAATGAGTCTCTTAAGAGCAATGTGAAATGGAGAGCCTAAAACCAATTTTTCAGTGGTAAAATCACTATAACTGTATGAAGTTTATGGTACAGTAGGTTAATATGGTGTATTGCATGTGCATATGCATTTTAAATTGTCCAGCTTTGAACAAGCCTTATCTGATCAAAATTTAAAATGCAGTGCTATAATTTTAGACCAAAACAAACCAGAAAGCATGATGCCTTGAATGCCGACTAAAGGCAGGGAGGAGTATCTCTGGTCTTCAGGAATGTGAGGTGGGAGAGGGTTGCAGTAGATTACAGACATGCCAGTCAGAGAGGGAAATTCCCACAAGATGCACACAAGCATCCAGCAGCATTCCCATACCCTCTGCATTGAAATAACGCTAAAAAACATTGTATATAGCGGTATAGACACAAAACGAAAACTCAACTGCAACTTCCTTCAGTCGGTAAACTGATGAAAGCCTGCAAAAATAGTATTTTTAATATTTTATTTTAATATTTAGTTAATGTAGCACCATAGAAATTACATGAAAGATAGTGCTGTCAAACGATTAATTGCATGCAAAATAAAAGATGTGTGCATTCTATATCTATTATGTAAATGCACACACAGTATTTGTTGAAAATATTTACATGTACATATATTCATAAAGTTAATATTATTTATAAATATATTTAATATATAAACCTACCATATTTTTGTTAAATATACATATGTGTGAATTTATATTTGCATTAAAATAACATTTTTTATGTGAACAAAAACTCACTATTAATCAATTATTTGACAGCACTAATAAGTATATATATATATATATATATATATATATATATATATATACTATATATAAAATTGTAGATATTCTTGGGTGCACAAAAGCAAAAGATTTGATCTGAAATAAATAACCTTAGGTTTGCTGAGGAGATTGCTAGTGTGTCTAGAAGACTCACGTTTGTCTGGAATGACCGGGAATAACATTCCTTTTTTTTGCAGTGTGCTTCAGTGCTATAAAAATGATGCTTGGAATTCACTGATAACATTGCTTAACACACTGATAACGTTATGATAGCAGATGTTAAACTGGTGTGTTTCTCCTTGCTGCTGTAGCTCTGTGCTTGTCTAGATGGAGTATGGATCTACGATCCCTCTGGTCTTCCTTTACTCTGTCTCCTCCCGATGTTCTCCCCTCCCTCTCTCTCCTCTAAACGCTGCCTGCCTGGTCCTGTAGATAAGTCAAGCCGGCACGTCCTCCCTCAACCTCCTCTTCCCCGCCTGATCAGGTGAGCAGCCTCAACTAAGTCTCCAAAGATTACACATTTACTTTCAGAACAGGCAGTGCGGCAAACCAACCACAGAATCTCAATCTAGCCTTTGCCATCTCCCCGTTCCTGTTTCCCAGCGCACCTTTTCTTAATAAACCCGGCTATCTGTCCAGCATACTGAATGGCTATAGCAGGAGCCATTAGAGAGATAAGCCAAGACTCTTTCTCCACCTCTGCTGCCCCTCTTTGTCTATTCGACTGCATCCATAATAGAGCTAAACACCTCACCCACAAACCCTCTCTGCATCACGCTCACGTGATCCTAAACCGGACGAACAAGCTTACGCTCAAATCTTTCTTCATCCGTCAGTTTTATTTACTCTAATGGTCAATGTGCAACTTGAGTTGATAGTGTAAGCTCACTTTGGTTAATGTGTAAGCAGGACAGCTGGTGAGTCTTAGAAGCGGTGAGTCACAAACATGTACAAACCTTATTCTTGCTGAAGGTCACATCCGGTCTCAATTCATAAAACACATCTTTACAGATAGCTTTCGGTTTGATTAAAGCGCGTCATAAAGTGTAAGGTTCATTCGTGTCGAATTTTTTATTGATGCGAGTCACTGAGATCAGCTTCTTATCAAACGAAAGGGTGGGAGAAACCAAACCAACATAGCAAATGGTTATGACAGCTCAATTCCAATACGGTAACTACATGTAGGACAGCATTTCTCAGAATTATGAATATTTTATTTCTTGTTTTAATGTTTAATCTCACAATTATCTTTATTTCTTTAGGCAGAAATGACTTGCATATATAAGAGCTGATGATGATTCATTCAGACAGTTTTAAACTCATGGTCGTTGGAGAAGCACGCTGGGGCTTTGTGGGTCGCGTGCTAACACACCCTGCCTGCGTATGTCTTTGATGTGACACACAGCTCAGTTGTTCCAGCTGCTTTATCACAATCCCTCAGTCCTAACCCTGACCCCATCCACAATCATCGTTTTACTCCTCTTACTGCTGCCACAGTACCGCCTGCATTAGCAAAAATATTATTTATTTATATATTTTTACAATTATTTCTATAGAAGTATTTATTTCAGAATTCATAGCCAAATTCCCACTAAAGAACTACATCAGTAATCACTCAGAATTATTATTTTTTTTTTATATTTTATTATTTTTCTTGTAATAGTTACCATATCCACTACAGCTGAAAAGTTTAAGGCAGGTAGGATTTTGTTATGCTTACAATAGCAGCGTTTATAAATCAAAATTGCAATAACATTTTATTTTATTAAGCAGAACGACATTATAAAGGTGTTTTCAGAGCTCTTCTATATATGTCTGTGTGTGAAGGAGTGTATCCATCCTCTCCTCTCTCAACAGGAACTCTTATCACATAATGAAAAACTGTCAGTGGTAGAGGGAATGTGGGCACAAGGACAAGTAATCATAATAGAGGACATTAGAAGAAAACACATCAACATCTCCCCTCTTAAACCACATGAAAGGAAAACCTCAAGACAATCATTGCAAATAGAAATGTAGAACACATTTTTCTGAGAAGGATCACGGAAAGACATGATAATAAAAGTCCTGCGTTCCTAGTTCGGTTTCAGTCTTTTCCTCCTCAAAACTGCTCTAGCAACAGTGTTCAGAAATGGAGAACTGCCATGAGAGATTGTATCTGTAATCTGGAAGCAGACGTACGATTGCATTATCTTTGGCTTCAATACAGCGGCAAACCCTGAAGAACGTAAGCACTGCGTTCCTGACTACTGATCCACACCATTTCTGTCCCCTCACTGCAGTACTCAGGGTGTAAGCAAGTTCTTGGGTCACTGCCATTAGTATCGATCCTTCAAGTCATTGGGTTTTCTGCACAGACTCTACCAACTTCCAACTGGCTGTCAGCTAATTGTATGACACCAGAGGCTATAAATTGCTGGTTGTTTTCTTAGACTCTGTACAAAGTGAATATGGTAAAGGAAAAAACCCAGAGCTGGGGACAGAGAAAAATAAATGATACAAAAGTCCTCAAATCAAAGCTGAGCTAAAACTTAAACCACTTATAAAATGTGAAGAATAACAACCTTGTTGAGGTATTTAAGTTTGATTACTTTCAGCCTCGCCTTTGAATGGCGCAGACTCCAAGGTCAGAATGGTTTTCATTGACTTTTTTAGAATTAATTAAACTTACTGGATAACAACTGAGAAGAAAGAAAAACATGCCAACTATTTTACCATGGTAATACCTTGTTAAGTAGGTACCTTGAAAACACAATGGCACATGATTTTTCCAGGTAGATTTCCACTAGATTAAGATTTTTATTATCTCTTTGTAGATAATACACCCACAAAGGGCAATTTCCAGCTAAATAGCATAACTTGAAATATTTATATTGACTGTAGACTATTGACTTTTTTTTCTCTGATATTGGTAAATGGTCACATGACATGAATTAAACAAAAAATATCTCTGTTTTAAAAATATAATATACTATAACTACATCTATCAATCCACAAGCCCTCTGTAGTTTCCTTACAGAACCGTGAGAACCCTGTATAACACAATACCTTTACTGTACTAAGGTGCTGCCACAGAACTTTCCTGCAGTGGAAACTTTCCACACAAAGAGCATGTTACTGTCATAGTGGTCGAAACTGCCTGACCACATTCAGCTGTTTGCTATATAATCATCAAGTAAGTAATGATGTGGTCACACTAACATTATACCGTCTCATTAACATGCAGTAGTTTAAATATCTATGTAACCATGTCACGTTGACCCGAACCAGTGATCCCGAGTCACGTCTCATCTTTATAGCTATAGGTAGAGCAGAGTTGACAGGTGGCTAACAGTGAGCAGGCCTGGAGCTGAACCTCTCCTGACTTCATTCTTCCATCTTTACACTTCATTTCCCCCGTCGCTGCGGCAGTCGTGGCATATGGCTCAGTGCCCTAAGAGTGGCCTGCAACACCCTCTCAAGGGACCATCACTGCCCACAACTTCAACCTGTAGTTACCACTCAAAAAAACCCTGCTTAGTCACTCTGTGCTGCCCACGGTCACTGGCGTTATCAAACTCTGCATTATTTATGACCATCTATCACACCCTCCTCTCCTTCCTCACACACCCTTCTTTCCTCTGCCTATATTTCTCTCGTCTTCCTGTATGTCTTCCAAGATATCATACGTCCTTGTATATGACCGACTTTATTTGATACGGCTGATATTTGACTTTAAATGCTGCTTCTGGTTTACTTTACAAATATGATATGATATTTTAGATTTAAGTGCAATGAAGAAACATAATATATATTGATACATTTTGATTTTTTTTTTTTTATAATGCGCACCAATGTATTGTCAATAATAGGAAATTGAGCATATTTAAAAAAAAAAAATGTGACTGGAGAATCTACTGTACATGTAGTATACAAGGTCAAATAAATTCCACAAATAATAATAAATAATATAAATAAAATACAAAATAATAAATAAATTAATTAATAAATTTGAACATATATTTTAACAAAGGAAATAGCACTGATTTTAATTTTATACATTAATTTTTTAAATAAAATAAAATAAAACCTCTTCTTCTTTTGGGTTTTGCTGTTTGTAATGAAAGTACATGTCTGAAAATGTGTTACAAATATGTCTATGCAAGTCATTCATTCCCTACCTTCCCAATGGGTTTGGGAGAATCCCAGCTCCTCTCTATTGATGGGGGAATCTGGTAAACATCTTGTGATTGGTTTACAGAGGGTGGCACCTGGTACACATCCTGCCCTGGACACAGCCCTCCTGCAGAGGGTGGCACCTGGTAGATGTCCTGGCCTGGAACATTAATGGAGGGGGGCACCTGGTAGATATCCTGTGGAGTGGGAGGGTACTGTGCCTGGCTTTGCTTTTGTGCCACAGCAGGAGCTTTGGGTTGGGGCTGTGGAGGTTGGGGGCCGGTGGGCACCTGGTAAAGGCTTGAGGGGGTGGGCAGACCGTGGCTGGGGGGGAGCATGTACACGCCGTCTGGGTTGGTTGAGTTGGCGGAGCTGGAGGACAAGGCAGGGTGCATAGCCGTGTACTGGGAAGAAGGGGGAGGCTTGCTGTAGGCACTCTGAGGCAGGTTGAGATGGCTCTGGGTTGGGCTTGGTTGGCTCATTGCCTGCTGTAATTGCAGCTGTTGCTGTTTATCATACATGCCCACAAGGATTTTCAGCCGGTTGCCAGGTACGATGCCTTGACGGCCATGTAGCGAGCACAGCCACCAGCCTTCCAGCCCCTGCGTGTCCCGCTCCAGGACGGTCATGATGTCACCCTTGCGAAAGGACAACTCATCCGGAGACTCCGCCACATTGTCGTACAGGGCCTTTGCCAACACATTCTAGAAAAGAGGAGAAAGAAAGAGATATGAGTATTTATTTGTTTTCGACATGCAGTAAAACCGTGTTCATCAACATAAAAATGTATTTTTATAGTTATATAACAGATCACCAAAGATCATAATCGCAGGTTTAAACAAGGGTCTTTGACCCCATTGCTTTTTACATTTTATCTATTTGCTCTAAACCTCTTCCCGACACATTTACACTCCATCTGTCCTCTCATTTACAATGCCACACACACATGCTGGTCTTTGACACTTAAACAAATATTTGCAATTCGGCACCCTGGACCAGTACAACCCCTTTTCTCTGGCATTAGAGCACTGGCACAGTTTCAATAGACACGTGTATCACCACTCTACCCCCCGCCTTTATAAAGCCACAGTCAACCAGCCGTACTCCATCACTGTCCCCTCAACAAAATCTCAGCGTTTGATTGGCTGATTGTGATCGTTCACTGTGTGCAGCGGAAACCCTCTACAACTGTTAAAGGGGGGAAAAGAGAAGAATAGACTAGTTTAGCTTCAATCAAGACAAAACATCTCTGCTATTGAGTGATTCAGTGGAGGGTCTTTGTGCAGTACAGAATGGCTAATTTCCAACACAGAGAGCTCCATGTCCCCCTCGCACCGCCGTCTGCTGCTCTCCTACCATGAGTTCACTGTGGTTTGTGAAAGCTTTGAGCTCAAGCTCACAGGTGATTGATGCAGCACTGCAGATAGCCAGCAGGTGTTTGATTACTAACAGACCTCCCCTGTCAGGACACACGCTGCCTTCGAGTCATGTAGGAATGATCGTATTTACGAAATGAGCTCTGCATGAACACCATCACAAAGTTGTGATTACCAGTGGGAAACTCTTTTCGGACTGGAGGCATCAATTCATGCATCATGGCGCCGAAGCAAATTGGTATTTATTACACAGATTGCATTGTAAATTGTGACTGTGCCTTTTAGTTTGTATTCATTACTGTAAGATACTACAACAGCAATACATTTTGTTAAAAAAAAAACGACCCAATTAGCTGGTTTACGAGATGTCAGACTCGTGTGATAAAATGTATCCCATAATTCTCTGTGGTGGCACGTGTGAAATATCAGGTACACAATTATAGGATTTTCTTGTACAACAGTTTAAATTGTTATACTGTTATATTAATTTAACTTAATAATATAATTTGATTTATTTATTTAAACATGTTTATTATGCCTCAAATCAGCATATTACAATAAAATCTAAAGGATTGTGTGTTTTTCATTAAATAAATGTTTACTGACTACTTAGTATGACTTAGTATGACTTAGTACTACTTAGTAAATAAATGACTACTTTTAAAAACTTTATAAATCTACATTTTCGTTTGTTACTGTACTTCACTTATGTGTGTTTTAGAGAACGTATGCATATATTTTGCCACTGGAACATAAGAAAATCTGATATCACATACTCAATGAAAATACATTATCCAAGCACCTCTGTCCTTCTGTTTTTAACATAAAATCTGGGATAGTAGGTGATGTGAAATGAGATGCAGCCACAGCCTGCAGCTACGTCTTCCTTCAGGATCCCTGTGGTATAATGCTAATTATGCACCTCTGTACACAGAAACTCCTCAGTGGCCACAATATCTGGAATTGTGCCATACAAACTGCGCTCAGTGCAACATTTTTTGGCCTTGTTTGCATCGTTCGGTGCTGAAACAACGCAGACGCACGCTATCAGCGGGCGCAATTCATTCTGCGTGAATCCCTCCCTGTGTTTTTTAAAGGTCTGTGTGGAGAGCAGCGGCTCTCTGATGAATGGTGTCTCTGTGCGCGGAGCTGGAGGAGAGAGAGGAGAGGCTCACGAAGGGCATATCTGACAGATGAATGCCCTGCCTGTGCTGCCCGGGTGAGGGACAGTCTCTGTAGTGTCTCCCTTAAAGCCAGAGGAGACTGAGGCTGGACACAATAGCGTCCGAGAGGCTTTACTGCCTGCTAGCAGCTGGTTGAGATGTCACCATGTAGTGCTGGCACACGCGTACACGCATAGAACACTGATGCACGTATAGACAGAGGAATGTGTGAATGTACACGCACAAATGCTTGCATGCATACCTTCACAGCCCCCTCCATCCATTTCAACTCACACACACAATGGCAAAATAATGAGAAGCACTCAGACCAGCTGAGAGAGCTCATTAACTCCATGGGTTTTTCCACAGAGACAGTTTAAGCCATTCTTTCAGAGTCAACAGTAGGATTTCTTTGTCAACAAATAGTGATTTTGTTACAGCCAATACATCCACAACATGCTGCTGTGATCATGTAAGAAATACTGCTGCTGCACATATATGTGAAATAACCCTGTAGCAGATCTATCTATACAAGTGGAGCTGGGGACGGTGGCGTGCTGTAACTGCTACATCAAGCATCTAGTTTCATTACTATATATTAGGGATGTCCTGATAATTTTTTTTTGCGTTTTGGCATTTTGAGTATCTACCGATACCAAAATATATACTGTATATGTGTGTGGAGGGGTATATTCTGAAATATGAATGATAACTTTCTGCATACCTTCCATCAGATAAATACATTCTAAAACAAGTAGGACAGTATCCTCATAATACTAGCTGGAATCTAACTAAAGTTTGTAGGCCATTATCTTCAAAAATAAAAATATTAGTATAAAAAAAATATGTGTCATGTCACATTCAACATTTCAGTTTAAAAAGAAAATATGTTAATAATAATGCAAAGGCACAACACAAAACGGGTTTAGTTGTTTACAGGATGACCAGAAATGTCACAGTTGCTGCATTAATATTCAAATTAGTGATCAATCACAAATATTGATTAGTAATGAATCATTTTTGTCTTTTGGTTTAGAACCATCAAGGTCCAAAAAATATATATTTATGAAATTGATGTAATTTATGTAAAAAATAGGAATTACCGCATAAAATTTAATTTAATTGAATAATCAAAAATGAATATATCACACAATGTATTATAAATAAATACATTTGGTCAAACTGCCCACCTCTAGTTCTGAAAAACATACTGAGGGTCAGTACTTCTTTCAGAGCTGGAATACACTTACGTCGTTCCTGATTGGGGCGACAATAATGAATAAATGAATTAGGTGATTGCCATTGTTGTTGCTGCAACTGGATAGAAACCTTCAGAAAAGAATTTCCTGTGACTTGGTGTCTTTGTCTTGATTCTGGATACTTATCTCACTTGCCTTCTCTGCCTTTGAAAAGTGGAAGCAAATTGCAGCAGAAAAAAAGGGCTGTGCGCTTTCTGGGCTATTCTACGCTCTTTTTTTTTATGAGAATATTTTCCTGCCAAGCAAAAAGGCTCTAGAGGACTGATGACATCACAAGCTGTTGAACTTTGCCTCCATTACAGAAAGTATGCCAAGCTTCTCTGTCTGTCTCTCTCTCTCCCAATTCTCCACAATTCAGTGTCTGTCGATCAGGACACAGGACGTTTAGGGAGTGATTCACAGGGGTTTTCATGTAAGGGCGAGTCGATGATTCAGTGACAGTAAATGTTTTCTCAATTGTTGGGAATGTACACAGGAGAACACATGCACATCAGCATTAAGACAACAGCAGGAGGATAAACGAAGGAAAATAACAAGAGATGGGAATATTTGACTATTGATCAATGGATCTATTAGTATTTTCACAGCCCAGGATAAATCACACCTTGCATCTCCGACAATTATAAAGTAAAGGAATAAAGCACTGTGCATTAAACAACAACTGAAAATGAGTTGGTTTTTCAAGGGTGCTTTCTAGTGTACATCTGCATTTATCAAGCAGTAATGGGAAGCTGCTTTAAAAATACTAGGAGCTATTCATCACTAAAAGCAGTTAAGCTGCAGTCAAACTAAACTTTTAAAAAAGTAGCTAGCCATAGCAATAATTCCCACGGAATTCTGTGTTTGCAAGATTTATATAAAGAACCATTTCATGCTGGTTGTATGTTGTTTATTATTTTATCTCTACACTTGCTTTTTCATTTAATCATGGTGACATTTTTAATTTTTAATGACATTTCTAATTTTTAATTATCTGAATTTGAACATATTTATATGTAAATATAAACACATTATAGCATTAAATACAATATAAGACTTTAGCACACTACAGCGCTACAGTAAGTTTGTTACTGTCCAGCCTTGTTATCAAGGCATTGTTTGAGAAATAGTAAAGAGGCTTGTGTGAGATGAGGGGATGACGAGAGTTTCGCTTCATTTCCCCCTGGCGATGATCACCATGGAAATCTTCAGGTCAAACACTTTCCCTGTGGCTCAAGCAGACAGAGACTGATGCTTAACTTTATTATCTCTAGAGAAAGACAGCGAGAAAGGATAAAGGAGGAAGAGAACGGAGAAGAAAGGAAACTCATCATCCAAAGGACAAAACGTTTTTCCATTTGCATTTAAAAGGGTCATGAGCGCGGGAGCATTTAGCAGGTGTTTAAACTGCTCCCAAAAATTTACAATTCTGCCATCATTTAGCTACTCACCCGTATGACTTTTTTAAAAACATACTGGTCATTCGTTTCAGATAATGAATATGAATGAGACTGGGGCTGTCAAATACTAAGTACTTAAAAATACTAAATACTATACTTTTATTATAATTTTTGCATACTTTTGTTTTAAACATTGACACTTAAAATTACATGAGGTTGGCAAAGGCCAACCAGTTCTGTCAGGCTCTACGTTGACTGGCTGTCAATGTTTTTAGCATTTATTAGGTGGAAAAAATCATTCACTACAACAAACTCTTTCTTCTGTTGTTGTTATTACATTTATGATTTGCCTATTCTCACAGAATTACAACTATTAAAATGTAATAGTTATAGCTATCAAGTATGTTCGAACAAACCATAAATGATACCAGAACTTTAATTTCTGGGTTAACTCTCTCTTTAATAATGGGGATAAAACTGACAGAGATGGAAATGCTAAGAATGAAAGAGAATTCCACAGGATGTAGGGAAGAGGAAAGAGGGATGTGGACCTGTGAGTGAGGGAAGGAAGGAAAGGGCCGAGAGCTTCATTGAGACAGAGCCACTGAACAGGAGGTAATGTGGCAGCTGCTGGAGCGCGCTCTGTACAGACAGGTCAATGAGTGTGTGTGTTTGTATTGTTATGGGGGGTGGGGCTGAACAGCTTTTGTCTGGTGCCTCTACACGACCCTGTGGGACAAACACTAGTAAAGTTGGAACAGTGGGGGCAGGTAGTGTTTTTTGTGTGTTATTGTGAGGGTGTGTGAGCCCATTAGCTTCAAGGGCACGGAGACAGTATACGAACACCACTAAACAGCTACAGGTCATCTCACGAAATGCACAATATAGCCATATCAGTTGCTGTTAAAGTGTTGATATTGGTTACTAAAACGATTACATATCATTTTTTTGTAATTAAAATAAAGCTAGCATAAATTAGTAGACATAAAATTAAAAAAAGAGAGAACCCAACTGTACTAAATATGTTTTAAAAATTAAAAAAAATGTAATAACCAAATTCACAAAAAAATGAAAAGAAAAAAAATATATATATTATTAAAATAAAAGCTAGTAACCAGCAAAAATTGTCAGTTGATATTAGACATAGAAATTAAACTGTATCATTTGATACTGGATATTTTATTTTGCATGCTAGTTTTCCTTTAACGTTAATCTTTATGTAAATTATTATTAAATTATTACCAAATCTCCATTTTTCATCTTGTACATACTATGTACATACAAGTTATGTCTGATGGTTCTTAAAAATGATTGATGTCAGGTTAGATTTTATACAACACATTTTTTTATCAGATTTTAAAGCTTATAATATGACAACAAGGCATAAAATATCATATAATCTACACATATAAAACAGCGAGCAGAATTTTAATATCAGTGCAGTGTGATCACAAATGAAAGAATAGCTGTGCACCTGAGCACTGATTGTTTAACAGAAACTTAAATATTCACATATTTCACTTGAGTGAATGATCACCATCGAGGTACAGCTCGAACAGGCTGTACTTTTGTCCCTCACGGCCTTCTTTTTATTCACACCGCATTAAAGATAGAGTCTCATCTGTCTCAGTTCTATTCTCATCACACATCCACCTCCTGAGCTCTGGGAGAAAACGTTCCCTACCTCATCAAAAGTTTTTATTGGTTTAAAAACAGATGGGCACTGCAGACAAAACAAGGCCGTCTCTGTTTTGTCGTTCACATAAGACACCTGAGAGTCTGACCAAACAAGAACAAAAGCTAGATATTTTATCTGAGCTGTGTTGCCAGAACATATAAGAGGTTTCTAAATTCCTCCATCTATACATGAGGTTTAGGTGTTATTCTGTGGTCAGGTTGTTATTTTGAGGGGCTTACTGGTTGCATAAGTAGCAGGTTGGCTGAAGTAATTATAAGGCGGAAGTTTAGGATGGTAAGCTGTTATAAACACATTTTCAGACATACACACAAGGAACAGACGCTGTATCAGACAGAAGCGATAGTCATCAGAGCTGAGACTGAGATGTGACTCAGACAGCCAGACGTGTGTTTGGACTCTTGCCGCTATCAGCTGTGTCAGTCGTGTATGACACACACACACACACATGGAAAGAAGGTCACAAAGAAACAGACCACCTAATAATGATTTTGTCATCATTTATTAACCCTCATGCTGTTCCAAAGATTTTGGTATAAACTTCTCCATCCAGAAACTCGTACAGCTTCAAAGCACCTTGAGAGTGATTAAACAATGACAGAACTGTCCCTTTAAGATCCCAGTAAACAGTGTCATCTCCTATAAGCGAACTCCAAAATCTCCTTTAGGGTATTAAACCATGCTGGAAATACTGTATGTAAGTGGGGCACAAACCTGCTCTATTTACAGGACAGGACCTGACAGAAAGGAAGACAATAGCAAAAGGTTGATGGCAGAGATAAACAGTGGGCCGGTAGCCTGCTCTATTTTCACTATATAGGTGAGCTTGCAAGAGACAAGACCAGACTTGAGCACCAACAACGGGACTGTGGAGAAGAAAGAGCAAGGCTGGGAGGCACATAATTCATCATTAGTTTGAGTGTGTGTACTAACCTAAGCAAAAAACAGACAGTAACAGATGATACAGTCAGAGTTTATGACATAAAGGTGCAGAAATAAGATTTATATATATATTCTCAGACATTTTATGATAAACAGTGAAGCATTTTGGAACATTTTATTATTTTTATTTGTACTGGTTTTTACCCTATAATACCTTTATACTTATAACAAATACTACAGTAATACATTTTATTAATTAATAAAATTTGATATTAATTGTTGTATATACATACTAATATTTTAAAACCTTTTTTTTTTTTTTTTTTTTTAACTATAACTTTTACAATTTCTTATGCTCACCAGAGCTGCATTTATTTTTTTACAAAAATACAGTAAAAAAAAAATAACATTCTTAAAAATTGCTACCATTGAAAACAGCTATTTTAATATTTTTAAAAAATGCTACAATATTTATTTTTTTACAGCTATATTTTCAGCTGCCACTACACTATTCTCCATATTTTTCCTAGATTTCAGAATATGCCAATTATGCTCCTAACATTCCTTGTCATTATCAATACTAAAAAAACAGTTTAAACAAACGTTTGCTGCTTAATACTTTTGTGGAAACCATCATGTTTTGTTCAGGCTTCTCTGATTTTCACCGAATTAGAAATAATGTAATATTTTAAATTGTCACTTTTAATATTACTGACCCCAAACTTGGAAGTGGCAGAGTTCTTAGTATACTCCATTATCCTTCCTTGAAATCTTTGGTATGTCACGTTTAGAAATATCCATGCGCGTTTGTAGCATTCTTAGAGCAAGTTTAGGCCCATCCTTTCATTCCTAACACATCCCACAGCTTCAACTTAGATATTAGCCCACATTCCATACCTTCAGCCCACCTCACACCCCACCAGACACACACAGTCACACTTTCACACAGTACGTCTTTTTTAACTTGTTCTCAGTACAGTCAGCACTAATGCACCACCATTGGTGCATCCCATACTGTGATTCACAGCCACACAAAAATCACAAAAACTCATCCCACAAACACAACTTGCATTCCTATGTGCACTTAACATCACTCATCCATCATCCGTTTCACTTGTGCTCACTGGAAAACGCACAGAGACACCTCCTATGCCCCTCCTTTCCTGGCAGGGTGAGGTTGTAACACCCTCTTCAAAAAGCAAAAGCAGCTCTGATTCTTGTAGCTGCAGGCTATGAATAAGTGTTGGTTTACTGCCAATGGTTTTCCACGGCAACACAATGCTGATGTGCGATCTTTATGCCTTGATTTACAGTGCTGGGGCGGTCAAAAACAGATAAACACGAGTGTAACAAGGACACCGGGAATTTTTGTAAGGACTGCAGCGTGTGCTATAAACACTCTTTACTCTTCACCCTGAGCGAAGGACCTTCATCGCTGCATAAGCACGTCCAGAATCCTGCCGATCCCAAATAATAAATCCAAAAATGACAAGCTTCGATGGAACTCGATGATTCCTTTCCAGTGCAGAGCATCAGTGCGACCTCAAACAGTCATTCTGCAAGTTCAATAACAGCGACGAGGCCATAAACTCAAGGAGGCCTGAGATACAAAGACAGGAAAAGGAGCTCTCAGATGGAATGTGCACGACTGCAAACAGTGTAAGACAGCTATTTGAAAACATGACTGTGATTTCGTTATCTGCTCTCACAATTGTATTTGGGAAACCCTTGATGTTGTTTCTTTGAAGAGCTCCAAGTCTTTGAAATAAGCTACTATAGGTTATTTCTCATGCTTTGTTACAACGCTCAGAGTAGAGACACATTTGTTTTAAACTCTGGCAGCTAAACAATATCTGCCTCCCTTGTTCAATGAGATGAAGGACAGGTTTGTAAAAAGACCCAAAGGAAAGAAAGATCACAAATGAATGCTCTTAAATTTCTCAATTGTATCTCTTAGACAGATACGAGGTTAAACCCTGCTGGCAAAAAAAAGCCTTAAACCAACATTTGCTGGTCTTTGTTGGTCCCAAATTAGGTGGTTTTAGGTTAGTTTTGGGCCCTTTCTGGTTTAACTTAAACCAGATAATACTAGCCTAAACCAGCTAAGCCCAACTAGCATTCGTATTCTGGTTTAATTGGTTTAATGGAAAGGGTTAAACACTTCAATTACTTTTGCGGCACAATACATAGGCATCACATGGATTAAATTTGGTCTCAATGACAACTTCTTCACAGCTTGACATCTATATGTGCATGATTATGAGGATAAAGAGGATGAGGAGCAGGTCCTCTATGTCAGACCCCACAGGAGAGTGTGTGTGTGGGGGGGTGCAGGTCAGCGATGGGGAATTCCTCCCTCTTAAACACGAGAGCTGGAGAGTGAGTCAGGATTTAGTCATAGAGGCGATGCAGGGGTGAGATGGGCTCAGGTTACTCAGCTGTCTTCTAAAGAAGGGGTCTTTCGCTTATTTAAAGATCCCTAACGCAACATGACTCAACATTCTCAACTTAGCAACTGATTCAGCCTGGTTACTTCAACTCGAGAGTGATCTCAATAAAGTCATCAGCCCACTCACAAGAGTACACAACTCACCTCCTTCATCACAGACCACCTCAGTATAAACTTACTCTGATTATAAAACTGAAAAGTCTTGGAATTTAAATACAAAATAAATAACATTCATACTCATCTCAACTTTTTAAACACTCAGTAATCATCTTTTATCAATGCAATGATATTTAGTCCACTAATAATTGACCATAACCCAGTCCGGGGGAATATCCCAGCCTCTGCAGGGGGTGAATCTCAGCATTCAGATTCCTCACAGTCGGAAATACAGTACGGTCCAACTCTCACGTCTAAATACCAAAGCATTGTGTCATTCCTAAACTCTTACAAGCTGAACGAGCGCCAGTACTTTCAAACAATGGCAAGGAACGGATGCTGTTCTTCTCCTCTTCTCTTTTTTCCTTTCTCCCTCCTTCTTTCCCCTGCTCCTTTCCATAAAACCTTAATCTTTCAGCTTTCTCCTGAGTCAGCAGAGAAGCTCACAGTGGCAGGGCTCCTTTTCCTTCCACTCTTCCCCCCGTTTTGCCTGCTTTCTCACACTCTCTACTAAGCTTTCAAAACTCACTGCTCCTTAAGAAAAGGCCATTTTTAAAAACCTCAGACTACGCTGATTTTGCCACTGACCTCTTTGTGGAGTGTGACAACAATCATTACTACTTCTTTTATTAAGCCTCTAGTCTACTTGTCATGATTTGTTGCTGCCATAAACACCTTAAAATGATAAACGTTTAAGAAGTCAAGTAGAAGAACTAAGGAAACAATAAAGAAAACATGCTACATGCGTCTCCTGCTTTTCCTCTGTCCACTAAGACTAAACTTCACCATCCACTCCAGATATACTTCCCGAGGGCTTTTAGCATAACCAACTTAAAGCGTTCACACAACAATGAGAACAGCAAACACACTCACCAGATAATTCATTTTCAGCCGCGCTGTGTGAGTCTCTGGGACTCCAGACAGCACTTAACTGCCTGAGATTTGACCCCCGGTGAAAACTCCCTCGGACCGTCCAGCTCTTTGTCAAATCTCTCCGCTTCTCCGTCGTGGCAGAAAGTCCGGGCAGCTTCTAACATATACTCCAATTCTGTGATGTCAGAGGGCAAGAATGAGACTGTCCCATATACTTCTCTTTCTTGAACGTGCTTGCTCTCTCTGCGTCCGTCCTGTGCTCTCTCTCTCTCTCTCCCTCTCTCTGGCAAAAGGAGGAGGGAAGAATGCACAGAGTAACCTGACACCCTCCCAGTTCCTTCTCAATCCTGACATTCCCTCTCCCTGCTGCCGATTGGCTGAGGACTCTGTTCTTATGTTAATAAGCTTACCCTCTTCCTCCCCCTGCCTGTGAGGAATGTTTAGTGAACCTCTGTAGACCTGAGTAAGACACAGACATTGGTTTTTTTGGCCATCCGCTCTACCCCTCACACACAAACACACAGCTTTGTCTAGACCCTTTCCTTTAGCCTCAAACTTTCTGTCTCCCCTCTGCTGCAGTTTTTTTTGTTTTTGTGCTACAAGAGTAAAATAAAAATCCCCTCACACAAACCTTCTCCTTTACTTTGACAGGAGACAAAAAACCTAAACCCCACTGACATTTGGAGTGTATTAACACGTTTAACCCATTTTTTTCAGTATATCTGACCTGAATTATTGAAGTATTATCGATTAAGAAAAGGGTAGATAGAGATAGGTAGACTTTTTAAGGATCCTGAGGGGAATAATTGTTATTTACGTATTACTGATGCAAAACTTAAATCTCTGTTATTTTCTGTCTTTATTTTAAACTAAATGAATTAAGTCATTTTTGCAGTATAAAAGACACTGAAGCAAATAAATTAGACTACATTAAACAAAATAAACAAAGCTTGTTGAAGCTAAAAAGATAATAAAATTAAATGCTGTTACCAAACAAAATGATTTATATAATTATATGTGACATCACATATATTTAAATATTTATCTTTTTAAATGATGTATATTTGAGTAATGATTGTTGGTTATGTAAACTAAGCTAATCTGTTCATGTTTGCTTTTGTCTTCACAATTCACCAGGAAGACGAATTTCAAAGCATGACATCATTGTCCAGTTCTCCCGTGAGAGAGTGACCAGGTCAGGGGGTCAAATTGGGATCCACATTTAAATCAATATGGTAAACAGGCAAAAGCTGCAGGTCCTAATGGACTGTCTCCTGTAATTTACAGATAAGGAAAATCCAGTCCAGATGAGTGTGAGGCATAAAGTAGCTCACTATTCCTACCAAAAACGCTGTACTCAAAATGCCATGACATGGCGCTTAGGTCAGGAAAGAGGTCAGTCAGGTAGGAGACAGCAGGCCTCCAGCATTTTGAAGCAGCATTCCAGAACCTGATCTGTCCTGCCACACAATTTTCTCTCATTTGATCCAGTTTAATGATATCACTTGTTGATAGATGGTTTGATATGATCCCGTAGAGAAAATGTACAGTAGTATAAATTACCATTTCAATTTGGGTATATGATTAAACAAATATATATATATAAGTAAAAAAAATAAAAAAAATAAAAAATAAAGTGAGTTGGAATAATATCAATATCTGATGAAATAATTTTCATTTACTGGAGTTACTCTATTTTCAAAATCATTCCAGTACACTTTCAATTTCTAAAATGCAAAGTAAAAACAAGAACGTAAAAACATACAAAAAAGCAGAATAATAGTGAAAATATACATAAGATAAGATACAGTACATACATACTGTATAAATAAGATAATATAATAAAAAATTATATATATATATAATATTATATACATATATATAATTTTTTTTCTTTAAAGGAACAGTTCACTCAATTATATTTTCTTGTGGTAAAGTACACAAAAGTTTTTTTATAAGTCTCTTATTGACTTTGCATAATATGAATTTAATTCATAAAATACAGTAAAAAACAATTGTTTTTGGAAATATTAGTATGTAATGGTTTTGTATTTTATTGCTGTGATGGAAAAGCTTTTTTTTTAATTACTTAAGACTTTAAATATATTTAGTGTTGATTAATTTATGCATCCTATATTTAAGTAAACATAGTACTTAAAAATAATAAAAATCTGACAGACCCCAACATTTGTAAACTGCAGTGTATGTACATTATGTGTTTTGCTTAATAATCTATTAAATGCATTGCAGCAATAATATTAAAAAAAAAATGTTAAATCTGTCACTTTAATACTTGAATTGTAATCAGTCTCCTAATGTTTAGTGGTTAAAACCTATTCCAGCACCCAAATTCACGCTCAGGTTATAGAGAAGCAGAATGGGAATTGAGATACAGCCCTCAATACCTGAGTGACTACAATCCCCTGAAGCCCTTGAATGTGGGGCCATGAATTACACGGCACAACTGGTGTCAAATCAGCAAGATTCTTCCAAATTGAAAGTGCCGTAGGAATTTAAAGCCCTTATCTTCACGCAGCGACTGTCTTCCCAGGCCACGAGGTGCCATGTCTGGTCTCCATGACAATTGAGCGGCACTTCATCTCGCACTATGGGGTGGCTGCTACGCAAGATGGGTTTCGATAGCCAAGCTGACATTCTCTCGTTTTAATATTCTCTGGGACGTTTGTTATTTATTTCCGTCAGCTAATCCTGAGTGACATCAGAGCTGTCACTGAAATTAGCAAGTGTGCGTGGATTTTGTCGCCACAGAGATTAGGCTATCACATCAGACATCATTTCAATTAGCACCCCACCCCCTCTCGCTCTTCAGCTAATAAGCCCCCTTCTGTCAGCGCCCACTAATCACAATCCTGTTATATATCAAAAAGAAGCGGGTGTTGGGCAATGCTCGTCTGAGGTGAGAGGTCTAACTACATGTCACAAAGCACTAGAGAGGTGAAAATGAGAAAATCTTGGCTGTTTAACAGCCCTCTCGTGAAATCATTCTGTATAAAATATTCAATGACTAGATTATGTGTGATGTTGCTGTACCTTAGCCTCTGTTAGAGAGTATTCATGGCTCAGTGAGTGTGGAACAGTAGGTTCATTGTGTCCGAACGGCCCAGTCTTGGTTTGGTCAGGCTGTTACACCTACGCACAATGTTGTTCTGCTGGCAGCGTTTCGGCCATGGAGTTGCGACCGCTGCCCGGTGGCCTCTGTGACCCCACGCATGCAATTTAGGGCAGTATGACAAGAAAGGCTCAGCCAAGTAAGATCGACGGGCCCGGCCACCCCAGAACAGACCAAGCATTTACAGCTACATATGTGGATCAGATAATGTGAATCGGAAATCCCATTTCCCTCTGAATCAAGGTAATTTTTCTATTTTTTTCTTAACTAAGCCTTTCCAGGAAGTGAAACATCTCCGTTAGGATTTCTCTACATTAGTTCTCTGAATTCCAGAGGAATCTGCTGGAAAATTCTGGTAGGAAGGTGAACTAGGATATATTATATATAACAACTCAGTGATTTATTTTATATAGCTAAGCTTTACGAATGAGCAGAATTTTAAACACTAGGATTGTAAAAATGTATCATAGTTTTTAACATAAAAGCGTAACATTTAAGTGTTTTTTGTTCACACATACTTGAAAACAAATGTGTGTTATTTCTGCATTGGTTGGTATTGGATATTTAAGTAAAACTCTCCTCAATAATAGACTTAGTATCAAGTTATTGACAATATCGGCCATTGAAAAATTACACTTAAAAAGAACAAAAAAAAAAATAAAATCAAATACAATTTTACTTGAATAAAAGGAACACTGTACTATTTTGAAAAATAGGCTAATTTTCCAACTTTCCTAGAGTTAAACAGTTGAGTTTTACCGTATTTGAATCCATAGATCTCCAGGTGTGATGGTAATACTTTTAACTGTAGCTTAGCTTTGAATCAGATTAGACCATCAGCATCTTGCTTAAAAATTACCAAACAGTTACCAAAAACCAAAATGTTTTTTCCTATTTAGAACTTGACTCTTCTATAGTTACATTGCATACTAAGACCAACAAAAAAAATAAAAGGTTGTGATTTTCTAGGCTGATATGGCTAGGAACTATACTCTCATTCCAGCATAATAATCAAAGAATTTTGCTGCCGTAGCATGAATGCAGCAGGCACAATAATATTACGCATCATCTGAAATTAGTATACGCACATTTTTATAGTACACAACGTAACTACAGTATTGTAACATATTAAATAGGACATTTTATAAATATCATTGTGAAATAAAACTTATAATTAATAATGATATTTCCCCCATTTAAAAATCCTTATTATCCAACAAAACGATTTTTGTAACTTTTTTCAATAAAAGCTCAAAAGGTTTAACAATGCAGATTAATTTTTACAGCCTTCTTTGATCCTTTTTACCAAGGGTGCCAATATTTTTGCCCATGACTGTATATATATATATATGTGCAAATGCATATGCAAACTCTAAAATAAGGTTAAAGTTAATAAAGTTAAGAGTTATTTTATACATTTCCTTTAACTCCTATGAAGACTTAAAAGCATTTGTATGCTACAAGCATCTGTTTAAAACAATTAAAAACGTAGGATGTGAAAAATAGGATTTTCCTACAAAGCTACAGAAGTGTCACATTCCCCAATTAACAAATATTGTTTCCCTTCTCCAATATTCCAAACCCACAAATAGGGCTGGGCGATAAAACGATAACGATATGTATCGCTATAGGCAAATGATCAATATCAATAAAAAATGTGTCCGATAAAACGTTCAATATTTTTTATGTTTCTGAAATTGTTGATTTTGAACGAATCTTTAATGTGACTTGGGAAGAACGAGTCATCTCGGGGAGTGATTCGATCAGTCTTGCATGCGCATTGCGAAACGTCCTTACTGGAATTAATTCAACTGTTTCGAGT
>JAUCMT010000039.1:3501051-3521938 GCA_032357475.1 Enteromius thamalakanensis
TTCTATTAAACCCTCCTTTTCGTGAAAAACAGATTTTCTTTCAAAATAAAAGTCCCCCGTAAAAAACGGAAATACTGTGATCCTTAAACAATGTTTAAACATATTAAATTTGCGAGTCCCGCCCGGGGAGCAATTTAGTGCAGAACCGCCACTGTGCAATGCCCCCGGGCAGCTATTTCGGGCCTTCAAGACCAAGTCCTATCTAAATGAAAGGGGAATCTTGAAATCACAAAAACTGCCTTATGAGCTTATTACACATTTCAAACCAGCAACAAAATATAAAATTAACTGACTCTAAATTGTTGTTTTTATTGTTAAAATAACATTAAAAAACATTTTCGTTTATAGACAAGCCAATGCACAGTATAGTACAGTCATTAGGCAAAGCTGCAATTACTTTACCAATAAGTGATTGGCTCTTTCATTCAGGAGGCGCGACTATGTTAATACTACCAATAAAGATCATTGTTATGGCTAATGTTTATACATCATTTTGTAAAAAAGAAGTCTTGAAGTTTTGAAAAGGAACCATCTCCTTGCTCCAATATAGTGATTTGAACACATCTGATGTCATAATTTTGACTTTCCAACTCATAAATACAAACTTCGCAGGAGGAATTTAATGTGCCACTAGAAGATTTTGCACCAAAAACGGGTAGCCCCGCCCCCAAAGCAGTGTGATTGGTTGAGCCAGTGTTGCTATGTCAGATTTCTCCAACAAATGTTTTGAAAGGGTTTACACTCTTTAAAGTCATTCTACAGATTGCTTACTTAGAGTTGTCTCTGGGATAAGAAGTATGTTAGCAAGAAAATTACACCCTTTAGATATAAAATGTGAAAATATAATAACACATAACTGACAGGAGGATGTGAGGGGATATAATTAATATCCATCAAGTCTGTTCTCCATTTAAACTCATGAAGCGCATGATGTGTGTGTGTGACCTGTAGGACCTCATGGAGAGTGAAGGAATCACACTGGACTGGATGTTTCGCTATTCTCTGATCAATGACATTGTTAAGGTGAGTGTTTCACTTCAGAGACTCTTCTGCTCTTAATCTCAGGAGAAAGAAGGAAAGAGAAAGACGTCTTGCTGTTTTAATGATGCTTGCAAAAACATTAAAACAAAAAATCTTTCACATCAAACTGGTTTGCATTTTTTATATATAGTTCATGGTTAAAATGAGGCTCACTCCTGGAAGACATTTTATAGGGGGTGTTTTTGATGTATAATTTGAAACAGTTCATTAGGATGTCAGTTCCCAGATGAACAAATTATGATGCCAGGAAGCAGTTGAAAAAGAGTCTGTTATTAATATTTTTGGTGGTGAGGTGTTGGTAAATATGATGGATCCTCTCATAACTCATTTTTCTACCACTCAGGGAATGGCGTTCATTCACAACAGCGTCATTGGCTCCCACGGGAACCTGAAGTCTTCCAACTGTGTGGTGGACAGCCGCTTCGTGCTGAAGATCACTGATTACGGCCTGGAAAGTTTCCACAAGGAGAACAACCTGGATGATGTGCACGCTTTATATGCACGTGAGTACCATGGCAACACGTAGATACAGATTGCATGCATGTGAAGACGTAACATCAATGTTTGTGTTCGCAGGCAAGCTGTGGACGGCCCCCGAGCTTCTTCGTGCCGACAACCCACCTGCATGTGGGACACAGAAGGGTGATGTCTACAGCTTTGGCATCATCCTGCAGGAGCTCGCTCTGCTGAAGGGCGTCTTCTACCTGGAAGGCCCTTGTATCAGCCCTAAAGGTCAGAGGTCATGCACAAAGCTCTAAAGGAGTAATCAAAGTTATTTTTTTACTTGACCTATTAATTTATGAAACAAATTAATAGTAAATGAGGGTTAACTAAGTAACCTAGACGTTCCCCTTCAGTCGAGTTCCCATATGTAAGATCTCCGTTCCCTCCTTAATGGAACGAGGGTCACCTACGTGACCTAGACGTTCTTTCAGCACAAAACAACAGATACACAACCACTACAAATGTGTACCTTTAATTAATTAATAGGTTTTGGCTTTTCTGGGTTTTTTGTCAGAAGCACACAAAAGAAATTTGTGTGAACATTACCTTTTAGTAACAGTCTCTGAAAAGTATCGCTTACTGATTGATCCCTAGAGGTTAAAAAAAAGAGAAGTTTTTTTGGTGAATATGAATATTTCAGCATAACACAAACAAGAAAATGGTTAACACATTATGCAGGTGAGAGGGCTTTCTCGTTTAGCTCTTTGATGTGAATCAAAACAACATTAAATAAACGTGTTAATAAGATACAGATTATGCAGTGATGCAATTACCCTGATAGCATGGGTTGCTTTTCCATGTCATTTTTCCTTTCTGTGTCACCTGATTACATTCACCTCACCTCTCTCTTGCTAACTCACTTTATGAGCACAATTAAAACGGTTTTATTTGTCAAAGCATTAACAACAGTGGCCTAAATAATCTTTGCACACTTAAAATCTCATAACGTTAGATAGCAAAATATTAAAAGATGTGGCATTTATTTCACATACTGTATAGATTTCACATTAAAATAACGATAGTTGACCCAAAGCTAAAATAGTACTTACCCTTACGCCATCCAAGATGTAGATGAGTATTTTTTTTCATCAGAACAGATTTGGAGAAACTTAACATTACACATTCTTGCATTTGTACAAATGACCTTCAGTCATTTTGAAGTGGTCAAATACTTTTAATACATATAATGAATTATAAATACATGAAATGAATATACGGCTTATAAGATAAGCTGCATATAAACCTTTAGAAATATTTTTTGTTTGTGTCCTGTTCACTTTCAGCTGTGACAGAGTAACTGTCTGTTATTTTCTTTATTTTGGGTTAGAAATTCTTTGTTTAGCTCTGTAGTATATTCTGAGTCTTATTTACATTCTGTCGGTGTCAGTATTGCTTATATCCGAGTCATGGATTCAAACACACACTTAGTGAATATTACCTGTCCTCGTAAATGGATCACCACACACATACCAGAGGCTGCATTAAAGAGAGACAACAAAACATGAGTGACGTGTCTGGAGCAGAGCCAGCTCACCACCAGAACAAAGGGAGTCAAAGACAGCAATGAGAGAATGCCATTAAGTGTCAGAGCAACAGACGTATACTTAAAGAGATACGCCACTCCAAAATTAAAATTGTGACATTAATCACCCCATGTTGTTCCAAACCCATAAAAGCTTTGTTTGTCTTCAAAACACAGTTTATGATATTTTAGAGGAAAACTGGGAGGCTTGTTACTATCCTATTGACTGCCACGTAAAATTCCGAGTTCCAGAGAAATGTAACGACTTTATTCAACAATTTCTTCCCTCTATACAGTATGTCTCTCCGCAATCACCGTAGTGCAATTTTAAAGAACATCCACTGGACACAAACTTATGTAAGCTGTGATATGCTTCTTGCGCAGATTTATGCTTTGATTTGAAAAGAAAAGACACCCTTATGGCCTGGCTGAAACAGAACAACATAAGTAGTGCGTTCAGCTGATATTTTTCGAAACGCAATACAAAGAGAGAGACATAAAGTTTAGATTGAACCACAGCCGGCAGATGGATTATTCTGACAATGTGTTTTATACTTTTCTGTACCTTGTAAGTGTTCATTACTTGGCAGTCAATGGGACAGTAACAATCTTCTGCTTTTCATCTAAAATATCTTAAATTGTGTTCATAAGACAAACAAAACTTTTAGGGTTTTGGAACAACATGGGGGTAAATTTTATTTAAAAAAAATTATTTTGTGGTGAAGTATCCCCATTAAATAAAACGAGAGTACACTTATGCATATCTTTAAAAAGTAGTGCAAAATACAAAATACTTAAGAATAAGAATATATTTAAAGGTAGGGTAGGAAAAATTAAAAAAGATCTCACCCTACCTGCAAATCACTCTACAAAGCCACGCCTCCTCCAAAACACATGACCATGCTTCTGCAGGCTTACCAGAGATGGTTAGGAAACGTTTAAGTGTTAACTTCATAAAAAGGTTTTAAAACATTAAACATTAAATTGACAACTGTAATGTAATAAAGAAAACTTTTTGTTTATCAAAATTATCTTAATTTGTGTTGTAAAGATGAGCGAAGGTCATTTTTTGTTGATAGGACAATATGAGGGTGAGAAATTAATGACAAAATTTTTATTTTTGGATGAACTAACCATTTACATGTAGGATCAAAAAAACACAATATACAGTTACAATTACAATCGAGTACTTTACTGTATGTACTTTAGTATGCTGTTAGTCAACACATTAAATATGTGTCCTTCTTTAAAGTCTATATATCAGCTACTTTAAAATAACTTTATATGTAGCTCATCCAATCGTGTTTTAGAGCCAGACTGAGGGATGGAGATATATGGAAAGTATATTTTATTTTCCCAAGTGCAGCGAGGTGTTGAGTGAGACAGAAAGGTCATTAAAAAGTAGGCCTTGTTTCATCATCACTCCTGTTGATTGCTGTGAAGATATTTGTTAAGTCCGAGGTGTTCCTAAAACCTGTGAATGGCACTTATATCTCTTCTTTTTTTTCCCTCACACATTTGCTCTCTTTCTATCTCTCACACCAGCGGGGAGTCCGATCGCAATCACTGTTTTTCTGTCAAATTTGCTATGCTAATTCCATGTGCTAATTTGTGTATGTTATTTCCCGTGTGATAGAGAGTTGTGTAACTCGCTGTCCGGAGAATGTTTAATGCATGTTTGTTTATTTTTCTTATCATTGCGGTCTCTTTTTCGTGGTGCAGAGATCATAGAGCGTGTGGTGGAGGGCCGCTGGCCGTACCTGCGTCCACTGCTGTGTCCTCAGAGCCACAGTGATGAGTTGGGACAGCTGATGCAGCGCTGCTGGTCAGAAGACGTCAACGAGAGGCCTGACTTCAACCAGATTAAAGTACTGCTTCGCAAGAATAACCGGTACCTGACACACAAATATACACAAGAGCTCAAATGTCAAAAGAAAAATAACTTTTTAACCACAGTGATCAGACACAAATTTCACAACTCCTGTCTCTGCCTCATCTTCTCTGTTTTGTCCTCAGGGGATATGGTTCCAACATCCTGGATAACCTTCTGTCCCGTATGGAGCAGTATGCCAATAACCTGGAGGAGCTGGTGGAGGAGAGGACACAGGCGTATCACGAGGAGAAGCGTAAAGCTGAAGCTCTGCTCTATCAGATCCTACCACAGTGAGCCACAATTTTTCAAGTTTACATATCGCAGATCTGAATTTTGATAACTGGATTGCATGATATAAAATCAGAATTATGACTTTTTTTTTCTTGCAATTTCGGACTACTTCCCACAATTCTTGTTTTGTCTCAAAATCTGTACTTTTTTCATGCAGTTCCCAGAATTTCATGATACAAACTATAACTTGCAAAGAAAAAAATCAGAACTGTGAGAGATGTCAGTGCTTTCTTACGACATATTCATACGTATTTACGAGGTGGCTAATTCGTATGAATTTGTACGACCTCACACATGATTTATGTAGATGGGGAGGATTAGGGGCGGACTTAGGTATAGGTGATTGGTGCAAATTCATACGAATTAGCCAACTCGTAAAATACGAATGATTTATCTAAAACAAAGTTGTACGAATCAGTACAAATTAGCCTCTGTGTAAAATATGGTTAAACAAATATAAGATGTCTATATTCTCAGAATATAGGGGTTGGTTGCTTGTTTATTTAATTTTTTTATTTTTGTATAAATGGGAGATACATATTTGAAAAGGGAGGATGTTTATAATGTTACACAGCATTTCTAATAAACACTTTCAAATTTTCTTTTCATATAAGAATCGAACCCCCAGTTTCACAGACAAGTCTTAAGCTAGTCCCAGACTAAATTGCATGTTTGAGCTGTCTCAGATGAAAATATCTTGCTCTGACAAATCTTAAAACATGTCAGTTTCATTGTTCTGTGTGAAGATGCACACCTGTAATATTGTCTTACAATGCATTTTTGTAAAAGTTGCTTAAATATCTTATTTTAACTAATGCCTAGTCCTGGCTTAAGCTAAGCGCCATTTGTGAAACCGGGCCATAGTGTTGCACATTCCTAAAACATGCACAAACTTATTTATGAAAGCATACCTGCTTTAGACCAACATAAATAATGTGTTTTTGCCGATGAGAGATGTTTATGAGTACTGCATGTCTCCATGGCAGGATTTCCTGACCTGTGCTCCCTTGACAGGCTTCATGTTCCTGTGAATCTCACACATACATAAACACGCTCCCATTCATACTGTCTGATCACCAACCCTACTGACACAATCAAACTAGAGAAGAACACAAACTAGAGCCTGGACAACAGACAGAAGGATTTAAAACACAAGAAGCAAGCATAACCTCAGGAATCCACCACCTACGGCAATGTTTTCTTTCATAGTCTGCTTGTCCTGACCTGTTGGCTAACAGTGACTGTCAGTCCTCACTGCTCAGCACACGCTCACTAGATAACACAGCTTTAGTCAGTGCTGTTCTCTTTTTATAGTACTTAGGGCTTAAACCATGCTCAAATACATAAACACAAATGCATTGGCTCATGCAAAACCTGGAACATGATCTTTACTTTCTAAAATACTTTGATGATTTTTGGGATGAAAAAAATATTAGTCAATATTTTTAATCAATATACCCCCAGTTTCACAAACAAGGCTTAAGCTAGTCCCAGACTAAATTGCACTATAATGCATTTTAAAGGTTGCTTAAATATCTTAATTTAACTTATGCTTAGTCCTGGCTTAAGCTAAGCCCCGTTTGTGAAACCAGGTCATAATGTTTTGGCTATTGCTACAAATATACACATACTACTTGTTATTTGATTTTGTGGTCCAGGGTCTCAATGCTCAAAAATGTATTTGGACACATAAAAATTACTTAAATCAAAATGCAGCACATGCAAACAAATTATGCTAAATTATCTTTAAAATAAATGCTATTTGATTTAATATTGTATTATACAATGCACATTTAAAGTGTGGCTCAAAACAATACTTTTTGAGGCCACTGTGTGCATACGGAGTGAGCACACACATATAAATCCAGGTATACTGCACCGTTTAATCGCAAATCTATATGCAGACATGCTCCACTGACAGCAAAATGCCAAGAGAGACCCATCAGCCCGGCTTTTTTCCCCAAGTCCACTCAAGGAGAAATAATGTCTGGATCAGATGAAACCCAATCAAAGCTCTTTCACACATGCAGCTATCGGAGTCTCATTGCTGTCAGGATGGGATGAAACAAAGAACTATTCAAACTATCTGGCCACATGGTAATGTCACCATCAATCCTGGTCCTTCCACTTGATTTGTTTGTATGCATTAATACGGACTATTTTTTTCATTTGGCTTTGAGGCTTGATAGTGGGCGGAGCAATGAAAACATGTCACGGCACACGAGACAATTTATCACCAAAATGACCTACATTTGGATAATGGATTTAGAGAGTTGAGTGAGGCCATTGTGGAAAGTGCATGCACAACACAACTTCCCCATCTGTAGGAATCTGCCTCCTGAAGTTTCTCCATTAGGGAGGCATACATCCTCTCTAATGGCTAGCTACTGGAGGCAACAGAACACATCCCTTCGGTCTGACAATGATGGGTATTCAAGACTCAAGGAGATCGAGAATGGAGTGAGCCAACACTCAGAAACAACTGTTCATCATAACTTTTAAAATAAAAAACAGCTCTGATTTATGAGCGTAGACCACTGAAGGATTTCATGCTAAGTGAATATGCATACTTGCAAACCAAAAATATTGACAAGCCAAGTCTGATTACTAAAACAGGCATCATGCATCACCTACAGCAGTTATACAGTTATATCTGACACGATCAAGTTTGGATAAAAGAATATTCTGGATGAAATAATTTTTCATTTTATACTTTTTGACAGCATATTTCCTGGATCACCACAAATATATATATATATATATATATATATATATATATATATTAACATGGAAGACTATGGGGCAAGTATTTAAAAAAATATTAAATATAAAACATAAATTTAGTTTTTTTGTTGTTGTAACACAAATTGCTCTGTAAAAAAATGTCAATTATCTAAACTGTTCTATTTAAAAGGTGGCAATAATTTTCTATCCACATTCACTTCTGCATTTAACATTGATATCACAACTGAAAACTTCAGCCCAAAAAAATAATGCATCAAAAATATCTCTGTTTTTACCATAGTTGTGCAATATCAAGAGATGGCTCATTGCCAATTTACCAAAAAAATGTTTTTTTTTTATTTATCACCACAATTACTGTGAATATATTTTATGTAAACCATATTTCATGGATGGTTATGGTACATCTAACATGTAAAATAACATGTTTACAGGCTTCAAGCAGCCATGACGAGATGTATACAACAGACTAATTTAATAAATGATTTTATGTGGATTCAAGTCTAGTAATTGATTATTTTATGACTACTATTTTAAAACATCACAAAATAGCTCCAGTGATCAAACTATAATTGTCCAGCAGATTTTCCATTGTATGTGAATAATTGAAAATATGATTATTGGTTGCTTTTAAAAACTTAGAGACAAGTTAAAAATTGTTTCCTGTTTTAAGCAACCACTTGACGATAACATTTCAATTATATTCACGCAGGATAATTCCTTTAATAACATCATCACTAATTACTGGTATATTAGCGGATAGTTTGGCACATCTTACAGTATATGCAAAAGCTTTACACAGACCTAAATTAATATTATAGACAAATTTAGTAAATGATTTTGAACACTTGCATTTACCCAATAATAATAATACGATTATGGTGGCATTTTTTCAAAAGCCTTTTTATTCGGTCTTTGAATAAGGCATTGTACATTAGGTGTCCTCTCCTTCTCTCTCTGTATTCGTCTTTCTAGCTGTTTTGTAGTCAACGGGGCATTGCCTACTCTTCTCTCTGTGTCCATTAGTGAGCATGTGATTAGCATTCCAGCAAAATTCCCTTAACGAGCCTTGGTCTGAACACACAAACAAGCACAAAACACCCCCCCCACACACACACATGCATTCGCCAGCATATACACACAAATTGTATCTGTTTAACAGCCAGCCAGGACAAAGGAATGGTCCGTTTCCTGACCCATAACACAGAGTTGAGTGAGCATGGCCAGCGCAGGACCACTGAGAGATGGCGAGATGGTGATAAGAAAACATCAGCCCCTGACACTCCTTCTCCAGTCTGACCAGCACAAGAGTAAATCAATAAAGAGTACAATTTAAAAGCATTGTTAAGCTCTAAGGAGATTGGTTTAGGTAGTAATGAAATTCAAAGAGTCAGTTCATCCAACAATGAAAATTAGCTTGTGTTTTATTCACCCTCAAGGCCTTCTAGGTGTAAATGACTTTCTTCTTTCAGACGAATTTTGTCTTGGCTATTCTAAGCTCTATCATTGCAGTCAGTGGGTGATTCTGTTCATCTGTCCACAAGTTGTCAATAAAAGCACGCACATCCATAATAAAACGTGCCTCACATGGCTCCAGGCCCAGGGCATAAACAAAGGTATGAGAGAAAAGTGTTTATTAGGTCTGAAATATCAATATGTTTCTTATGAAAATGCATGGATTTGCTACAGAAGGCCTAAATTCTGCTAATGCTCAGTTGATTCAGACTTGTAAATGACTTTCATTTAACTCTTAAAAACATAATGATGAAAACCCAGGGGTTGCCATCTACCCGTAAGAAAACGTCTTTTTTTTTTAAAAATGAAGTATACTTAAAGTTGCTAAACTTACAATGTGATGCGATATTATACTGTACATACACTGCTGTGCAAAAACCTTATATTAGACAAAGGATATTAGATGCTTCACAGCAACATTTGTTATTTATATATTTAGTTTTAGCGTGCCTGTAGGATATATCAATGTTAGATTTCTAAACACTTCACTGGCAAAGCTGCAAAAGCTCTCACTATCATCAGGGAATTCTGTATGTAGGTTGCTCAAAGCTTCTTTGAGAATTTGCCACAGTTCTTCTATGGATTTAAACCGTCTCAATTGCTTCAGTCTCTCCATGTAATCCCAGACTGACTCAGTCATGGTGACATCAGATCTCTGTGTGGACTGTACCATCTGTTGAAGGACTCTTTGAATAAAAGCCTCACTGGATTATTACAATATTTGCAAAAAGTTGATATCTAAGTGGCAGTGAAATGACATAAATAAATAAAAAAAAAAGAATAACCATCTTAAAAGACTTTTGCACAGTGCTATTTATATGCTTCCATTCAAAGGTTTGGATTTGTACTCCTTTTTTAGATGTTTTTTTTTTTTTTAAATCAGAAAGGATGAATAAAATTGATCAAAAGTGACAGTAGGCCTAAAGATCGGTACTTGGTTATGCTATATTTCTGTATCAGATAGATGCTGTTCTTTTGAATTTTTAATTCATCAAAAATCTTGAAGAACAGTAGAAAGTGGAAAATGATGAAACAAATAAATAGAACAAACAAAAAATGAAAAGAATTGAATAAGAAAGAATAACAAAGAGGGAAAATGGTGGATATTATGCTAAATATACAAAAGAAAGACAAACTGGCAGACCGAATGATAAAACAACCAAACAATAGATAGAAGGATCGACGAGCAGGTAGACAGAAAGCGACAGATTCAGTGGAGAATTGAGTGATATTGTGTAGTGCAATTTCCTCAAAGCTATTCTGCATTATTTCATCTGAGGGTAGGCTTTCTTCCAGTGTTTGTGTTTTTCTGCACTGCTGTTTTCTGTTTTGTCCACAGATGAGCGATGAACGACCTCTGAGCAGTAATCCAGTGGAGAAAGATTTCCCTGTGGGCCCCGTCCTAGATAATCGAAGTTCTGCAAGACTGTCTAAGGTCTGTCGGATTCCCTCCTTGAGAACAGAAGATAAAATCCTGATAAGGAGCCATATGATTGGAGGAAGTTCTGTGAGCCAACCACAACATCCAAGATCCAAAGATCAGCTCAGCTCATGAAAGTGGATACATGAGAAAATATGTTATGATACAGTATCATGCAAAGGCTGGATGATCAGAGAAATGTCCTTTCAAAATCATATCACATATATCAGAGCAATTTTATATCATATGTAATTGCATGCTGTACCACAACAAATTTTGAAAGTGATCAAAGTCTTTTAAGATGGTTATTTATATCGTTTTATTTATTTATGTAATGTTGCTGCCTTTTAGATATCAAGTATGAGTTTCCAAATTCTTCTTTTGCAAATATTGTAATACTCCAGTGAGGTTTCTATCTAAACAAAGATTCCTTCAGTCAGCTGATACACATATTAAAAATATGTGTGGAGAAATAGCTGACTCCCAAGATCCATACTTGTTCAATCGCATAGTGGTTTTTGAAAGCTCATCTGAGGGTCTGTGTACCATCGAGAGACTATCAAGACAGATGACAGGTTTGCAGCTCACAGACAGCGATTCAGAAGCTCTTGCTGCATTCATCACCAATAAATATTTACAATCCATTTATTTCATCACATACACACACGACAGAGTGTAAAATGGCCAGCTCAGTGAGCTGGAAGAGGAAACACGCAGGAGATCAGAACAATACCTCTTCCCAGCTGGTGCCACCACCAGATCTATCAGTGTGTCAACGGCAAACGGATGTACGTGAGTGTGTGAGTTTGTGTGTGTGTGCATAAGAGTTTTAGCACATTCACTGACAAATACATCAGTCAGACTTAAAGCACATCCTCACACACCATCAATCTGCCATCAAGCAGACATTAGAACACACACCGGTCAGTCAGCAAACACAGTTCAAAGGCTGGTGAGAGCAACCTCTCACAAAAACAGAAGAAAAAAGGACTGGTCAGCTGTATAAATCTCTTCATTGAGTTCTTCCCAGAGAGATTTTTTTTTGTGAACTGATTCAAGGTTATGGTCATTTATGGTTAATTTGTTGGCTAATTATTTTTAGTGTGAAGCCCCAAATTAAAAGGTTAGTTGACGCAAAAATGAAAATTCTGCCATTAATTAATTGTTCCAAATCTGTAAGACCTTTATTCATCGTCAGATCACAAATTAAAATATATTTATGAAATTCGATAGCTTTTCAGTTCCATTGTTTCTTAATTTGTGTTCTTACAAGTAAGGAATAACATTAGGGTGAATAATTACAGAATTTTCATTTTTGGTTGAACTATCCCTTTAAATCCATCCTAAAAAGAAGCAGAGGGAGGTATACATGCTGTGAAAGTGAGATGAATGTTCATTTCATTTTCACTCAATGCCTCTTTCCTTTCTGTGGGGAATCCTATAAGACGTCCTACCGTGCGCAAACAACACTGCTCTACCGGGCCTCACCTGTGAGAATGTCTGCGGTATCTAATTCCAGAGTAATATCTTCTGTAGTGTGATTGTATAGGTACAGATAATATCAGAACAGTCCTCATCCAGCAGCACTGAAACCAAATGCTGAAGAGGCGTTATAAAGCTTAAGAGAATAAACTATAGACACACAGCCATTAAAAGTAAACAATAAGCAAAAACAGTCGGGCAATGTGACAGCAGGACTCAAGTAACTCTTCTTTTGCACTCAATGATATCTTAGCATGAGAACGTCTAGTTAAAAATAGCTCAAACATTACTGCATTTAAGATCCCTGCATTCGTGTTGCGAGTTGTTTTTAAAAGCAAGAATTCAAACTGTGTGCTCTGCTGTTCTCTCTGTCTATCTCTGGACATCTACAAAGGCATTAGTCGAGGCAAGCCTCTTTTTTTTCTAAAATGCCCACAGCCCAATTACTATAAACATCTTTCACTAAGTAAATATTTTCCAGATTATCCTCTTATAACGTTTTGCCTGCTAGTAGTAACGCTGAAGTTTTCATATTATCCTTTCCGAATATGACAGCTGCACAATTGATGTCACAATTGTCTCAGCTGCACAATTAATCTCTGGAAAGATACCATCATAGTAAGTAACAAGATGCTCTGCACTACTCAAATGCTAAAAATAAAAAAAAATAAAAATGGGATTGTGTGATATGTGACACAGGAAGCTGTTGCATGACACAAAAGCTATCCTGAGCGCTGGGGTGAAGCCTCTGGCATTAGGGGCTCTTCTGGACGATGAAATGATCGAGTGCTGGGTTGCCTGTGTATATTAGCAGCACAGTGGCTGTTGACTTGACAGCAGTCTAGCCTAGACTAACTTTGGCTTCTGGGAGTTTCCAAGCCCAGAGCTCCTGGACACAGTCTGGAAAAGAAAAGAAAGGAATTGGGGGGAGAGAGAGAAAGTGAGAAAGCCTGCATTCCAGTGTGGCGGTCCAAAAGTCTGCAAAATAGCTTTCCAAAATTCAGGCACCGAACCTGTCCACAACATCACACTAACATTGCAGGAACATTTAATGGATGCTGTTCTGCAATAAAAATGTCAAAGCAATTATGCACAATAAAAACAACTGATGACTCAAAGAATGTTTATCCACTGAAAAGTGTGTGTATTGTGATATTGGAAAAACATTTGCAATTTTGGAACCTTTACAGGTGGCACAACCATCATATCAACAAAGCTTTAAGTCTCTTTCTCCCTCATACAAACAGATCCCACAGCCTTTCTTTTCTTCTCCTTATTCCATATATTTCTTCTTCGCAGTAACTCCTTTTTGTATTTCTCATACTCGTTCCATCTGCTAATGTCTTTCTGTATTTCTCATCTCATCCTCTATCTTTTACTCTCCATTTCAATCTAATCCATTCTATTCCTCTTCATTTTTCTCAACCCCATCCCCCTCTTTTTTCTCATAAGCTGGGGAACGGCCTGTGAATGAGCAGTAAATTGCTTGCCCTCCCAGTTCAAACCCAATTCACATGGAAGTTGAGCAGATTACCTGCCCAGCCAACAGGGCAAAGGGGTACAGGACGAGTACAGAAGCTTTCCCTCAGACTCTGAACACAGTAGATTGGTTTATCTGTTTAGCCCATATACATTAACATTCATCTCCTTAATGCATATCAGACAGACGAACCCAAGTTCAAAAGGTTTGTTGTGCATAAATTTAGCTTTAAATGGAACCAAACATACAATAAGATTTCCAGATTATCTGGTCCAATCCAGAGCAGGCCTCCAGGAACACTAGGAGTCCCTCAGCCATGTAGCTAAATTCAGAGACCAGGAAAAATCCAGGTAGGGGGCCCAGATGGCAAACCTTTCATGTTATGAAGAACAAGGCCTTCTTTTACCAGTCTGCAATTGGCCACATTGGTTACCTTCATTTGTTGCCAAGTCTAGCAATGATCCATGAGCCACAGGGATGAACACAGGGCCTCCACCTGCTATGTAAATTAAAGACCTTGATAAACGCTGCCTCTATCTGAAACCCATCATTTACCTGCTTCACTGGGTAGCGAGATCTACTGGCCACCTGTACTGACACACATCTATGCATTCAACAGAGCATCCTAATTATCACCAAAGAAACCAATTCAATGGGCTTAGTAGATACAATCGCGGACCCAAAAGGCCATAATTTGAAAAATGACCGCTGCACCAAACATCTCCCTTACCGTGAAAGTGAATTCTTCCTTTTGGACCCAAACCAGTCTCACATCAGAACACATGAGCAGCTTTAATAAAGATGCATTAGATGAGGTATAAAAGTTTGGAAGAACATGCGAGAGAAGAACTAGGCTGTGAGAATATAAATGTCCAGCAGGTATATCTATAAAAGCCAGCTGTGGTTCATTAATGGTAACTGATGAGTTTGCAGTGGATGGCTGGAAGCGTTCCGGAGATCATGCTGGGATTCTTATACAGCACTCTGAGTGTGCTACAGGAAGTACAGCATTCCTATAGCACATAAACTTTGTAATAGCTACTCCCTCCTGAGACTAACATGCTAACACGCACACACACACACTCACACAAGGACCTTATAAAGGAAGAAAAACATCAGCACATATAAACAGCTCGTACATCAAGAAATGGATGCCTACAGAAGGCTGTTTCCATTGCAAAGTAAAAAGCAAAAATGTAAATATAAAATAGTGTTTGTTTTTTTAAAGATCACAAGAACATTTTACAATTAAAATACAGTTATGAGAATTAAAGTCACACTCACAATTATCAGAAATAAAAAAACAAGTTACACTATTATGACAATTAAGTCACAATTATGATACTCAAACAGCTGACACGTCACATTGCAAAATAAATTATTAAACTATAATTAAAACAATCATATAGGAACAAAAGAAAAACGAATTGCAACTGTGAGATATGAAGTCACAATGCAAAATATATTCACATTTTGATAAATACGAAGAAACATTGAATGATATAATCTGACAATTAAGACAAATAGACCCGGTTTCACAGACATGGCTTAGATTAAGCCAGGATTTGGCCATATTTCAGACATTTAAGTCATTTTTATGAACATGCTTAGAAAAAGCATTACTGGTGGGCTTTTTGAGACAAAACAAAAGCACTGATATATTTAAAGATCAGTCAGTGTAAGTTTCCTTCAGTTAAAACAGCTTAGACTTACATTTTAGTTAAGAACCAAGCTTAAGCCTCGTCTGTGAAACCAGCTGAAAAAATGAAAGGAAAAAAAAATCAATATAGTTACAAATACCTTATATTCTCAGAGAAATAAAGAGATTTTCATGAATGCCGAATTGTTAATCATAAACATGGAAACATACATTGTCCTTTTAAGTGAGAGAGTGAATATTGGAAGTATGCTGTGGGTGTAACAATGTATGCGAGTTGTAATGTGACTGTTATTAAGAAACTAATCTCCAAACAGTGGAACAAAAGCAAGATCCCAGCTGCCGCTGACCACTCTACAAAACCAGCAAAGTCCTACAAAAGATCAGAAGTCAATCTTCAAAATCAATTTTCTTTCACATCAAGCTTCTTTGTTGCCTACAAATGACTTTTTCTTTTACCGCAAAGCTGCTGTAATAACGTGCAATGTCCCTTTATTATCCTTCTGCAAGCGTGGTTCACTGGTTTCACCTTAAAAAGGCAACAAGCAGCTTAAAGGTCGCCCCTCTAGTGGAAAAATGGGAGATGCAACATTGGGTTGGCACGTTCTGCAGCTGATGCAACTTTAATCCGCTGCACTGCATTGATAAGGAAGAGGGACAACGTTCTCCAGAAAGGTCACATTATAGCAGCTGTGTGAAATGGAGTCGCACACTTCAAAACTGTCTCTCGTTTTGCCTCTCTCCCATCACCTCCTCTCTCTCTCACCTTTCAGTCTCGTGATCTCTCTCCCCAAATCCCCAATCACACCTCACAAGTCCCCATCAGCGAAAAGGTCAACAGGAGCAAGTACACATCCGCAGCGACTTCCAATGAGACGCTTCCTCAATGAGGACCACGGTAAGGTGATGGTGGAGGTCAAGCCAAATCAAAGAGGGCATCCCTAATCTATTCCAGCGCCAGAGTGAAATAAATTACATTAATTATGCATTATGCTTGCTGTTTATCCGAGAGACCCTGATTATAATAGCTTCAAAAGTGTTAGCGTACACTGTTCATTTATTTGCATGCCACTAAATGACCCCGGATTGTCCCAGAGGTCGGATACTGAAACCTGGAATGTAGTTAATACGTTGCGAAGTTGATTAATCCGCTTGATCCATCAATTATGAAATTGAGTTCCGGCATTCCAACACATACATCCCAAATGCTGTTGCTTTAATTTAAGGAATGCAACATACAGCGCAGCATTAACCTTCACGTGGATTAGCGGGACTTCAACTAAAGATTACAGTCTCTTCATGCTGCTGCAGTGCGGCTTAGGCACATCAAATAAAAGGCGCTCGCTCACACGTCAGTACCACACACTCACTCAAGCACGCTCATTAGCATTAAGAGTTCCCGTGTGCATATACAATGTGATATTTCACGTACACACTCATGTGGACACACACGGCTGAGAGGATGTGATTGAGGTGCTCTACACTCACACGTCCTTAATGAGCATCCAGGAAAAGAGGTTCATTAAAACGCAGGCGGATGCTGATGATGTCATGCTCATGCCCTGTGGAGAGGTTCATAAGGACAGCAGCAGTGTTGTTATTATTAACAAATTTTAAAGCTGAAATTAAATATAGATTACAATGTAGAGATGCTGGTGTGGTAGCTAACAGTACTCTATAACAGTATAGAGTACTTAAATAACACTGGACAGGACAAATAACTCACTATTTCTTCTCAACAGTTAGGAAAGTTAGAGGTTTATTCAAGCATGTCAAACATTGTGATGGGGATGGTGGTCCCAAAACATACAAATTTGATTGTCTTCTATTTGTAGTCTACATACGGCATCTACTCCTTGTCTTTATCTTGCTCTACCTCAAAATTTCCATTTCTCTCCCTCTGTGTTTACTATTATATTTTTTCAGGCCTCTTGTGGTGTCCTTCACTGTAACCCTGCTCTTGGGTTGCCATTATGTCTTTCTCTTTTCAACTTTCTTATGATTTTCTGGTTCTCCAGAGGCAGTTACACTTGACTCTTCCAGTTCTAGTCTCATTTGTGTCTCTTTTTTTCCATCCCCCTCTCTCCTGGCTCCTGCTCTTCATCTGACCCTTTCACTTCATCACTCGTCACTGCCAAACTACTCTGCAATTCAGAGGGCGATCAATCTGCAGATTGTCTTGGTCTAGCTGAGATTAACTGGACTGGGCTGCACTCATCTGAGTTGAACTGAATTCGCCTTAGCTAAAAGGAAATAAACTGGACCTGTTTAGTTAAAATGTTGAAATAAACTGGACTGGGTTAGGTTTAGCTAGAACGGTATCAGATGATCTAAACTGAAAACTAGATACACTATAGTGGACCTAACTGAGTATAGCAAAACTAAAGAGGTCAGTCTTAGTTGAGATAAACTGGACTGGCTTTAGCTAATCTGGCCTTACTAAACTGGACCTTATTGGGTTTAGTTACATTTAACAAGACCGGCCTTATCTAAGTACTGCAGGGCTGGCCTTAGCTAATCTAGACAAATCTGATCTAAACTGAATCTGAATGAGTTAGTCTAAGATTAGATCAACTGAACTGGTTTTAGCTACTCTATACTGTACCTGGGATTATAAATTTGACATAGTTGGGTTTAGCTAAACTTGACTGAATAAGGCTTGGTTTAGCTGAGTACAACTACAGTATATTGGTCTTAGCTAAAATGCACTCAACTGGGCATGCTAAGCTGGACTGATCTAGGCTCAGTTTTCCTGAACACAACTGGATTGGGTTTAGCTAATCTGGACTGAACTGGGCACATATTCTGGACTGAAACAGCCTGGGATTGGCTGTATACAGCTGGACAAAGCAATAGTCAATCTGGACTTAACTTGACAAACTAAACTGGACTGGAATGGTCTAAACTGGGTTTACCTTGAGTAGATCTGGATCGGCTTCTGCTAATCTGGTCTGAGTTTATATGACTGGGTTTAGCTAAACCAGACTGGACAGAGCTGGATTTAGCTAAGATAAACCGGACTGGGCATGCTAAATTGGACTACACTGGAAATATCAAGAGCTAGACTGGACTAGTCTGAGATTATGTGGACTGGTTTTAGATGAATCTGCCTAGTCTTAACAGATGTTTCTGTCAGGTTCACTTGTAGGTACAGTTCCCTCCCCCATCCCATCATGCACATACAGTCTAATCTCAGACAGCCCGGTGTGATTGATGGCGCTCCATTAATATGACCACGGCACACATCAGCCAGCAGATTTACGACGGTGGCGACGGGATGATTTGGCACAGGCAGTGGCAAAAACAGAAGCATGAACACAACTACACTCGCTCGCTTCTATCTCCCTTTCACCCTCACAGCTGCACTATAATGAGGATCCACATCGGGATCCAGCATCCACCGAGCTGCAAACAAATATGCGCAACACCATCCCTCGCTTTGTCTACCAACACAATCACTCAACACAAAACATGAACACGAGGCATGCAAATTTTGCACATACACACCCAACATAATCTCCATCCACAGACGTTTACACACACACCCATATTGCCTCTATCCTCCCCCTTCTAATGCTGACGAAAGAGATTTACAGGGCAGTGGAACAAAAGAGCGGGTTACACTGAGTTCAAATCATCATATGGTGAAAAAGCCCTGCATTTCATTAGCGACACAGTACAGCCAAGCCACATTGACACACGCACATATGACTTAAACAGAAGCATAAATAGAACTCTAGAGAGGGCCACGCATACATAAGAGTCAGTCCTGCCAGTCTGAAACACAGAAAACAAGATGCTACACTTTAAACACCCAGGGGTCCAGAGGAGGGGGTGCTGCGACTTGTTTAGAAGAGACGTGTTTACCATGACTCTTTTAGGTCCCTTGAGGACTGGCATGTGTCCTCCTTGCCAGCTGAGAGCGGTCGTCTGCAGGACAGTCAACGCCAGGGTGAGTAAAACGACACCGGCTTTTGAAATCATAAGGGGCCTACTTGGATTTCACACTGAGTATGTCCCCCACTGCTGCTAATATAAGAGCAAAAGAGCTTTGCAACACAAAAGCAAGCATCCACACACACAGAGAGAGAGACTGTTAAAAGCAAGGAAGCTGAAATTAAAAGCAAAAACAAGGCTTTAGAAGCTTTAGAGTGACAGAAGATGAGGACAGAGAAAAAACAGATGAATAAGAAAGAAGAGTGAAAAGCATTTGGCGAGTATAAAGAGACTTGAAGTATGTGAAGCTATATTCAGACAAAGAAAACCAGTCAGAGAGTATCTTTTGGGAGGGATCTGTTTGTTTGTCAGTTCGTAGACTTGCATACTATCACTGCACACAAAGCCACAAATTCCATACCCTGCATTCTTTTTCTAAATTATCTGACAGACAATTGCTCGACTCCACCATGTGAATATTTAGTATGTGCACATAAACACAGACACAAGCCATTCAAAACTGAATAGTGATTTTAAATTTCAATGATATCCCTGAACTGAAATTTAACCGAGGAAGCAAATAATACAAATGACTCGATAGAGAAATATTACCATATTACCATAATTATAACTAGAAAAGTAAATGTAAACCAAGCCTTTCACAGCCTTTAGACAGAGAGAATGAAAGAACGATAGATAAAAATATACAGCAATGAAACAAACAAATAAATAGAACAAACGAACAACCAAATGGAAAAAGAAAGAATAACAAGGAAAAAACTGAAAACAATATAGTTATAATGCTAGATAGAGCAAAGGAAAGACTGAATGAATGATAGAATGACAGAATACCAGGATGATAGATGGAAAGACAGAATAACAGAACAAGTGATAAAACAACCGAACTATATATAAAATGATAGATAGAACAATAGATGTAAAAATAGATATAAGCATAGATAAGAAGATAGTCAGACAGACAGATGATAAAAAATATACAGACAGATAGATTTGATTCAAATTGATTCAAGTTGACTTCAGTTTTTTGTTCAGGGCTTATGTAAACACACAGATCAACGCCAGCATCTGCCGATCAATAAAGTTGAGCTGAAGAATGGGGGCGCTGTCCAAGGTAATCGAATTTTCATGCTTTACATACAACTCTCCGTTCTACAGAAAACAGACACAGCTTAAAACACAACACCATTTTCCCTTCATTTGTATTCTTCTGCAAAATATGTGTGCAACGTACCAAGACATAAACGAGAACGAGGAATATTCACACACATACCCATATATTGCATACTAATGCGAATGGTATTTAAATCAGATGTCAAAAGACTCCTGAGTAGGCTTGTGCCGGTATTCAATAATGCGATAAATCGCGGTAATGAATATGCACGATATTGTTATCGCGGGCACTT